>NW_017547094.1:410298-481790 GCF_001854935.1 Bemisia tabaci
ATATGAGTAAGAGAAAAAACATTTTTAGAGGTCCATCACGCGCTCTAAGGGCGCACGTCTAAAAATTGGTATTTTGGCAAGAGTTGTGACGTGTCAGGGAATTTCATTTTGAAGACTACCCTTAGTAATCTCAAGCCTATTCAAATTGACCCGACCAGTAGAAGAGCCTCCAGATGATCCGATAGAGGAGGCTGGAGGAGTTACACATGGCGGGCTTCAAAAACTATCAAAACCAATGTATTTAAATACGGGTCAATTTGACCCGACTTGGAGCTTTGCGCGTGTAAAAAAAAGTCTGTAGCATCTAAGTGTTAAGGGACTCAAGTTATTTCCCGTTGAAATATAATTGGACTACATTTTGCAATTGGAAACTTTAATTCCTCAACCGTAAAAACACTTATGCGCATAGGGAATCTAATGGTGCATACGTCGTTTCTAAGCTGAGTCAGAAATTGCAGTTCCTAATTGCAAAATGCAGTCCAATAATTGTTTCCCGTGTAACAATTCTTATCATCCGTGGGAAAATACAGATGAGGATATTTTGGCAGCTGCGGAAAGGCAGAAAACCAGAAGTCAGCCGGTAAAAAAAGCAAAAAGACAACAGCGGGAAAAAGAGAGCAAAGAAAATAAGAGACTGTTTTGACGGACGCTGCTGCGGGCAAAATCTTTGTTTACTCTCGACAATAAACCATTACAATACACTCGGGCACAATGCAAGAGTCACTTTTTTCAACTCGAACAACGGCTATTTCAAGTGGTAGCGGCATCTCTACTATACACCCCATCCACACTCTGTGTATGTACACCGCCGACAAGGATCAATCAGACCCCCCCCCCCCCCCNCCACCCGGGCACTGACCCGTTCGGTGTCAAGCTGTAATTTAGAAGGGCACAAAATTGATTCGGGTGTTGTTTTGGTCGGGATAAGTGGACCAATAATAGGGTTCGAACAGTGGGCTCTTTCCGGGGATGTTCGAACTCACCGAGACAAAAGTTCATTAAAAGAAATCGAACATCGATTCTTACACAAAACTAAACTTTCCCGGTTTCAGGCAACCGAAGCTTTCGGTTCCGATGACCGAAAAAATTGCGTTATCTGGATCGGCATAGTTCAGTTTTTGCGTTATCAACCGCAGCCCGGTTTCTTTTTACACCCGCGTTGGGGCAAAGGAAAACCTTAAATTCAAAACATTCCAAGAACCATCAGATTGTCGGGTTTTCCTACAAAACTTTAAATTACACCTTTTTCAGCAAAACGCTAAAAAACGCAATTTCCTAACTTCGTGTGTGAATTCCCTGACATTCCGTGACTGTCCCCGGTCGCCACAAATTCCCTGACTTTCCAAGTTTTCAAGACCACCGGCAACCCTGCATTTGGACACAGTTTGCAATGAGAAACGCAATTTCTGGTTCATTTTACAATCAACATGTATCCCATCACGTTCCATATGCAGATAGATGCTTTTATCGATGCACTGGAAAAAAAAAAAAACACATTGGATCTAGAATCCAGACTCTTAAAAACATCGACAAGAAAAAGTATACTCTTGATTCAATCAGATTTAAGCTTAAATCAAGAACCAAGCCTCTTAATTTTAGCGGATTTCGTTTTGATTTAAGCTTAAATCTGATTGAATCAAGAGTCCCTTTTTTGTCAATGTTTTCAAGGGTCTAGACTCTAGATCCAATGTGTTTTTTTTTTCCAGTGTGAGCTAGCAATAGTGGTTCCTCATTGCAAACTGCAGTCCGTCTCGTCTGTTCACTCATTTTTTTCTCGAGCAAACGAGATAATCACGGCCCCCGGTGCGACGCACATTGGTTCCAGGGCCCGATCTAGGTGGCATTAATTAGAATATCACTGATGATGACATATTATATATGTTTCTAGAGGTTCTTTGGGTCGCTAATTACGAATTTGAAGTCAATTTGACTGTATCTTTTAGCATAAGGTGGTAAATTTGCATTTAGCTTGAAAATTCATACTTAATACTACATTAATAATATTTTAAAATGGCTGAATTCCTGGACTGATATATTTTTCAACCTTTTTTGATTTATCATCAAAAACTATCGATGAATTTACGAGGATTTCTCCTCTAATTACTAATTTTTTTATGGGGAGGGTGGGCAATGTTGCATAATTTTGTGAGTCAGGAATTGGTATTATCTGGTAAAATATACCTCCTAAATGCTGTGATTTCCCTGAGGAAAATAAATTCCAGTACCAAAGAAAACTGCTTATCCCACTATTCGAGTTGTTCATACAGTGTTGACAAATCAGCGTAAGAAGAACTTTATTTGAACCTCAATGCTCGCTGATTTCTCGATTCGCCGCGCTTTAAAACCAACAGAAATTTTGAAGCTTCGTAATTTAATGGTACAATTATGCTATCAGAATTATTATATTATCAGAATAACTATGAATTAAGATTCGACCTTCGTCTATAATTCAAAAAATACATTTAAATTCATTATACGCGGCAATTTAAACATACGTAACATAAATATTTTACTTGAACAAGAAGTATAGGTATTCACTCAATGAAGGAAAGCAGAAACCAATATTAATAACAAAGTATTTTGAAAGAAAAATGATTACTGTCTGTAGGAGCAGGAAAATATTCATCGGTATAATATTTTATTGCGCATCAAAAAGAGTGAGGTGTCACACTTGCTTTTTTTCTTTTTTAAACAAAGTTGTGAGCTTGCGATGATTTCAGAGCCTTACAAACCTGAGAGAATAAAAACACGAAGAAATCATGAACCAAGAAAGAAATAAGCATTCGTCGTTAAGTTAGAGGACATTTACTCATACAATCACGGAATAATGCGCGAGGAGTGCAGTAAGCTCGTTTTCTGTGGAACAGTGCTATGTCTATGGGCCTCTCTAAAGGTACAGAAAATGTGAAAAACAATTATCTAAACGATTGAGAGGATTTAAGAACCCACGTGTTCTGTATTTTGAGCCATAATTGTAAAATTTCTAGTCAAAAAACGGGAACTGTCTTTAGTCTATGGGCTTCTCTACAGTTATAGACAAGGTGAAAAATAATCATCCCAATGATTGTGAGGATTTGAGAACTCACGTGATGTGCAAAAAATGCAGTCCTCAAAGATTTGGAGTTTGCAGTAGTGCAGTAAACTCCTCAGTGTGTCAATTTTCTTCATTTCTCGAAGGCCGGTTTTGGAAATTCAAAGTGCGCTAACCTCCAGGGACGCAAGTATGCGCAGAATTTTTTTGCTCCGAAATCAAGTGTAGGGTCAGCACTAACTACTACAGTCGGTCTGCACGTGTGCGAACCTACGCAGGGCCTTTATTTTGAGTCATAATTGTAAAATTTCCGGTCAAAAAACCGGAGCTGTGGTAAGTCTATGGGCTTCTCTAGAGGTATAGACAAAGTAAAAAATAATCATCTTAACGATTATGAAGACTTGAGAACCCATATGACCTATAAAAAATGCAGTATTTATATTCCCAAGGATCTGAGGTCTGCAGTAAGCTCCTTAGTGTGTCAATTCCTTATTTCTTGAAAGCCGGTTTTGGAAATTCAAAGTGCCCTAACCCCCAGGGACGCAAGTATGCGCAGAATTTTATTGCACTAAAATCAAGTTTAGGGTTAGTACTAACTACTACAGTAGGTCTGTATGCGTGCGAACCGGCGCAAGACATTCATCTAGAGCCATTTTTGTAAAAATTTGCTTGGAATTAGTAGAAAATAACGCTTTGTCTAACGGCTTGTCTAGATGTATAGACACGTTTTTGAAAGATAGTAAGAACGTATAAACCTTTAACATGCCTTATATTTTTGATACACCATAACAGAACACTTCACATTTGCATCTATTTCTGTGTGATGAACTTCAAATCATAGGACCTGACAGTAAACACTGAAAACTGGTGCGAGTCCGCCCAAAAGTACCTCGCGGCCTCACCTTTAGGTGCTTATCATTTCCTTATTAGTGATCCAATCTTCGTGATATTTGGCCAAGTTACTCTCGAGAGTATGCACTATCAATCTGTGGTGTCAAATTTTAATTTTTCCAAAATTCATTTTTTCGAATTAATGCCACCTAGATCGGGTCTCGGAACCAATGTGCGACGGGGCGGTGGACCGGCGCTGAAGGACCAGAGCGGAGCTCAGATGGAGCAGTTCCCCGAGATTGATTACGGCTCAATTTCTTCGATAAATGATAATGAATAAATCTCCTGCTCTCTCCCATAGCATCTTGGCCTGGGGTTGAATCCGAAGTAGAGTCCGTAACAACTCAATAAGTCAGTGACAGCCACCACAACACTTGCCCACTTCCGCTCATTCCGAGTCCACCGACGGACGGAACTCTATCGATACCTCGTTTCCCCGTGTTTACACTCCTTTGTTTCGGCTCGCTCGAAATGCCTCTTTCGATACCCGATACCTCGTCGGGTTCTGATAAATCGCGGTAGCAATTGAGCTGAGCAGGTTACCACTCCTGGACGAGACCCTGATCTGATCCGAGGCGCATTCTGCCGTGCTAAGGAAGAACGCCGTATGAGCCTTCAGGCGTTGCCAAATTTCCCCTGCTAAAATACAAATTTCCTGGTCAACCCATAAATATTTTTCTTCCAATTTTTCAGATAATTTTGCTCGCAATTCCACCAAAGAGCCCTGAAAATTTCAAGGGGAAATATTCATATGTTTCCTCGAAAATGAAAATTTTAACGCAGGAAATGTGGCAACTCTGGAATGTTCATACTGCGTTCTTCCTTAGCAAGGCAGCATATAACAAGGTAGCTATGGATATTTTAGACTTGTGCTTATGTCTCCTCATTAGGGCTGTTGCATGCACAGGCGCACTATTATAAATGGTCTGTTTGTTTTGATTTGAATTTGGTATTTTAAAAAATGTGAGGTGCATTCGACTTGTGGCCAGTGGCGATCCTTGATAATTGCGAGCAACACTATTTTACCTCCATTTAAATACTTACACAAGTATGTAAAATAATCGATTCATGACGAGGCAGCCTGCCTCGCCTAAAATTGATTATTATAATCAATTTAAATGGAGAATTCCTGATTGGGCCAGTCATCTTAATCTGCATGGAGCTCTTTGGATCAAAAAAATTGGCGGACGTTAAAAATTTACTTAAATTACAGAGTTTGCTCATAGTTTTGAAACCACTTAGTGCAATACATCCGAGAAAATGTTCTTAACTTGGGCCTCTAAGGTGGCAAGGTTAATTAACAGACACAACAGTGATAAAATATAGAAATTAAATAAAAATTTTACTTTCAATTATTAGAATATTTAATTGAAGATAAAATAAAGGATTTTCCAGACAGATGATCAACTCTGGAAAATAGTCAAATCAGGCATTTTGTAAAATACCTCGACAAATAGTAAAATAATCTTATAATCTCTTCAGTCTAACTAATTCTGACTCCTTAGTTGTTTTCCAAAATAATTCTTTACTCGTTGAGGAAAGAATTTTCTGTAAAAATTTACATTACGTACTGATAGTAAATTAATATAATTTCTAGTCCTTAGATATAACGAGCATCTATTTCGATGTCTGCCGAATGTCATAGAGCACAGAAGATTTGAATTGTTGACAGTTAAAATACATGCATGAGGAGTATTTGAGGAACAAAAAGACAAGAACAATTTGTAAGCTTGATGAATTCTTACTGTCAAAGGATCGGAAACTCGAGAGCATTACATCAAAAACATACAAAGCTTCGTATAAAACGTAACATTGCAAAGTTTGACTATCTGTCAGAGGCATTTGACAAAATGCCTAATTTGACTATTTCCCTGCGATACTTATTAATATTCAATTTAATAGGTAGCCAAATTTTAGTTTTCAACCAGGTACTATTGAGTTACAGTTTTCCAGGCAATGAGAATACGCGTTAATCAGTGGCAAGGCGCAACATGCTGACCGCTGACCGTCTCATCGAGCCCAGCACTGCCATGCTAAGGGAAAACGCCGTATGAACCTTCAGGCGTTTCCAAATTTCGTTTAATAAAATGCGAATTTCCTGGTAAACTTAAACATATTTTTCTTCAAATTTTCAAGATAATTTCATTTGCAATTTCATCGAAAACTCCTGAAAACCTCAAAGAAAAAATACCTATTCATAACTTTCCTCAAAAATAAACTTTTTATCGAGGGAAATTTGGCAACTCTCGAATGTTTATACGGCGTTCTTCCTCAGCACGGCAGAGCAGTAACTCAGTAAGCTAGGTTGAGTATTGTCCACGACCAATAAAACGCCTTCAATTGTCATGCTAGGTGTACCGAGCTACACTAATTTTATCGTCGCGCCAAGTCGCTACCTCAATGATGCTGGGTAAACTGGGCTGACAGAGTAAAGTTGCCTGCGACCAACAAAACGCCTTCAATTGTCGTGCTAGGTGTACCGAGCTACACTAATTTTATCGTCGCGCCAACTCGCTACCTCCATCATGCTGGGTAAACTGGGCTGACAGAGTAAAGTTGCCTGCGACCAATAAAACGCCTTCAATAGAGAAGCTAGGTGTACAGAGCTACACTGGTTTTATCGTCCCGTCAATTCGCTGTAGCGCCATGATGCGCCTGGTCTCACCTGGACATGAGTGCTTCCCTCCGATTCCCAACCACACAACTATTTAAAACTTCATTCATTTATTGTTTCAATCTGTCATATTCGGAATTCAAAATGATCGGATTAAAATGCAACTCTACGCCTCATTGGCGGATTCAGAAAGTTGGCAACATTGTTTTCTCTCCATTTAAACCCATGAAAAACTATCGATTCTCGGAGAGACCAGGTGCTCCGACAAGAATCGAGTATTCAACACAAGTTTAAGCGGAGGAAAGCCAGTGTTGCCAGCTTGCTGGATCCGCCTCTAAACTAGGGTGGGCCGAAAAATATTTTTGCATAAATAACCATTGGTAATTTTACTCAAGGAATTGATTTATTGGGTCAAAAGTTCACTATAACAATTATTTCCCACTGAAAGTTACCTAAGGCGTGAAAAAATCTGAAAAATTGACGTTTTTTACGTAATATATCGAATATATCGATGTTGGATTACGACTTATCGATTTTTTCCTGCAAAAATCGATTTCTCGACTCCATATATGTATTTATAGGTATGCCTGGTTTGGAAAAGTTTTGACTCAAATGTGAACGCGAAGAGCGATTTAAATTTAAAAAAACTCGAAAAATCGGAAAATTCAACCCCTAAAGCTTTAGCCCCCATGTTGTCGATGATGATGAAGGAGTTATGATCTGGGATTTTTCTCTCGTTCCATTGGTGCCTATTGACAACTTTATAGCCCTAGGGGTTTCCAGATTTCGCGGAAATACGCTCATACGGTTCTGTATATCTTAAAAATATGAGCATGCCGAACCACACGAGAGATCGCCAAGACGACAAAATGCAATTATCACTTCAAAGACTTTAATGCAACGCAGGAAAGTAGGCGCACCGACAAATGCAAGTTGCTTAACGCATGCAAACCTTAATATTTAAAAATGTCCCCTTCCTGAACTTTATCATAGATTTTAGATCTTTAGTGGCGCACATTTATTCTTGGCCTATGACTTCGATCGGCGAAATACGCAATTTGCGATGAGAGCGCCTCGATACAGTTATGGGTGTGGCAATGTTGCGAGGGGAATTTAAATATCGCCTTCAATTTTACCGCATACGGAACAAACATACCGGGAGGCGCGGTTATGTATAAAGAAACATACCTTACTATCGCTCTATGGGATTTGATTCGTTAGAATTTCGATCGTATTAGGAACCTTTCGATCTTCGTCTGTCAGACTAGGGTCAGTCTGACAACGCTGCGCCTTACTCAAACACGAGGCAAGCTGAACGAGGGTACTTAATTACTTTTAGCCGGTATCCCTTCATCGTCAGTTACCGAACGAGTTGAAAACTAGTTGCCGCGAAACTAAATGTTTGCGTTCAATTTTGCGCACTTTCGAAACTATATCCAACTTGTCGTGATTTTGACCCCAGGACTCCATTTTCTGACCGTGCCGTCTCAATCCTCATGCCTCAAGTCAGNCCCCCACAGTTCCTCCTCACCAAAAATTCCTGGACTTTCGCTGTGATGACAGCCATATTATTGCAAGTTTGCTGGAGTGTCCTCCTGGCAAACCCTCAACGCAATGCGATTAGACCGGCGTTGCCGCAGATTTGTAAAATGAAATTTCCTGACATTTCTTAGTCAAGTTTTGGCAAACTTCCCTGACATTTGAGGATATACGGAATTATTGAATATACGTGGTTTGAAATATTTTTTATTTAGTGATAAAATTCGGTTTCCGAAACCTCGAATACATTTTGGAGAGGGCTGGAGGTGAATTGGACTGCATTTTGCCAAGAGGGCCCATGATTCACAGTGGTTTTGAAGCACAAAGAAAAAATGCGACAAAAATTTACCAAAAAGCGGTTTGCAGAGGGTGAATCTTCGGTACGTGTAGACTTGGAATCGCGAAAAATCAAAATCTTGGCTGATCCTATTTTCGAAACATTGGAATTTGAAATTTTCATAGTGAATGCAAGTTTTCTGCTGACTTGAAACCGGTTTTTTATTTATCTGTCCATTGAATCGGTGTCGATCCGTTCAAGTCGATCGATTCACGATTTTTTTCGTTCGATTCATGTTGATCGATCACATACCCTCTGCTCATTTCACGCGTGGACGTACACTACTGGACAAAACAGGTGCAAGGATAAAAAATCGTCGACGGAATGTCCTGAAACCTTTTTCTCTTTTCGTTCGATTCATGTCATGTCCTCTCGTGTCATGCAGACTTCCTGTCATACTCTTTTTTTAACTGAACAATTCGCCTTCTGCTGCGTCTGTAGCAATTGTGGTTACGAATATCGACGGTGTAAGTCGGCAATCACATAACTCGGTTTGCGACGTCGCAGACTTCCTGTCATACTTTATTTTCTAAGCGGAAAACTGATCAACGGCAATTCTTTAAAACTGCCGTGATTTTTCTTTTCTGTGCAAAGAAAATTCTGTATAAACTTCAAGGAATGATGTCGATTTGTTCTCTTTTAAAAAAATAACATAGAGGCAGAGATTTTCAGACACCGCAAACAAGTTATGTGATTGCCAACTTACCGTCGATATGTTGTGCGTGCTGATTTCAGCTCATTACATACTTGACTTTCTGAAGGCGTTTTATTTGTATCAGTAGCGCGATCCGTTGGAGAACGAACGAAGTAGGGATTGAGCAATTCATTCAATCTCACTCCTGTTGCTCTCCAAGAGGGTGCTCTATTTTCGCACATAAAACGCCTTCAGAGAGTCAAGCATGTAATGAGCTGAAATCAGCACGCACAACATATTCATAACAACAATTGCTGCGGACGCTGCTGAAGACAAATTTTTCAGTTAAAAAAGATTATGATAGGAAGTCTGCATGACACGAGAGGACATGGCATGAATTGAAAGAAAAGAAAGAAAAAGATTCAGGACATTCCGTCGACAATGTTTGTCCGCGCGCCTGTTTTGTCCGGTAGTTTACGTCCACGCGTAAATTAAGCAGTATGTTACTTTGAATGTTTACCGAATTGTTACTTTCTACTTTTGATTCATCTTTTCAAATTGTCATTAGTGAATATTAGATTTTATACCTATCCTTAAAATTTTCGATATAAAATATTCCTTATATACCTACACCTGTTTTTTTTTTTTAGTTTTTTCTTTTTTGAAAATATTACTTCATTTTAAAAACATTTACATTTTTAAAATGTGTCAACTATTTGTAAAACCTTTTCCAAGCGATGGCATCGATATTAATCTCAATGAGCGATAGTTGTGTTGAAAGAAACTATACAAAAACGAATGAAAGAGGGGAAAAAACCAAAAAGCATACTATCTTTGGTTTTAAACCATTTGTAGATTGATCTTTCAGAGTCAAATGTACGTCCAATTTTGAGCGTTTGGCTGCGCGCACACTACGCTGCAGCAAAGTAAAAGCATAAGATATAAAAGAAAAAATTTAAAGCTTTGAAAATTATTAAATTTTACTCGGAAATTTATAAACCATCATTATATTTCCCTTTAATACATAGTTTTTTTCATCAATTTAAATGAGCATAATCCATACAGAGAGTGCAAACATTTTGTTATTATGAATTGAAAAACGCTGACTCCGCGATTTTAAATGTTAGAGCCTAACACAGAGCGAGCGCGAGCGGAGTGGCATGCTACCGGCGCGAACCGCGCACTGACGCCTACAAACCTAAGGGGATACTTCACGCATTGCGCAATGCTAGAAGTATCCCCTTAGGTTTGTAGGCGCCCGTGCGCGATTCCCACTGGCCGCCCGCCCGCCGCACCGCAACGTGCCACGGCGTCTCAAGCAACTATTTCACAACAGAGGTGTTGTATGTACCTACAATATCATACAAAATTGCAGGCGCTCCAACATATTAAGAATGACAGGCATCCTTTAGGAGTACAAAGCTTTCCTCGCAAAAGCTCCCTCCAGGATTCGAATAGTTGTGCGCTTGGATTCCGCTTAAAAGAAGGTGTGAATAGTGGAGCAGAATAATATGCAATTTTTCCAGCAGTTTTGTGAAAAAGAAAAAAAAAAGAAAAAAAGGGGATTCTGCGCTTTCGTCTCGATGTGGCAATAAATTCGCGATTTTCCGAGTGGTTTCGTTAAAAAAGAGTGAAAAATTGTTCCGCGAATCATATGTGGATATCGCGGGCACTAGGCGACTTACGCGTCGCGGCGTATTTAGGTCTCTGGATTTTATTGAATTTAGGGCGGCACTTAGGTCGTTTATATGGTTCTTTGCAGTGATTTTTCATTAAAAAAATAGTGTTGCTATTTTTACCTTCTTCTTTCTTTTTTTTTCTTTTTTGGAAGGGGGTCTGTATTTCCCCCGATTTTTTTTTAACATTCAAACTTGATCGGAAGATCACCATCGCTTAAAGTATAATGCAAAAATCTTGGTAAAATAGCAACACAACTTTCTTTGTACAACGAGAGCGTCGCTTTCAATATTTGTACACGTAAGAATAGTGATCAAAAGAATCCCTTTTTTGAAGGTTCTTTGTTTTGAATTCTGCCATTTCAAACCCTCCCACAACCCGCGGCAAAAAGAAAGGGGGAAAAAATAGCAACACTATTTTTTGAATGAAAAATCACTGCAAAGAACCATATAAACGACCTAAGTGCCGCCCTAAATTCAATAAAATCCAGAGATCTAAATACCATTAGAAAGCTCTATTTAAGAGGAACATTTTAAAAAAAGTTCATTGAAATCGGTTGAAATGCGCAGCGGAGTTATGCATTTTTAAGAGTTTTCACTTCAAAAAATGGCAACGTCGCACATCGTCGGCCGAAGGTGAAAAAACGGCTCATGTTGGACACCTTACTGCTCTGTGTTGTTATTTCAACGTAAATTGAACGTAAGGGACCCCTAGTTCACGAATGATTCAGTGATATAAGATGCATTCACATTGCTCAAAAGCGCATGTGACCAACTTTGAGCGGTCATATCTCGGAAACTAAACGTTTCCCCGGGATGATCTTGTGCTCGTTAGAAAGATGAGAACCTGAACTCTCACTTAAACTGGTTTTCGTTTAGATTCCGTCAATTCCACGACCGTGGTAAAATAAAAACAAATTATTTGTGTCTGTCAAAAACTGCTAAAACCGCGCAAGTGCCACTTAAAGCCAAGTAAACCCAGAAAACTATACACCACTAGAAAGCTCTATTTAAGAGGAACATTTTAAAAAAAAGTTCATTGATCTCTGTTGAGATGCAGCGGAGATATGAATTTTTAAAGGTTTCCACTTTGAAAAATGGCAACGTCGCAACCCGGCGCTTCTAAGCAAAACGGCGACCGGTTTTGGACGTCTCGAAAGATACTGTATCACCCCAAGTGTTCAAAATTCGAGAATGCCTTGAGGCATTTTTGGCCGTTTTTTCACACACCTCTTTACGACTTTAAATTTTGAACCAAATCTGCTGCTATCGAATACGAAAAATCATGGAGAAGTTAAGTTTTATGTTGACCAGCTTCCGAAAGAAAAATAAAAGTTTTAAAAAAGTCTGCAACGTCGCAAATGGAGAAACGTCGTCTCTCATTTTGCCCAAAAATGTGTATGTATGAAATTTGAAGGCATTATGACTTTTCTCTCTCAACTTATATTCGTCTGTAACGATAAACAATGGGACGCGTTTGCTACGGCGCCTTGATACAACTATACAACCTCGACGGATGTCCGTATTGCGTTCAAAAAATTGAAGGCGTTTTGACTCCCTGCTCATACTACCTGCAGTTGATTGGATCGACAAACGCGTTGGTCGGCGGTGACGGGGACTTGATGCAACTTTTTACACTTGATGTATGTCCGTATCGGTCCGACTGAATTGCGAAACCATGTATCTCCAATTGCGGTGTTTCCAAATTTCCGTTCTTAATTCATCTCTTCCATGAGAACAATCCGAGACAAATTTGGAATTTATCTCGCCTATTTTAAAATGCCCTTTTTTCCCCCTCAAAGAGGCCACATCGTGCGATTTCGTCGATGATTGTTCGTAACATTCTTCTTCTACTCTTTCTTTATTTTCCAAATTTTTTTCATTCATTTTTTTTTTACAAATATTTTCATTTTGCCACTTGGGTTGCCCATGAAGGTTCTGGATTGGGTTACCCCTTGGATAAAACGTAGAGGACACCCTGCCAAATCGTGGATTGAGGGAACAATAAGGCAGGAAATGAGGAGATGCGATCTGTCGAGGGAGCTCTGGCAGGATCGCTGTCGCTGGCGGTTGGGTGTCGCAGACGCAGAGCGCACAGAAGCGGAGCAAGAGCGAATGATCAGTGGTAGTAAGAGATTCTGATTAACCGAGGGATTATGTGGAACAGTGAGAAATTGCTCCTGTTCGCGCTATTTGGGTGAATATCGCAGAAAATACACGATACATCGCGTATCTGTAATTAATTGAGAAAATACGACGCTATTTTTGCTTAACTATCGTGGCAAATACAGGATTTTTGCAGCAAACTCGAACAAAAATTTAAATTGAACGATTTACTCCCCTAAACCGCGAAACATTCGCGGTTTTGATAAAGATGCGAACATACTATCCATACTAGTCACCAATTTGAGACATTTGAGAGAGACAGGCAGAGCTATGATTTTCCTTCAATTTCGTGTGATACCACATACCTACTCCCAAGTTCGAATAGTTGCACGCTTGGTTTTCGCACACACACACACACACGCATGAAAGCATGATACCTCCGTTGATAAACGTCAGTAAATTGAAGGAGGGGAAAAGCTAAAATATTCCTTCATTTTCGCGTGAAAACACATACCCTTCTGCGATGATTTTCATAAGGATACCGTGAACCTTCAACAAATGCTCGATTTTACAGCAATGCATGAGATCCCGGGAAATAGCTCGATTTTCAGCTCAAAATTGCGGGATGTATGTGATTTTATCTGCCCTTTTATGGAAGCGTAAAAAATTCTGTGATCCTCAGCTCGGTTTGACGGCATCCCGCGAGAAATCTAGCCGAAGATTTGTAAAATAAGGCATACATCACGCGACCTCTCCTCAGTTCTGACCATGATTGGTGTCTTCTATGTAAACTACATGACAAAAAAATTTGACCAAAAAATTTTTTGAGAGCAGGAATAAAGGGATCTCTCTTTGTCTCCTTTGCTTCTCTAAGGACTCTTTCATCCCTCTTTCACCCATTCTTGGTTTTGAGGGAGGATACTTGAAAAAGAAGGAAATCTGAAATTTGTATGGTACCTATACCTATACAGTTTGAATTCACATTTTCAAAAAACAATTCATTCTATTCGACATATTTGGATTTTCAAAAGATCAAGTCCTCAAAACTTATTGTTGGCCATTCTGAATGTGTTCAGTCATTTATGAACGTTTCTGGTCAAACATGATTACTTCTGTTAATTCCTTGTCATTCTGGTCATTTCGATGATTTCTAAAATTTCTGGTCATCGTGGGAATTTCTGATTATTTTGGTCATTTTTTGTCATTTAAAACATTTCTGATCATTCTCCAGGATTTAAACTAACAGGTAAAATCTATTGATGAGAGATGACCGATACTTATTTTTCAAGTTAAATGAATTAAATCAAGATCTTAACTCGCCAGCACTTTGTACGACTTCTTTAGGTCAAAGGCATCCAAAGAAAATGTGCGGAAAAATAGCGCCATAACGCTCGGTTGATATTCAATTCCTTCTGTCTTGTTGTTTTTTCGAATGCCCAGAACGCACGTGGTATAGTAAAATGCTGATTTGGAAAAAATGAATAAATAAATGAGATTGAGGCAAAAAAGTTGAGTATATAATAATTAAAGTAACTGAATTATTGGTTCGTTATTAAAAAAACTCTTGCAGTTCATTAAGTGATGAGTACTCTCACAGAGATTCCAAGAAAATATGACAGCTTATGAGTCAGTCCTATATAGACAGGGTCATAGTTTAACCACCTTAGCTTTTACACCAAAAATCTGAGGATAAGTGCAGGCCAAGGGTAAAACCATACTGAGTTAATTTTTCATTGTTATTATTTTGCGCTCACAAACCATGAGTGTGACCTTTCACAGTAAAAAACCTCCATACCGAAAAACTCAAAACCTAGGTATTGCTACTGCCACTTAGAGGAAAACTTAAAGAGCATTTTGATACAGAAACACTCAGAAATTTTGAGACCAAACAAGAAATAAGGCTGTTTGGAGTTTGGAATTCGAAAAAGTCATTTTAAGGAAAGAACAATTTGAACTTTCAATTTGGTACGATTATAGAACTTTACTCCTTCAATTGGTACAAATATAAACTGAGCCACTAGTAACTTTTTATTCTGAATACAGGAGAGTGTTCTCCATCGGAAAGTTAAATCTTCTTTTTTCCATCCAAATCTATTAGAATCAGCTCTCTTAAAAAATTGACAACTGCGGATGGTCACATATGAACTCGCTTGCAATTTTATAGACTGTTTTGAATCAATCAAACAGGCTCTTCACATAGAAAATGAATGAAGAGAATGCTGCAAACCTATTTGAAAGATGGCGTCGACTAATAGAGGTTAGAAAATACAAGAAACGGTGAAACTAAACAACAGTGGATGAATTGTGTATGACAGTAAGCAGATATTTCTGAATTCTGAGATCCAAGAAAGAGTATAAGGTTTTGATTTCAAAAAATGTTAGATTTGTTTAGAAATGGCTGTTAATTCTTTGAAAAATACTAAATGCTGGGGTAAAATGCTGATACAATAACTAATACTGACATTAGTTAGTCCCAAAACAAAGGAAATTGAGATATAAAATTGAAGACTTAAGACTGAAGTTACATATTTATATTTTTGAGCAACCGATGAAAAGTTTTTTACAAAACAGTTGAGGGTTTCTGTTGCTGGATTTTTTAGACAAGTCATGTTTTAGAGTGATCACTAAAAAAAGTTGGTTGACAAGCAGTCTTAGCTGAAGTTGATATACTATGCTCTAATGGACAATGATCAATTTTGAAGTTTTATTGCTTCAAAAGCTATTGAATGAAGAGAAAAAATTAATGCTGAGAAAATTTACGTACTTAATAATGAAATTATGATACACTAGTTTAAAAAAAGAGAATAAATGAACAGTGATGGGAAAAAAATGGAAAAGTGTTTCCTTTAACATTACTTTCTGAACAGTTTTAAGTATCTTGAGAGAAGACGCTCATCGTGCTCATTATAAGATTTAATCGGAGGTAGTGATAAAAAAAAATGAATAAAAAAAACAAAAACTATATAAAAAAGTTCCACAGAATTTCTACAAATATCATTAATCAAAAGTCATATTTTCTCAGGTTGCATTTTTACTTCCAAAGGTATGAAACGATTTTCCGAGTTATTCCGATTAGATTCCTGGTTTTACAAACGAGGTCAATACTATCAAAACTTGTTACATATTTAAGTCTTCACGCAAGATTAAATTTAACAAATAGCAAATCAGGATCTTGAAGACACCGCTTTACATTTCTTCCTTGTCTACTCATTACTGATACAGCTAATTTAGATAAAAAATACAAAAATTCAAACAGTTATAATAAATGCTAAAGAATAAACTTGAATGCATATTAAGTAAACTTCTAAGTAAGAGAGTAAGCAGGATTCTTTGGAAGTGTAATTTCCTCTTAATTATTGCTATCTGTAGACTCTCTGTGGAACGCACAGAGGCAGAGGCGGAACAGGAGTTAAAAAAATCGAAAACTTTAAAAAATAACAAAGACGATAAAAACCCCTAGACAATTGTTCTACACTAATTCCAATTCAGCTTCGGTTGTCACGCAATGAGTCATATCTGTTATCGGATGGTCTATTGTAATCAGATCTGTCTGACCGGTTGTAGTCTGATCTGTTGTAGTCGGATCTATTATAGTCGGATCTATTGTAGTCGGATCTATTGTAGTCTCTGTCCGATCTATTGTAGTCTGAATTCGATGACCTATTGAAAGATGGAGGTCCACGTATTGTTCTACTATCACGAGGGAGTGCTGATGGCTGCTGAGGCTCGTCTGTTCTCCTGCAAGCAAAGATACTTTTTTTAGGAGGGAACTTAGAATAACGAGATGAAAAAGGCACATAAGCGTAGCAACATTTATAGAACATGAAAGACATAAAAAAATATTGAAAGAAAAACTTGAAGCACTCTCAAAAAAATTACCGGTCTTTCTCAAAAAATTTCTCAACAATTCTTGGTGTTCTAGACATGGAGGTACCCTTTTTAAATTTTACCACAAAATAAATGATAATGGTATCAAGTGAACCAACGAATTATTAATACAGCAAGAAGGGACAACGCATAGGAAGGGCAGATAGAAGCACTCCATATGGACCGTGTTCCCAAAAAAAGGATTCCGACAATTGAGTATTTTAGATTCTAGAGTGCTTATTTTCGAACTCATTCACTTTCAGTCTTATAAAATAGACACTTACTTTTTTCCCCAAGCTGATGTTGAAGCTGGTGCTTTCTTGGCTTGGTCTAAAGTTGGAAATGATGAAACATCTCCAAGATCAGGTGTTTGTCCTTTCTTCAGATTTTTCACTGCAAAAAAACAGAACACAACAAAATGTCACTTATAGATAAGAACAAAATAGGCCAGCCAAATAATTTTGCTGAACTAATGAAATTAAGGTTAATACGGCTGAATTCTCATTCTTTCCAGGTTGTTTGGTAAATTTTTTTTCTTCATTTCCCTGACAGTCATACCTTTGAAATTTCCGTTTTCAAGACCTTTTTATCCAAATCAGAAAAACTCAAAAATAAATATGGCTTAGCACCAAGTCTTAGTGCAGGCCCATGATGGAAGTCTATTTGTAAGGGAAAAATTCACGAAAAACCGGAAGAGAGTGTTATAGAGCTCGGTGTTGAAGCGCTGTGAAGTTAAGCAAAAAATCATAGCCTTGTATGACACCTGGTAGGACACCTGTTTGCAACTCCTGGTTTCACACTCACTCTCCCTAACTCTTCCAAACCTCGCTCCGACCAATTTCACTACCTTGCTTTAAGTAGAGTCAGAGACCACATGACTGTCCAAGATTGAGTTGGAAGTCATATTTTTGAAACGTTTTGCGGAGTAATGAGGTCACAACTTAACCCTATTTGTGAAAAAGTATTTTCTTTAAAATTCATCTATCATCTGGCGAGACTTGATGCTGTCGTAAAATAAAACACGCTGCCATGTGTTTTTAATTGTAAGATGGTAAGAGCAACTTCATCAGACGCTGCCACTTAATACTCAAGCCATCGTGTCCGCAGTTACAACTCTGTAAACATTTCTTAGAGCACCAGGGGTGCAGAAAACTCCAAACGCTCGCCAAGACAACCACATGAAAATGTTGAGGGACCCTAAAATTGTGGGAAAAGGGAACACTTTTAAAGATCAAAAGTCGAAATTCAAACGTAAAGGAAGAGAAAGGTCACCAGTTTTTCAATTGGTGTGCGATCTTGTGGAAAGACTGTGAGAAACATATGACGAACGCATTAAAATGTGGAGGCCTTGAAGAGTTTACACGCTTATGAAACACTTAACTACCAAAGGACAGTTCTTGACCATGTGTGGTAAAGAGCAGGACCACTTGATTGTGAGCTAAGCTCTACACCATAGATGCTATTGTTGGTTATGTTACAATCATATCAGGTTAAATCAGAACAATTACGAAGACAATTTTTGTCAATGCTACCATCAGAACAAATCATTGCATATTGTTCTTTGGTAATATATGTAACACTAATATTATCTTCGAAGATAAACCTCCTATTAAAAAGATGAGGATGGTACAGCTCACTTGTTCCCAAAACAAACAGAGTTATTTTTTAGCTTAACTTACATGAAGCTCTTTGTAACTGTTTTTCTTGCATCATTGCTTGCCTTAAAGCTGGACTTATGTATTTCCCTGAGGCAGGCTGAGCAGCTGGAGGCACTTCTGCTGGTTTGGCTGGAAAAATAAATGGTGGACGTGATTTAAATTCAAAAATTGATGGGAGTGTGGTAATTAAAAACTAAAAGTAATGGTGGAAGTGTGGTGTTAATAACTTTGAAATGCATGATTTGGAACAAATGCGAAAATGAAAAAAGGTCCTTCATAGATAATTTTACGATTTGTTTAATACATAATTACAAAGCTCTCATTACAACCAAATGAGTCGATTTGGCTAATTATTTAGATTGCTTCACTTGTAAGTACTGAGCGCTCAGAGCACTTTCTTTAATGAAATACTTTAGTATCACAATATCAGAGAGAACATTGGAACATCTGGAACATTGAAAATTGATGTTAATATGTATGTCAACGGTGTAAGTCGGCAATCACATAACTCGGTTTGCGATGTCACAGACTTCCTGTCATACTTTATTATTTTAAACAGAAACCTACTCAACGGCAATTCTTTAAAACTGCCATGATTTTTCTTCTCTGTGTGAAAAAAATTCTGCATAAACTTCAAGGAAAGATGTCAATTTGTTCTCCTTTGAAAAATAATGTAGAGGCGGAGATTTTCAGACACTGCAAACAAGTTATGTGATTGCCAAATTACACCATCGATATACTTGTATCACCATACTTCGATGCCTGAATTGATGATTTGGGCCGTATTGAGCAGAAAGGAACTAAGTCACATAGGCCATGGGCAAACTTTATCCGATGATTTGATACTTATCGGTGAACCGTGATGGAGAATCATTTGAAGATTTCCAGAGATTTTTTTGTGTTGTGGAACGAATTCTCTGAAATTTTCAACAGATTCTGTACGACTGTTTTCCAGTATAAAGATCAATCATTCAATAAAATTTGGCGATGGCTGAAGAGCCTTGAATCCTTTCTGCTTAACGCAGTCTTCATATTTATACTTCTCTTGGATAACTCAAAGCAGACTTTCAGTGGGATACCTTGAGAAATTTGAAATAACCTAGGTATTTTAGCTGAGAATTTGTCAGTGAATTTCACAGACTAAATAAGGGCAACGACTTTTGTGGTGCATATTTTGAAGGACTTACGTTCCGGTTCCGGCTCAGGCTGTGCCTGCGGCTGAGGCGCAACCATTTTCCATGGCCCTTGCTTGCGTCTGCTCCCAGGCTGGGTTTCATTTCCTTCTTCATCAAAGCCATCATAATTGCTATCGTTTTGATCCCCATTTTCTGCATCATTCTCCGAAATTTGGAGGTGCTGAATTTTCAGACTTGAGTAGTCTTTTTTCTCCTCCGTGAACTCTTTCCATTCATCCTCATCCTAATAATTAAAATTGGAGAGAGAGGAAAAATTAATTCAGCTACAAGTTAAAATTTAGTCTGGGAAAATAAAATACAATAATCAGTTGGTACAACGTTGGTGTGCAAGACCGACAAGTAGAAAACATATTGATTGGTACCTTGTCCCATGCCTGGGGCATCAACTTCTTACGTATTCTCCAGCCCAGAATACAAGTAAACTATCCATAAGAAACAGAGCTCATTGCGTGGTGCTGTTGTAACTGAGGTCACGAGGTTACAACTAAGAGCATGGTAAAAAATACAGTTATTACTCTGGTGGACCAAAATGGGGTCTCCATTAGTAGGACAAGGTTCGAATTTGTATTTTTCCTCGTAACCTCATTGCAAATGTAAGTAACCTAGTTGAGGGATTTCTTTGCATGAGAATCTTGTAGATTTTCGGGTCAGGTAGAGACAAAATGTATAACCAAGATGATAATATGCAAAGTAAGGCTGTACACTGCTCGGTGAAGAACATTTTTCTAGGTAAATAACATTACCTTCATCCAATGGACGAATCAGTGACAGTATTACTTTTGAAATCATGCCCGAAGTAATCAAGCCTAGAAAAGGCATTAGAAACCAATTTTAATTGCTTTTCAGGCTTTTTTTAAAAACTTGTTAGAAGAAAGATATTTTCTTTCCACAGCTCTGCAGAGTTTACGGTTAAGAATGGCAACAGAAGTATTTAGAATGGGTAATCAGTTGATAAAAATGATTCAGAGATGGAGCATTTGATCAACAAAGGAACAATTAGATGGAGCTAAGAGGACTAAACTGGGAAATTTCTTGACTTCCGAAATAAACAGTATGAAAACAGAGATGGAAAGGTAGACGCTTACTACTTACATTCCAGTAAGGCGCTTAGGGAATGGTGCCACTTGTGAAAGAACTATTAAAACTCTAAACAAAAGCGCAGTTCCCGCAAGTCTCAGCATTTGGATGCAAGTGTTGGGTAGTTGGACAGCGCAAAAGTAATAGTGACACGGCAGGAATGAGATACTTGAAAAATACCATAGGCTTTCGCGATCCAGAGAATATCACTAGGTACAGAGTGATACTTACATTGAATGCAGGAGCTGCAGTTTCATCAGCAACTATGTCCTGAGCTAAGTTGTTTGTAGGGACTGATGAGGCAGTCATTTTCTCTTTCTTTAGTTTCTCTGTTTTTTTGGACGTTTCTTCCAGCTTTTTGGCGAGGTCATCAGTGGTTGTAAATTTCTTAGTAGTTTTGCTCTTCTTACGGTCTTTCTTCGCAAAAAAGTCGTCCAAGTCGGCCATGGTGTAGGAGCACTATTTCACTTTAATCAAAAGAATAAAAATTACTATCTAGAACTATAATAAACCAAC
Organism: Bemisia tabaci; assembly: GCF_001854935.1. Taxonomy (NCBI): domain Eukaryota; kingdom Metazoa; phylum Arthropoda; class Insecta; order Hemiptera; family Aleyrodidae; genus Bemisia; species Bemisia tabaci. The sequence goes on from NW_017547094.1 coordinate 431,441, forward strand.
TGAGAGAGGAATAACATGTGCTTCAATGAGGGAAGGATTTGCCACAGTATCAGAATCAAGATTTTAGGCGGGCACTGCGATATCTGTGATATGAGAGTCTGATGGGACTGATTTTCAGCGCCTTTTGCAATACACAGACATTGAAGGAACTGAAAGTTAAAAAAGTTGCAAATCGTTCGAATAAATATTCAATTTTAGTGCGTTTGAGGCAGAAGTAACTTTATAAGAACCATCTATTTGGCAACGTTTACTAAAGCTCTGATTTTACCTGCGCAGAAAATATATTTTTGTTCACAGCGCATCGACGATGTGGTCAATTTTAGTGTTCTTTTGTAACAAGAGTCGAGACATGTGAGATCAATCTGTGATTGGCTCGCGTTATTGTAAGCTGCTGTACTGATAACCCTAACTCGTAATGCTAGCCAATGAGACGGCTGGAAAGAGCAACTTTCAACTCTCATTCGCTTCACATGAACTAACTCTCCCTGTATAAGCTGTAGTCTAATCGCCTCAAAGTTCTCGCTCAGCTTGATTTTCGACTGTGAAAATGTTGGATTTTACTGTGCTAATCGTTCGCTGAATTCGTAGTCTTGTCTCCTGTCTGATCCTCTTTTATGTGATTGTGATCATCGTGCCCTATATTTTTCTGCGAAAGTTTTTAATAATCGTTATTCCATTGTGAATCTTGGCTGCAAGTTTTTTATGTTGCTCCCAATTAGATCATTCCTGAACGTTGAGTTGTCCTTGCTTGCCAGGTAGGTTGGAGTGATGTTTATTATTTTTGATCAGGGACTTCTTACTATCATATTGCCATGAATCTGAAAAATGAGATGGCCCCTTCCGATAATTGCTGTCCCCTGGTTTTTTCCAATAAACTCCAAGGGTAGGTAGCTATTACCATGTTAACAGAAACTAGCGGTAATACACTACCCTCTGGAGTAACAGTTGTCAGCAGAATTTAACTGTCTTATGCGATTATAAACTCAGCCGTCATAATGAATTGATGTTTCTTCACATTTATCCTGTGTACCCAGGGTTCTCTTGTCCTCATTATTTTTAAAGTGCAAGAATCATCCTTCTAAGATTGCTTATCAATCATATGGAAGTAGCCCTCTGCAGCTGTATCAAGGAAAAGTATAAATTACTGGAATATGAAACTGTGGACAAAGTTCATTTACATTTTTTACATGCGCGTAAACATGGTTGTCCTAGGTCCCGGTTAAATAATGTGCTTGATTGACTGATAAGATATCTTTAAACGTCAACACTGTTGACATGGTACTTAGTTCCTCAGGCATTTCCATAGAGATGTTTCAGTCAGGATTTAAATACATCAATTCCTTGTTTCCCTCATCATTGTTGGATCAAGTCCCACTGGGCACGCCAAATTTTGTTGATGGTTTTCAAAGGAGGATGTTAGAAGATGAGTAGTTAGGTGCAGAACATGCGGAAATATCATTTAAACCATGCAAAAAATTTGACTAATGGCGAGAGAGCAAGGCGGATAAAGAATGGTGGTCGCATTTCGATTTTGGCTGCCATCTTGAAGCGTTGTGACGTCAAGAGGGTACGGGTTTTGCCGTGCAATCCGAGGTTGAGTCGGCCAGCCCATGTACCCGATACTGTGTGACGTCCAGAGGGTACGAAATGCGACCACCATTCTTTATCCGCCTTGGCGAGAGAATGATAACATCTTCAAGGATTAGATATGCGTCCACATGAAGCGCTGCAACCTTATGTGTATGTAACACTGAGAGCTGCTCACAACTCGTATGTCTATCTATTTAATGGGAGAACATTTACTATCATCTGGAAAAAATTGTTTTGAATAATCCTATTTTTTCTGTTGGTTTCCAGCTAAACGAGATGACCTACATTGAAGGAATTGGCGATGAAGTCATTGAGTGTTTAATTGTTCTGGTGATCATTGTTTTTGCAACACTAGCATGGTGGTCCACATCAACCTCCGACCGTCCTTTGATGCGCACAGTCTACATCGTAGCACTTCATGGTAGATCTGCCTCTGAAAACGGTCAACCTGTTGGACTCACCGAGGCCCAAAACGGTATGTTCTTACGAAGTTATAATGTGTGCACAAAGTTTATCAAATTACGACTAACTCATGAAAAACCGTGCATACTTGCCCTCGGCATACAATGAAAATGGACTAAGACAAGAGACAATTGTAGAAACGCTCCCAGCTACATTAACCATATCTTACCCTCGGCTCCAAAATAAGAGCTGGCTAGAGCATATTTTTCTCATCAGATGGGTAGAGCAAAAGAGTAGAATCCAATTCCCATCAATCTAAAATTTTCAAAGGATGCAAATTACAGCTTTTATGCAGGATGGATTTTATCCTCTAGCCGTTTGAAGTACGTCCTTACTTTTTGATGAATAAATTCCCCACATGTTAAAAATGTAGAGTCTGATCCATATTAGTTACTCGTGACAGATATCTACCAGGCTGGATAACTAAATGTGTTGGATGAAAAATTGTCCAACTTCAAACAAAATGAGAAAAAAAACTGATTAAGCCCCAGGCTTTTAATGAATCAACAAAGTTTTTGGTGCAGGTTGTCAACCAGTCGTAGAGAATCTACCTGGCAATGTTCTGATTTCTTTTTTTTTTTTTTTGTGTGTGGAATTTCAGAGAATTAAGAAATATGGAGGGAAATCTTTTACAAAATATCAAACTTCACCCAAAATTTTTTGGAAAAAAATAACCAAAATTTTTATTTGACCCTCAAAATAATTTTTCTGCATTAGTGAACATAAGTTCATGAACTTTTTTGTATGTTTGGCTTAATCAGTAATACATTTAACCATAGACATGGTAGGAGACAAGACTAGAGTCTAAGCTATCCCCTAAGGTTGAAATGCAAAGGCAAATACATACCGACGGTGAAAGTCGGCAATCACATAACTCGTTTGCGGTGTCTGAAAATCTCCGCCTCTACGTCATTTTTTTAAAGGAGAGCAAATTGACATTATTTCTTGAAGTTTTTGCAGAATTTTCTTCGCATTGAGAAGAAAAATCATGACAGTTTTAAAGAATTGCCGTTGAGTAGTTTTCCATTTAAAAAATAAAATATGACAGGAAGTCTGCGACGTCGCAAATCGAGTTATGTGATTGCCGACTTGCACCGTCAATACGTAAAGCTGACAGAAAAGTACATCAAAGGTGAAAAATTACCAGTCATAATGCAAATATGTTCAATATTTATTGTTTGTAAGAGGTAAATACCGTCTTAGCAAGAATAACGAACAGAAAGAGGAGGAGAAACAAAGAAATAGAGCACACGCATGAACCTAACGGTTATTTAATAATCTACATACTGATGATTTGATGTAAATCAATTAACGTTTTTATCTCTGTTAGCCATCAATTAATCAAATTAATTATTTATTGAGTAATCTGTTGCAACTCAATTATGCAAGAGCTCCATCAAATCTAGTTTAATATTTCAGACCCCCCCCATGAATGAACCATTTCAGGCAAGGAATGAGTAAAGCATAATGCATGGAAGATGAATACATATGTCCAAGTGGCAACATTGATATGTACCTGATGTGTTTATTTTCCTTCTTCTTCTTTAATTGCTATTGTCCAGATTTAATAGGTGGCACTAAAACTGAATGTCAAGTTTTCCCTATTGAATCTCTTTACCATTCATACTTGCCAGCATAAAAAAATGAGAAGAAGAAAAAATTTTATTAGCTGCCCGTGTCCTCCAGGTGGCTGTGGAGCAGAGCGGTTGTTAAAACTTGGTACTTTATTGAAAGTTGCTCTCCGACAAGCATGCCACAATTTTTATTCTCTTCTCAAAGGCTTTTTCATTGTAATCTTGATAGATTTGTCATTTCTTCAATCTATTCAATTTTTCAGTAAATTTTCAACTTCTTACTTGAATTTATTATCTATCAATGATGTTTGCGACTCTGACATGCTGACCCAGACTTGCTTTTTCTGTCTGTGTTGTCCAAATTTCTGGTTTAGTTGCAATTTCTGTCACCAGAAGCACTCCTCAGATTTTTTTTCTTATTTGTCTTCTATTTCCAGTTTAATAATAATATGATAATATAATAATATCTGCCTTTATTTTATCTTTTTCTTTTCCACAACAATAACAACTTCGGCTACCTCATGACAGACACTCCTACCATCCGAGGAAGTTCGATCTCCAGTTTTGGAATTTTAGGATCTTCCAGTTTTTGTTCACACCCAACAAGCCCCTCTTGATTCTTTTTTATTTAATTTTTCAGGTACGCAACAAAGTGATGCAACATTATTACCACCGCACAGCAGCAGTATAAAACAAGAGGAAACTGTAGAACCTGTTGCAGAGGTCAGTCTTACGGATGATTCGCCTGACGGAGCGTCGAGTCAAGCTAGTGGAAACTCAGAATGTCTTGAAGTCGTAGGGATAATGGATGAAGGCATTCAAAACGATTCATCCACAGATGACTCCCCATCAAATGTTTTGCGCCAACGACGGATTGCATTCTTTCAGAATCGCGGCTCCACTTTACTCGAGCCTACGAGTAGTAGCAATATCGATAACCAGAATAAAGAGCAAACTGAAAGCAGGGAAGGAACTCCTCAGGAAGTAGCAGCAGATAAGTATGTTGAAGATCAGACAGAGGATAATGCAAAGCAGGATGAACCACTAAATCAAAGTAGCTCAGGGAATAGTGAGAGGACAACCGAACAAGCACCCAGTGAATCACAAACGAGTCATAGCGGAACACAGCCAATCAGTGATGATTGTATTAAAATCAAACTCATGTACTTAAATGAAGAACAGAAGCTTGTTGATGGAAGGCGTCAGGAATTGTTAGGAGAATTCAAAAGGTATTTAATTTCATTCCTGTTTTCTTTTTCTTTTTTTTTGCCATTTTTGTCTCTTCTATCCTAACTCTTGCATGATGTCTACAGGTCTGGAAAGCCAGGCATTGTCAAGGAATTTCATCAGGTCAGGAAGTTTTATAGAAAAAAAAAAAACGGAAATTTTGAGAAAATGTCAGCTTGTCCACACAATCAAACTGAGTTTCAGCGCAGTCAGGGGCTAGCGCCCAGTGCTCTGACTCCTACTCTAATTATTGATGAAAAGAATCATTTCCAAATATGAATCACAATTTTAATCAATATCAAATTATTACCACCTGAGGAAAAAAGGTTCACATGATGAGTATCTTAGTATGAAGTGCCTGAAAGAAAAACAGGTTATTGCAAAAATTTAGGTAAATGAGGTGTCCTATTGGGAAGTACAAAAACTTCTGCCAAATGATTTGAAGCTCCTGAAATAAATTGTTTTATTATTAGAGCTGACATTTTTATAGTGATATTCTTCTCTTTTCGACAAATTTACGAAACTGCAACACAATTGAAATTAAAACAACTTAAGTCTCCCCCAAAACTACGCAAAATGAATTTATAATCTGGATATTTGTTGCTGTTTATGTTTTGTCTTTTATGAAAATTTAATTGTGCATTGGATTTTTTTAGGCGTCATTTCAGCACCGAGCTTTCAGCCAACAAGGTAGTCAAACTTATTTTCAATGGTCGACTCCTTTTAAAAGATGCTGAAACGCTGCAAAACTGCGGTCTTTATAATAATTGTGTCGTTCACTGTTTGATCCATGTCAACCGAAGTAGTCAGCAGTCAGCAACTAGCAATAACACATCAAACACTTCGTCCAATAATCACTCAACTAGGTATGTACTAGCGGTAATAGTAGAAAATGTTTGAAGTTGTTGGAATTTAAATTACTGAAGAAGTGCTATTTTCTGGACAATCACTCTATGGCTTTGGTTAATGTCCATGAAACTGGGGATGTTCATAAATCTTTCCGTGATGCGCAGTGATCCTCCAGTCTCATTTTTCTTTTTTTAAAACGATATCTACCAAGCTAGCCATATCGGCAGTTTTTTTATTGGTTGTGCAGGAGGAAAAAGGTCGCAGTGATTGCTGTTCCAAACTGCACGTTTCAATCATCCAGTTATGCAATTGAGGCTGTCTCTGGGCCCTACAAGAAATTAATTGCAGAGCACTAGTTAGGGAGGTTGGTGAAAGCTGGTCTCAAGCGTTCAATTCTCTCGTTTTGCCTGTTTGTTTTTTTTCACAGGAGAGATTTTGCCAGTTAACCCAGTACTTATGGACCGCATTCAATTACAGTTCATTTCCCTCCAAATTGCCCCTCATGTATCTGCTTGGATAAAACCCACCCCATTATTTTCATTTGTACTTTCTTTTATTTAATTTTAAAATTTACAGTATATTTAAAAGAAAAAAGCTTTCTGTTAAAAGACTCAACAATGACTTTTGAACAACATGATGCACAAAAGCAACTTATAAACATATTGGCTGAAGATATGTCCAAAAATGCCAAATAAAGAAGATTAAACCTAACAACTCAGAGAACGTAACTTCAAGGAGCAGAGGCTCAAAGCCTTATCTGTCAAACCCAAGACTCAAAATATTCGGAATAATTGCAACTAATCCTTTTGGAAACTAATGCGTAGTCATGTGTAATTTTAATCTTCGATGTTTTGGCTGTACTCAATAAAAACGGCTTTTCTACAATTTGCTGCTGTGCACAAAAATCTACTCCTATGAATGATCAAAAATGAATTTTTTTTCTTTTTTTTTTTCTTCATTCTATTTTATTAATACTTGATTGTGCTATAACCATCAATACCTTATAAGAGGTGAACTATGTACACGTCATGTGCACTCTAAAACTAATCTATGATCTACTATTTCTTTTCCCAGGTATACTAATCAACAGAACGGGCAGCAGTCTGAGTGGCGCTTAGGAAGTCTTTTGTATAGCTGTCTCCTCATAATACTTTCATTTTGTTGGTACTGCCAGTTCTCTTACTCACAACTGTTCACATTCACAACAACGGCAGCACTCACCGTTCTAACCCTCTTGTTTCTAATTTCGTTACTCCCTAATAATATTCCCTACCTGGAGTACTTGCACAACAACGAAGTTCATATCATGCACTAGTCAACCTGGTTTCGCATTTGCTCTCTGCTTTAGGTGCACAGCCATGCCTTGTTTTGTTTTGTTTTTTCTGTTCGTTGAAATGTTGCGGGAGTGTTTTGAGATTCTGTATAACAAAGGAATGTCGAGATAAAGTTAAAATTTTCCTCAGATGAAAGTGAAAGAGCTAAAAATCTTGAGAATCAGAAAACACCTAGAAAAGCAAGGGCGTGTTGTCAAAACCCTCTCCTTTTGCCCTCTGAATTTGGCAGAAGGGCTAAAGAATTAGTGAAAAGATGAACTTATCAATGAGCAGTAAATTTGAGTGTCTTGCACATTGTAGAACCAGAAACTTTTCTTGTATAGAGAAAAGTGTGAAAAATAGTCTTCAAGACTCGGTGACTGACAGTAGATCTACTCAATTGGGATATTAAAATTAACTTCTCCTTAAAAATTGCCAATTCAGCTGATTTTTTAAGAAATTTGTCTGAAATGTGAATACATGTAAGTTTTCAAATCAAGGGAAACAAAAACACACAAAGGTGTCATTTCTATGACCATACAATGTTACAAAACACATTAAAAAATGTGAATTTACAAGTGAACATTTTCCTGCACAGGTTTTTTTTTTTTTTCTTTTTTTTTCTAATTGATCTCAATTCATGCTATTTTTTTGCGCTTTCTCTGTATGTGCATCTTACATTTATTCATATTTTCAAGTCGCAAAGTTGTGGATTATTGTTTAATTCTTCTCTCTTTTCACTGTACAGTCGAATCGGTCATTCTCAGAAATACTCTAGCACCAGAAATGAAACTGCAAGAAAAACTGTATTCATCGCCCTGTTTTAAATCTTAGCATAAGTAATAGTGCGATTAATCAATTAAATGCTTCAATATTTTGGAGCTATGAGATTTGGAATGGGTCGATTTGAACAGTTATTTTGTTTTACTTTTTTTTGTTTTTTGTGCATTTGCATTTCTGACGCTGAAGTCTTTTGGAGAGCGATTGATTCAATTATTCCTTTTCTTTCTACCAAGAAAATGAATTAACAAGTAAATTCTGTTCTACAATGGACCAAAAGTGCTCCCTTCTAAGATTTACTGTATGGAATGGGGGAAAGATTATAAGCTGCATTCAGAATAAAAGAGTGCAGCATTTTCAGTAAGTTGTTGCCGCTAATGCAATATAAAATTCAGCGCCAGAAGAATCTCTGTAGTTTTTTAAGCAATTAGTCCTGCAACCGTACTCTCATTAATTTTTCACTCCTTTGCTTTTAGTGTATTCTATCCTCCTAACTTTTTTTTAATAATTCTCCATCTCTAATTCTGGCAAAGAAACATCATCTTGGCAGTTCCAATTTCTAAAGTCTTGATCAATAGCAGTGTTCATCAAAGGAACAATAGACAAGGTACAAATTTAAACTTTCTGATACATGCTTCCTTTTTAAAATGTCATGCCGGACACGATTCATGCAGCGAAAATTACTGAAATCAACTCCTAATCAAGATAACAACGTGTTTCTTTAGCTTTGGCTCGAAAAAATTCGAATTTCCTCAAGAAAAATCAGACTCTATCCCAATCATATTGCGCACTATGATGGCTTTGGCAAGTTTCTTAATTGAGCAGTGATACTTCCATGTCTTGTATTGTTCAAAGTCTGAAAAGTGTGAATCAAATGAGCTGAAGTGTCGAAAATGAGCTCGCCGTATTTTCATACTGCAGAGACTGTTTTGGTAACGTTCAGTGTGCAAGTCAACTCGAGTAAATCATTGTTTTTTTTCTTGAGCGGGAAGTTTGAATTTTTGCATGAAGAAACATCAATTGTGCTCTACAGGAAATTTTGATGAGAAAACGTATTCCATAATGATTACATTGGCACCTTGTCTAGTGATCCGTTGTTTTACTTTTCGATGAGGGCTCATTATTTTTATTTTGGTGCTGTATTTTCCAGAGCTGGGAATTCGCAGCTTTGTATCTTTTCCTTTGTATATTAATTTATCACATATCTTGTAAAACTTTCTGATCTTTCCTTTACCATCGTGTGTTTCCCTTTAGAGACTTATCTGCTGTACTTGTGAAGGAAATGTATTTATGATTAGAAATAATTAGAAAATAACCTCCAAGTTAGAACTAACTCAGGTTTTCTTTCTCTTCTTCTCGTTTTACATGTTACGTCCCCTATTTATTCTTTTTTTTTTTGGTATTGAAAGAGACTTAGTTAATAAAATAAGTCAAGGATGACCACAGTCAAGGAAAATTAGGACAAGCTGGTGAAAAAAAATGAGTCAGGGAAAAATTATGTTAGCGTAAGTGATAAATTTTTATGCCTCGCATCACGTAGTTTCAGCTTGTCTCCTCGTTGGATCGGAAAATATTAGAATTATTATTCCTATTTCTATGTTTTCTCAGAAGTCGGAAACTTTTCTCAAAGTCGGTTAAAGGAATTGTTAAAGAGACGAGGAATTCTAGTTTTAAATCTTTGTGGCCACCCTGATAATGACTGTAAAACTCCAAGGAAATATCAAATTAATTAAAATAGAGGTTCCAAGGTAATAAGAGAGTCATCTCTGCAACCTTGTATACACCATCATTGAAAAGTAGTCTCAGTTTTATCTTTAAACTGAAGAAAATGGATGGCTCTTAAGGTGAACTTTTAGAGAAACAACCTTTCAAAGGGTTTGTTATTTTTTGGGCTTGTTTCAGAAACATATTTTTTTACGTTAAACTTTTGTTCTACGTCTTTCCCTCAAGATCATATCCCCTCCTCCCTCTTAAAGTAAAGAGCAGTATCTGCGCATCAATACTATGATTGAATTACCAGTCATATAACCCTTTATGTTTCCTATGTGTAAACCCAGTTTCAGACGAACTGTCTCAAACGTCGAATCTTTCAAGTTATATCCTCTGTTGTCGTTCCCTAGATGAAGAAAGGTAATTCCATTCCAAGATTGCAAAATTTACAGAAACAGTTCAAATTTTTTACAAGAATATGCCTGTTCACATTCTGTCTTGACTTTTACTGATTTTTACGTTTAATTTGCCGAACAATCAGCCAAATTTTCAGTTTGAAATGTAGTTACGTTCTCTATCAGAGAAACGATGATAAGAGACGCTCTTTTCAAAAGAATTGGCTCCTTGTAATCAAGCTAGTTTATGGATTGAAGCTCTTTTTTTTTTCATGTTTATATCTGCTAGTGGCATAGCTCATTCTCATCCCTTGACTGGTCAGCTTAAAAATGACGTTTCTTTAAATTTTTTACATTGACCAGTAAGCTATTTTTTTAATATTTTTTGTTCTCTCAGCGTTACTTGAAACATGTGTTTTAAGTAATAAGCAGCCATCATGAAATGTAGAGGGTGTTGCTTTTTAGGTTGCTAACTATACAAGTATAAATAGTTGATAATTCTATTTATCTTCATATCAAAAATGGGAACATGAGTGAAATTAGAGCAACGTTGACCTTAATTCATTATTTCTGTTTTCTCACATCTGTGTAGGTGATATCAAGGGCTGTGATTTATCTATTGTTTCAGACTTTTGAGGTTTTTGTTTTTTGTCCTCATATGATTCGCAAGAAAAAATCATCTGTCCATTTCATACTTAAATATTTTTCTTATTTGCTGGGTGCGTAAAAAATGAATTCAACTCATATATTTAATGCTGTCAGCAATTTTTTTCAATGTAAGTACTTTCTTTGTTGAATTTAAGACATTTGTGCTTATTTCCTGTGACAGTGAATTTGGTCTATAAAAGTATTGATGATCAGGTATTCACCATTTGTGATTCGCGTTTCTCTATCACTACTTTGTTGTTTTTGATTCCATTAATCCAATACTTCAAAGTTTCTCTTCTGCATCAAGAGAACTTTCCAAGCAATTCTACCCAGTTTTGTTGGTCGCAGTGATCTCTTGCTAAAATGAACTATGAAAGGAAACTCTTGAATAACTCAATTGAAGTCAACGTTCCCTAGTTTATCTCTTGACACAGTGTGAAAAATGCATTTTTGTCGTGTTTGCATTCGTGTTCAGGATGCTGCCTTTGCTGTTGAAGAATCTTTTAATTTTTATCGAAGAATGGTGCCCTTAGCCCAAATTATTAGGTGCCAATTCTTCAGAAGCGATCAACCCACTTCTTCTCTCTCTGAATTTCTGTCTTGTCTTAACTTTCAATGTGTTAAGTAGTGTTAAGTATAACTATGTTTGAAGTGCCTCAACTTAAATTTCAAGGTGATTTGAAAATATGGAATCATTTTAAGTAAGCTTTTCGAAAGAACGGGTTTACCTGGAACAAAGTTACTGTTCAGAGCTGTTCTTCCCGCCCCTTTATTTATTCCTAAAAGTTTTCTTTGTCGAAAGATCAATTGAAAAAGAAATCAGTCCGTAGGACTTTAAGGGCAAGCCATTTTTGGCAAGGAATAGGTGAAAGCAGTAATAGGCAACTTAGATTGTTAATATCCTTGCTTTGTTAATACCCTCTGGATTATCAGAGTCATCTGTTACTCTATATTTCTACTCCTTTAATGGAACTGCATATCGATGGCTAAATTAGGAAGAAATGTACCTGGTATTTTGGTTTGCATTGTCATTGACTTCCCATCATATTTTATTCTTCAATTGGAAAATGAATGCAAGTAATTTCTTCTAAGCTTGTTAGATTTTTCTCTACCATTAGAAAAACTCAATTACAAGCATAAAAATAGGCATATTTCCCCTGGAAAATAACATGAGAGCAGGGATTGTAAACGCTGCAGTTGAGGTACGGGATTTCTGAGTTTAGCCATCAATATAATCACTTTTTTGTCTTTTCATCAGTTTTTTACGCTGAATTTCTATCCTCTCTCCAGTAGCTCATTTTCTAAGTGTCTGTCATATTCTGAAAGTCATAAAGCTTTAAATATATCATGGTTTGTCCACTATCACTTTTTGAAGGAACAGTTTGACTCTCTGTTTTAAGGCTACGCTGTTTTCACAAGTCAAATATTTGTATAGTTGAACATGTTTTGTTTTTAGTCATTGTATACAAGAAGCTTGAATCCACCTCTTTTTGTTCCTACGAGTGGATTTTGAGTTGTATGTTTTGCGAAACAGTTGTTTTATCATTCTATCTGTATCTGTGTATTATTATTTTTAGTCATCTTGAAATAAACATATTTGATTTAAATTGTCAGACTCTTTTTGCTTCACTAGTTGCCCCAAACATTAATCAAATGCATTGTTCAGAGAGAAGAAAATCCAGCCAGATTAACTTTGTAGGAAACATGAATTTTTAGTATTATTTCAATCAGTTAGGTATTGCGTCAATTCTAAAGTCTGTAGCAAATTTTTCAGTCCCCTTGAGTCGAATGAGAATTAATTCACCGGAAAGTAACATGAAAACAAGGCCTGTATTAACCATATAGGTGCAATAAGGACACATCCAGAGGCCCGCACCACAAACCCTCTCCCTCTTTCCTCTCGCATAAACTTATCACAGTTTTTAAAAATATAGTATTTCCCCTTGTTTCTCTCACTGGTATATGCCCCCTTGTTTCCTGAGGATTTTCAGTTAAGGCCAAGGGGGAATCTTCTCCTTTATTTTCATTCATGGTGTGTGCCAAAAAATGCTGTAAACAAAGTTTCATTGGAATAAAAATCTCCAAATTTGTTGTAAGGAGGCGTAGAGAAAAAAGAGGAGGTGTTTGCATTTCGGGCATCTTGGAATTTTTTTGATGACGTTGGTCGGTACAGCGACTTTTATCATCGATTTTCTTGAAAATGGTGATTTATGTAAAAAATTCATTCTATAAAAAGTGCTTGAAATTATATTATGAGTTGATTTAAGTAAAAGAATCGGACTTTATGCTCCGTTTTTCATATTTCGAATTCCGGATTTCGCTGGCTAGGTTGTACTGACCTACGTCACAGGGTAAACAAACCTCAAGATGCAAACACCTCCTTTTTTTCTCTATGAGAAGGAGGACCCTGTCCCTCTCATTAACGGAAGATATCACCACCAAACTCCCCTCTTTTTGGGACCTGTAGGACCTGTATAGCCGAGGGGCCCAGAGGAGAGAATAACTGGCGCAAAAGAACGCCTTCATACTGACAGGATACGATGGAAGCACACAATATTCCTGTAACAACAATTGCTGCACTCTATATTTCAGGCGAATTAAAAAATAAAAAAAAAAAATCTCTCGTACCGTTGATATCCCCCTTTCAACTTCAAGTCGGGCACTTGGTAACATAGGTAATATAATAATTGATTGGGGGAGTTTTTTTTATCCATTACATTTATTATTTTTTAACAACTTTTTGTTTAGGAATCTGTGAAGATTAAGTAAAAAAATCAGTGTAATTTTGTCGGTGTTGGTAAACGTGTCTTACGTCATTTTAGGCGCGTGTTTTGTTTTTTGCTTTATTTTGATTTTGAGGTTATAAACTTGTTTGGCGGTACCAGTTGTTTATTGATGCCTCCAATTGAAGTTCTTTCTTCGCCTCCGAAAGCTCTCAACTTTCAAAGTTCCTCTTATGAAGCTGTGAAATTCAATTACTGTAGTTTACCTCTCTATAATGTGCCTCGGTAAATTCTCCACTATAGTTCGTCAGTTGTGATGCCTAGATCCTAACCATTGCATATTGTTGACTTCTCCCAACCACAACCACTGTCTTTTCATTTACATTTTTGCCGATGTAATCCTGAAATTTCTCTCGAAAATTAAGTATTAATCTCATGATCATGAGTGATAATCCTGGTGTTAGTTTATTCCAAGGAAATGAAGAGTTGGAAATCGAAACAAATACACAGAGACTGGAGGAACAGGAAGCTCTTGAGGATGAGAGACGAAGGCAAGCTGAGGTGAGGATTTTTTTGCAATTCCATTCTCTCGATACAAAAGTATTATCCAAGCAATGTTTATTTTTCCATTGTGCAAGGTATCCACTATTTTAGTACCAAAGCACATTAACCCTGGATACTTTTTCAGGAACTGAAAGCTAGTTGTCATAGTCGTAAGTAAGTTGAATTATAATGGAGGCTCATACTCTATCCTCTATTCAAATCGGACAAAGCAATAGAGGGCAATCTATGAAGTAAGTGAACTCAGCAAGATGCCCTCTCCTGCAGTCAATGACTAAATGGGTCTCTCGAAAGACTGTGGACTCTCAATCAATTAGTGCTGATATCTTAAAGAAATTTTACTCAAAGCATTCATAATTAAGAGCCCTAAAATTAAGCCCAGTCTTAGCACCAATTTAGGAGAACGCCTCCATCAAAAGTTTGTTTCTCAAAGGCGTAAAACAGAGCAAAATGAAGTCTGGATAAGAAACTCTTAATGGTTCAAGCATCAATTTTCTGAGAAAAAATTATTTTTCCCTTCATGTAACTTTCATTTAATTACTTAGGAATCACTATTAATTTTATCCCGCGCCAGAGTGTCGAAAATCAGGCATTGCAAATCTGATTCCTGTGTCTCCTGCTTTAGTTGAAAATCATTAGCACTGGTGGTATTCTACCAGAGAGAGACAGGATACCTGGTACACCATCACATTCGTTGACGTAGAACCCAACGGATCATGATGTATTGAAACTAAGAATTTCAGAACTGCATGTACCTCTCCAAAAAGATCATTTCTTTTCTTCCCTACCTTTCTACTTCATCCAACAATACTTCTTTTGACAGATTGGAAATGCCATCGCCTCAGCATTTGAAGATCTGGAGGATGAAGATGATCTCAAAACAAGTGATAGTAGTTTTAGCAGTTCTCCTAATCAGTATGGTATGTATAGTTTCCAAATCTGAACTTATTCCAAGAAAACTTAATGATGAATGATCGTTTTATCAGTCCAATAATATTTTTTAATCCTTTTGTTTACCTATTCACTTACCGTTTGTCTGATCTACCTCTAGTTTTACGTTTCCATAAATTGATCCAACTTTGGATGGTGTATTTTTATGTTTTATCCTCTAGTGTACTGAGTGTGTACTGAGGAGTGTACTGAGGTGGGAAAGAAATACATTTTTTCAAATTTATCAATAAGGTGGGGAAAAAATACATTCTTTCAAATTGATGAATATGGTGGGTGAAAATACCATATTTCAAATTATTTATCATGCTATCATTTTTTCTTGTTCCTTTCTTCTTCTTTTTTTTCCATTCATAAAGTTTTTTTTTCTCTTTCCAGATCCTCCTCAGTATTATGAGCATTTGATGAATAACAATGTGAAAAAGAACACGCAAGACAACTCGGAACCAAGACCATACATGAATGGAGGGTATCACATCAAGGACCTCCAAGGTATTATCGATAACAGCCACCTGTACATAACTCAGCCTCCAGCAGAGCAGTATCAAAAAAAGCACGCTTTCGAAAATGGACACATTTCACCAGAGACATTCCAGCAGCCAGACCATACCAACACGCATCAAAATTTTTACAATCAAAACTATGGGGATGAAGGTGACTCTTCAACTTGACTTACTATACCTTTAAACTTGCATTTTGTTTTTAAATTTTATATAACATGCCTCTGGTCAGGGTCAGCAAATGTATCCACCACTTCCCCGGAATTCTGAGGCCTTTGAAGGACTGGAAATGAATGAGTCTGTAACCTCTTGTCTTTAACAGCAAAAGGCTATTATTTTACATCTGTTCTCTGGTCCTAATGTCCAGACTATTTTTTCATCCTCTTATTTTAAGTTCTAGGTACCTGAAGTAAAGTTTGCCACTTTGCTCATCACTCAATGATAATGTAAAAAACGTCAGTTTTTGCATCATATTTAAGTAGTGTGAGCAATTTTCAAAATAAAATATTGCATCTAATCAGTATGATTTTTCTCGATTATCAATGCCACTCAATTAACAGCAGAAATAAATTGATTTCCTCGATTAGTGAGACTTTGTTTCCTGCAAGGAAAGATATTGCAAGCACCATTTTCATTTAAGTTAAGTTTTTAATGATTCCAACCTATAGGTATCTTTACCTAATCACAAAAATAATGGATTTTTGTCAAGTAAAGATCATCCCAAAAATTATTGAAAATCATTATATTCTATAAAATTGTTGAAGATTTTGACTGATTCTTTTCCCTCTGTCAAGTTTAACATTAACACAAGTTCTAGTTTTCACAGCACTTAGTCATTTTTTTTTTTTTTTTTTTTTTTTAAATTCTAATGAAAGTATGAGTTGCCAAAATTGCAATTGAATAACCTCCCCAGTTGCCGCACATCAGTTTTTTGTGTCTGCCGTAAAGTTGATGCTTTGACACTAAAGATTTTCTATCTGGAAGAGGGAGGTGAAGGCACCCCAGTAAGCTTGAGTCATTCAAAGAAAACAGAAATTAAAGAAAAGAAGAAAATATATTTTAATGTCTAATATTAATTCATCAAAGAATCTTCTAACCTCAAGATTTGTACCTATTTATGTTTAAAAATCAATTTAATCATTCTTCATCTTCGGTTTTCTTTTTCTTTTTGAGTATAAACTTTTCTTGACTAATTGTACCAAATATTTTTTCCCCTGCCAAATGCTGCAAAAGGACTGAGGATGTTTCAAAACAATCCTCTTATATTATATCGTTAAGGTCAGTGTCACTCAGAGTTCTAAAGATCATCAGTTTTGGTTTACTTTATTAAGATTTTGTGAAACTGAATGGATGTCTCTTGGCTCTTGATAACTTTCTCTCAGGATATTGAAGAAAGAAGTATCTTTAGTCTTAATCAAACTAGACAGAAAGTCAATTTTAATTAAGACTTAGGAAATAGTGATTCATGTTCCAACCACTATTGTGGTAGATTCCCTTATAAATATCTGCTGCATTTTGAAGGATGAATAGTTTGATGAGCACATCGATGGCTAAAGTGTCTGTTCGGAATGTTGTAGCCTTTCTGTCTTACTTCTTTATTTCTTTGGAAAACTAGACTGTGTAATTTCTTAAAAACTTCCTTTTTTCCCTTCTTTGATAGCAAATTATAATGTGAATTTCAAGCCATTATGTTGGTTTGCCTCCTCTCAAAAAATAAAATGGAAGCGGCAATTTTAAAACACAGCAATGGAAATACATGGAACTGACCAACGAAATAGTGTTCCTGGCCATAGTGCGAATATCATGAAATTCTGAATGCTACAACTGATGTTGGTAATCACCTTCTTCAATCAGCCAGAAAGTAACAAATATCATGTAATTGACCTGTACTTGACCAAGTTTGCATTGATTGTTAACAGCTCTGTTTTGGAGTCATGATATACAAAAACACTAGTATTTTCATGAGGTTTAAGTTTTTGTTCATTTTATTCAAGATACTAAACTCATTAATTCATGTTACAGCTATCAATTCAAAACAACTGGAGGTTCTCTATGACATTAGGCTGAAAGAAATCGACCGTCTGGAAAATGAACTTAAATCTGTCAGACACGAGTTTGAGGCTGAGAAGAACAAACTTTTACGGAAAGCAACTTTAATGGAAGCTGAAAAAGAAAAGGCTGTGATCGCCAGGAATTCTGCTCAAGAATTGTTGGGTGAGTTCTGTTTTCTATTGCATTCGTGAAAAGCAGAAGCATTTAGAGCTGAAGTTGGCGTCTTGTGAGGATATTTTGTCTTTTCACGAACGACTAATGTTTTGGAGCTTGTTGTACCGTTGCAGGTGAGTATTAATCAAACGCTGGTTAATGATCCCACAACGTTGATGTAGGTCAATAAGGTAGTTCTTAACTATCAACATTATTCATTAAATTTCGGGCCGTCTGAGGACTATGACCCAGTTTGATATCAAAGTCTGCAAGAAAATGAGATTTGTCTCGGGGAAACAACAGCGAGTTCGAACAGTGTTTGACGAATTCGACTATAAACAGCCTAATCAGTAGTACCTGACTACATCAAATATGGTCTAATTTTCTCTGATGTTTCATTTTTTAAACAGTAAACTAAACAAAGCTGAAACTTGAAATTTTATGAGTATATTCTTCATAATCCACGGTTAATTCACAGAAAGTCCAAAATTGTTATTAGTTCTTTGTTGGTAAAATGAAACAAGAGAGAAAATTTGGCCATATGAAATGCAGTAAGGTTGATTCCAGTTAAATCCATTTAAGATGTCTGAATAATGCTTGTAATTTAGTAAGAGATCAAGAAGAGGGTATTTTGCTCTACTCTTGACTGATTGCATGATGAGACATAAAGAGTCAAGAACATCGACTCAGCACAGATAAACTATTTTCTTGAAGTATTCTCTCTATTTTTCTCAAAACTTAGTGCTTAATATTCAAGTCAGATTATGATTGAATTTACTTGCCCATTCATTACCAGACTAGATTCTGTGTGCGCACATATCTCAACAGAAATTTGTTTGTCATGCAGAAGAATCAGAGTGCATTTTAGAGGGCAGTGTCTGAAGCTGTAGTGCAGATCCTCTTTGACAGATAAAGCTACAAATGTGACCTACCTCTGAAAGAAGGTTGTGAAGTAATGAAAGAAGTGCTGTGGAAAGGGTACAATTTTGCTGAGCAGAGATGCTACGTTCTCGGTAATGGAAGGGTTAAATGTATGTTTGAAAAGTAAGAAACTACTGTTGAAGACTGAATCTTAGATAGTAACCTCTTTTCTTTTTATTTTTCAGTGGAAAGTAAGGAAAAAATCTCCAACTCTCAGAAAGAAATTGAATCTCTCAGGATAAGTTTAAAAAGTGCTGAACAGAGCAAAAAAGAGGTAAGATCTTTCTGAAATTATCAAATTGAGCCATCCATTGAGCCAGGGCATCGCATTTTGCAGAGATTTATTAAGATAGATTTGGATACAGACAATCAGGCTCTGTATGCTAACTTTGTACTGTTTTCAAGAATTAATATGTAAACACAGCATAAGAGAAAAATTAGAAGTAAAAGAAGTTGTTTTCAGTTGTATACTTGTCATCAAAAGACTTATGCAGTGCCTGATAAGAAACATGTATCGATGGTAAAACTGCAGAAATGCGCTCGGTTTGTGGTGTTGCAAACTTCATGCCACCCTTTATTTTCTGGGTGGAAAACTATCGAAGGTCATTTCTTGAAAACTTCGCTGACTTTTATTCTCTGTTTAATGAAAATTTTGAGCCGTAATGTTGGTTGGGTCCCCTTTAAGAAATTTAGTATGAGCTGAAATTTTGAAACACTGCAATCGAGATATGTATTTTTGCAGTTTCACTATCAATATTCTTAATAACATATAAATTAGTAAAATTGAAGGGCAGGTAACCAGACAACCAAGCCAAAAATTAGATGAGCGTTAAGTATTCTAGATAGTTTGATGTCTCAGCAGCAATAACCATTTTTTCCTCAATCAGAGCTATAATTTGTTCGGCAAGGAAAATAAACGAAAAAATGGAAAGAAAAAAAAGAACATGGGTCTGAATTTTATTTAATATGCTTCTGAGAATGTATCTATGGACCTTTATACATCATTTGTTCATTTTACAGTTAGCCAAAGAGCTTCAAAAGTCGATTTTAACCGTTGATGACCTTCAACGCAGATTAAAAGCCATGGAGTCTTTCAATAAGAATGATGTAAAGCAAACAGACGATATTGTGAAATCTCTCAAATCTAAGCACGAACATGAGCTAAGTGAGTTATCACGGAAGTATGAGTCAGTCAAACAGGAACTGGAAACAAAGGTAAGCTCTATTCATGGATTTTTGTCGAAAAGGGTGCAAATGGACCTTAAAATGAATAAATAAATGATGAAATTCATGGGTCAATACTTAGAACTGTACTCACAGCTGGTCCTTAATCAACATTTTTCCTTAAGGAGGCAACATCAGGTTAACATTGTGATGAAGTGAAATTTAAGGTGTCCTTAATCTAGTATCACCAAAGGACAATTTTTATGCACCTCAAGGGAAATTCAACAGTATGCCTAACTTCAGAAATAATTCCTCACAAGAGATTGAAAAACTTCAGCTGGTACCACTGGATTTTTTCTTTTGATTAAGCTGATTTTGGCTAAACTGTGGACAAAATCTCCACTTCTTAGGTTTTAAATTCAAGGAATCCGAAAGTTTGGAGTCAGGAAAAAGTATAAATGTAAAGAATAGTCAGGAAATCGGAAAATGAAGAAAATTAGGACACCCTGCTAGAAGTTTAGTAGAAAGGAAATTAGCCTCGGCGGCATTACATTACACTAAAGTAGTTAAATATAGCATATTTCTGCTCAGGAGGTTGTGAAGCATTCTTCACAACCTTCATGGGAGAAAATAATAAATTTATTTTAACTGTCCAGTTTTCAAAGGGTCTCCTTCTAAGCGCCAACAAAAAAATTCTAGAATCGCTGCAGATATCTACCTGAGCTCATGTCAAAGTTTTATCTCTGCTCTAAATTCTTTTTTATGTGCTTGGTTTTGTCAGAGGAAGGATGTTTCAAGGTTACAACGTACCATCGAAGAAATGGATAATAAACACACAAAAATGTTACTCGAGAAAACGGAAACTATCAATAAATTAAGTCAAAGTTTAGAGAAAAGCCAATCTCAGTGCCAGCAATTGATGACTTCCAGTATGTCTACAGACAGTGGTTACCTTCAAAAAATTCTCGACCAGACCAACAGAGAGAAAAGGGAACTCGAACAGAAAGTGCAGAATCTGAGCGTAAGTAAAGCTTGAATTTAGTTTTTTCAACTTTGAAACGATTTTCCTTGGAAGGATCAAAATTGAAGGCACTTAAATCAAATTTCATTGTAATTTTTGCCTTGAGGATATAACTGAAAGTTCAAAGTTTTTGTCGTACAAAAGAGGGAGGTTTAGTGTAATCTACCGCCCACAACAAAAACACTGTAATGTCATTCTAGATTTTTAATTTACCCTTCACACATACTGCTCTATTACACAAAAACTTGATCATTTTCATGCCTCATTTTTTCAAATTGAACTAAAGGTATGTCACCATCTCACCAAAATTATAAGTGATGAATATGTGTAGGTTTTCTTGCAGTAGAATGTTTTGTTGAGTCGAGTGATGTAGATTAGATTTACAGCGTTTTTGCTTTGAACAGCAGTAATGGTTTCTTGCTTATTTTCTCAGCAGCAAACCTCTGTTAAATTTTTTTCAGAACTTTTGAACTGTGATCTCCTAATCATTTACTGATTTTAGAAGGTATTGCAAGTCATTTGATGTTTTTTACTATGGATCGTATATTTTTTTCCAGTAAATATAGGAAGCAAACTTTGTTGGCTAATTCTTACAGAAAGACGTTCATATTTTGAAAATTCCGTGAAAAGTTTTTTTAATTTTTAGCCAAGAGAATTTATGAATTTGGCTCTCCTATTCCAAGAGCCTCCGATGAGACTTGGCTTGGATTTAACAATCCAGGATTGTAAGAGGTCTCGTCAGTATTTTTCACTTGATTAGCCAAAATCAATACAACCTGTCCGTAAGTAATATATATGGGCTCCAGCCAAAGTTCATTTCATGACCTTGCTTTTTTTTGTTTTGTTTTTTGATCACATTTATCTATTTATTTGAACAATTGTAGATGTCATCTATGTTTTTCAGAGTGAATGTGAGATGCTTCGCACAGATCTAGTAACATACGAAAATAGCATCAAATATGGTATTGTGCAATTTGACTTGTCCAAACAAGACAAAAATGACTCAATAGCATTACTGGGATTAGGTAGGTACATTAAATTTTTCTCATCAGAACTCATTCTGATTATTCTTAACCATGTCTGTGATGTCATGTTAATGTCCATAAGAGGTAATTACACAAGATGTTCCTAACATTTCCGGTTGCAATGTTTTTAAAGAACTCAAAAAGGAGGTCCTGTGGTTTTAAATAATTTACATGACGAGCACGAAATTTTCTTTTTAAGTCTGTCTGGTCGAAAAAGATTTTGTTTTCAACAGCTAAATTATTCGCTTCTGTGCTAAGGGCTTCTATCTCTCCTTTCTGAAACTCCTGCAGGGTGTTTACAGGCTTGAAAAACCGGGAATTGTTTAGGAATTACATCAGGTCATGGGAAAGTTGGGAAACCTCATGAGAAAGACAGGAAATTTGAAAAATTTTGATACATGAAATCTGGAAAAAACCTGATAAAGTCAGGGTTTTTCCTGCTTAGGCTTTCGACACCCTGACCCTATATGAGAAGGAAAAGTTTTATTATTTTTCTAAAACTATTTCTGTGTCAATTTTTTATTGTCGTGACCTGTTCCATCTCTATCGCAATCAAAAATACAAATAAACTAAGAAAAAAACACTCGCCATTATTAAAAACACGCCAAATTCAGTCCAATACAACAAACTAGAGGGGAAAAATCAAGTCAAAGAGGAACAGATGTCACCATTTAGCTTTTAATGACGAATAAGTTTTGCTGTACAAATACATCCCATACGTAATGTGAATTTCTAACACAAAAAAACTGCAGGATTTTATTTTTTTCTTCAACAGGCGAAAACAGTTATATCGACACCTCAAATGAATCGAATCGTGGTTTTAAAGACGGCTCAAAAGTCGGTGACGATAGTCCGATAACCAGACTGCGAGGTGAATTACATCGATCAATGATTGCAAATAAAGCAAAACGTAATAAAATCACTCAGCTAGAAACGAAACTGCGTGCAGCAGAAGGTCAGATTGAAAATCTGAAGCAGGAAGAGGCTAAATATTCCACACAGAACAAAAACCTTCTGGTATGTAATTTCCGGTACTTTAACATGTGTTCGCTACAAGCATATTCCCAATCCATTTAAGTCGAGTGCAATTTTTACATCGGACTAATCCTTTTTATTCTTTGAATAATTCTGTTATGAGAGTATAAGATTTCTGAAATGAACTCTCCCTCCTCCTTATTCTATAATTCCTAAACGCTGGTTGCTAAGGAAACCACACTGTAAACAAATCTAATTTCAACCCTCTGTTTTCCTTGATCTTTTAATATCAAAGATTTGAAAAAACATTCAACTGCAAGGACATTTTCTACATTCGGATAGAAAGTACTCAAAAATAAATAATCACACTTCTTTTTTTGGAAAGTTGTTGAAACAAAATTGCCAAAGAAAATTTTGCGGACTTTCCATGTTTTTCCAGTTATCAACTCCTCATTTTCTATGATTAAAAATGGACATTGATATTTATTTATTTTTACAGTATTTTAAAAATTATTCAAGAGTATAAACGATTATCAAGTGATTATTTAAATGAGTATTTTGATTAAATTTTATCTTCTTTCCAAATCTTCTAACACTTAAAACAGTTTCAGAAAGTGTTTTGATGATAATCTAAGCAAACTTTTGTCACTTTTAGTTCACTATTATAGATTCTTTCCCTTTTGTGTAATGTGTGTGGTTTTTCCTATTGTAGGAAAACATTCATAAATTGACGGAGCATATTAATGCGAAGGAAAAAGAATGGCAAGAAAAAGAAGATCAAAGCGAGAGAATATTGCTGTACGAGAAGCAGCTACGAGAGAAAGAGGCTAAAATCGAGCAGCTGAAAGAAGAAATCAAGAGTGTCCGCCTCGATTTAGAGATGAAGAGCATGGAAGTAGAGACGCAGAAAAGTAAAATTAGCAACGATCAGTTTATGCTCCGAGAAGATGCAGTCGCTAGGATCAAAAGAGATGTCTCGTATGAGAAAGAGAAGATAATTAAACAACTAGAGTAAGTGGAATTATGTCATACTTTAAAATTGGTCTCATAGTAGCAGCGGGCTGTTTATTGAATTTTATAGACAAAGCCATCTACAAATAAGACAAAAGGGATATGGATGATCCTATTGGTGGAATCGGGTGGTTGCATTGAACAAAGGAGGTAGTTCATAGACTAACTAACAGCAACCCTATAGTTCTAGGGCTGTCCTCGAAACGATATTTTGCTCGTCGGTTCGTACGAAACGATATTTCGCTCGTTGGTTCGTACAAAACGATATTGCGCTCGTTGGTTCGTACGAAACGATTTTTTGCTCGTTGGTTTGTACGAAACGATTTTTTGCTCGTTGGTTTGTACGAAACGATTTTTCGCTCGTTGGTTTGTATGAAGCGATCAAAAAATCGGTTTGAAAGCCTATTTCGTTTCGAATCCCGTCTCGATCAAAATCTGTTTCGATCAGAATCAGTTACGGTTATTTCGATTAGAGCACTCTCATGAGGATTCCCGTGGGAGTTTCATGCACCGCTGATAAAAGCTCTAAAACGCTACCCGAAGGAAGTTCACGAGATGAGAGGATCCCTGGCTTTCTGGCTTACATCTTTCCAGTTTAAAAATGTTGGAAGAAATAAGACAGAGTTCAACATATTTTTACGCTGTAATTACAGACCTACTTACTTTTAGAGCCAAAGAGAGTCGTATCGAAGGTATAACCCTATCTGGAAGTTGTCCGATTGAAATGTACATTGACATACTTTGAGATTTATAAAAATTTGATCCATGTATTCAAATGGAGTAGTCGGCTTCCTGAATGATTAATGAAACCAAGATCAATTTAAACCTTGGTAAATTAATTAATTAAATGAAATCATGATTCAGTTAAGTTTAACAGTGATTCAATGATTAATTAAATTAACCGTTGATTTTAAAGAAACCATGATTAAATTAAATCCACCTATCTACTTTACCATAGCCATTCATTCTCCTTACAAACTCTTTTGTTTCAGACTTCAGCTAGATCAACTCAGAACGGAATTAGATGAAGTGAAAGAGCTTTATACAATTGCATGCGCGGATAAGAAACTCTTGCAGGAAGAGAAGCTGAATTATTTGAAGCAAGTCAGTGATATTTCAGCGGAGAGAGAAGCCCTCTCCAAAAAGCTTGATCTAATCAACAAGGGTAATAATTCAGATTTAACTCTTTCTCTTTTTTTCCTGCTCCGATGTGAATTGAGAAAAAAACAAATAAATAGGTATCTAAATGGATCATTATGAAGTCTGATGGTTGAGTGACTCCTACTTCTTCAAAGAACCCCGCACAATCCTTATGGGAAATGGCTCTCTCTACAATCTGATGAAACTCGGATATATTGCTCAGCTAGTCATTCTGATCAAAAGTTCTCATTAGCCGAAAGAGATCCCAAGAGCGGTTTTCGGGATATTCGCTGTATGTGCGTAAATTAAGGTTTTGCTGGCCAGACCATTGTGCAGCGCTTCTTGTGCCCTTCCCTTCCAGTCCACTCCAGCCGCTCTCTGCTTCCCCGCCACCCATACCCGAGGCTTGGACTCCGATGCTCACGAGGCTTTGCTCATTGTTGCTGAGCCGGGTGGTCTTATCACCGTGAGAGTCGGAGTCCGAGCCTTGGGTATGGGTGGCGGGGAAGCGGAAAGCGACCGATTTGGGGCGTTATTCCAGCCCCAAATCTTTCATCAGCGTAGAGTGTACTATCCTATTTTGCACTTAGTAATATGAGTCAATATCTCTTAACATTTTTCTCTAATTTGCAAAGGACAAGTATTTTTCAAGGTATCTTCTAGAACAAGAGATCCAAATGAGCAAAAGTCCACATTCTTTTGGCATCCAGTTATTTTCCTTAAGAGCAGAATATTCACTCATTTTCAAAGCGATCTCTTAAAAGTCTCTTGGCTAATGCATTGTTTTTTATTTTATTTGCAGAAAAACAGCGACTTCTCCAGCAGGTGGAAGATCTGATGACTGCCAAAATTAACTTGTCAAAACGAATTGAATCACTTGACCATGGTAAGTTACCATTTGTTTTTTTATTTTTTGTGAATATAATTCATAGGCATTTTTACATACTATCAGTGTCAACCAAGCACACTCTCAGAGTCCGGTGAGTGTCTGTATTTTGAAAAGGAAGAAATGAAGCAGCAGAGAGAGAGAGAGAAAGACTAACAATATTTTGATGGCTAAATTTAAAAAAAAAAAAACGTGCATCTCTGATTACACTGTTGTAATTTGCTTCTCAAGTTTTACTTCTATTAAAAAAAGAAGAAAAAGAAGAAAAAGAGAACCAACAGTTTTTATTGAATGTTTCCGTGAATATTCCTTTCTCATTCACAAAAAAATCACACAACATTGCACGAAAGCATTTTGAATAACTTTCCCCAAAGAAAATTTAATATGATCAGAGATTTTCAAGCATTTCAATTAAGGTACGCATTAGTACATTTGATTATAAAATCACTTTCTCCTGGCGAAAGCTGAGAAAATCCAACTTGCAGAAAATCTAAAAATTTGATCAAGTTATACTTACTATAAGACTAGCAAAAAGAGTGAACATTTGTTCCAAGTGTCAAATTTGTTCGTTGCAAATTAAAGGAAATTTACACCAAAAATCATGTCTAATATCTAAAAACATACATTTAGCTGAAATATAAGAAAAATTGATCTTGTTTGCCCCCTATATAATTGTAATGAAGTTTTTAAAATTTACTTACAAGGTTTTGGCTTTATATCTAACATGCTAATCGCCGCACTGGTTACATTGACTGATATTGAAGGTGAGCGGCACGCTAGTAATTCCCACTAGAATTCTGCGATCCTGGGAGCCGTGCATATCCTAATAGCTCACGGCTGGAATAGCCCTAGCTGAAGGCTGGAGAATGCAACACTGATCTTCTGTTTTTCAGGCAGGGAAAAAACGCCATGATGCCAGGAGAAATATGTACCCAAAACACCGAGGCAGACAACGTTTTATAGATTAAAATCAATGAGCCTCCATGTTAAAGGTGTAAAATTCATAAGAAACTTTTTCAGGTGCTGATTCAAAACTGAAAGAGAGACTTCAAGAAATGGAAAAAACTCATCAAAAGGCACTGCAGGAGGTGAGAGAGCAAGTAAAAGAGCAGACGATAAGTTATTTTGCTGGGAAAATGGAGCAGCTGGAAGATAGTTACAGGGCACGACACTCTCAGATTGTTATGGCTCAGAAGAAGTTGGAGGTCCAATTGGAACAGAGGCTAAGAGAGGTGAGCGAGAAATTTATTTATATATTTTTAAATAATTTGATATGCAATAAATAATGTACTTATTTATTCAGGAAATATTCCGGCCGAGTTAATTAAATGTGGGACTGGAAAGTTGGTTAACCATCTCAGGGATTTGCTGCAGAAGTGCATTGACGGTAATGACATCCCGAAAGAATGGAAAGAGGCCTGGATAACAGCGTCGCATAAAAAAGGAAGGAAGGATGACTGTGGGAACTACAGAGGGTTAGCGGTGACAGGAACGATAAGTAAAATTTATGGAAAAGTGTTGAAAGCGAAGATCGAAGAGGAGTGGACCCCGTTCGAGGCGGAGGAGCAAGCAGGTTTTAGGGCTGGTCGGTCTACCGCTGATCATCTGTTCTGTGTTACCCAGTTAACCGAAAAGAAGAGAATTGTTGGCCAGGAGCTTCATTTAGTGTTTTTGGATATTGAAAAGGCTTATGATAGTATTCCTCTTGTGAAACTCTGGGAAGTCCTAGAAGAAACTGGTTTTAGTAAAGGACTTATTGGGGCAGTCAAGCAGTTTTATCGGGGGGCTTTTGCTAGAATTAAGTGCCAAGGAAGGCTTTCAGACGGTTTTTTTGTCACCAAGGGGCTTAAGCAGGGATGTTGTCTGTCACCGACGCTGTTTAAGATATATCTAGAGCACGTTCTGAAGTAATGGAAAAGAAAGTGTGCCGGCATGGGCGTCCCGCTAAATGACCAAGAAACACTGTTCACGCTATGCTTTGCTGACGACCAGGTAGTCATAAGTCAAGATCACGATGACGCGGAGTATATGACCCGGAAGTTGGTGGAGGAGTACCGCAAATGGGGCCTCGAGGTTAGTGTCCGTAAGACAAAAAAGATGTCAGTCGGAGGTGCTCAGCAAAGCATAGTCCTGGAGGATGGTCAACATATAGAAAGTTGCGAACAATACAAGTACCTGGGGGTGAACCTGACTTCGGATGGGAAGCTGGATCAGGCCATTCGGGACCGTAATCTTCTAGGAAGGAAAGCCATCGCCATGCTTAATGGGATCCTTTGGGACCAAAGGATTTCCAAAGACAACAAGAAGAGGATTTATAACTCGGTTGTCAAGCCTATTATCACCTATGGCAGTGAAGTGTGGCAGTTGAAGAAGCGGACCCAAGAAATGCTCAAGGCGACCGAGATGGATTTCTGGCGAAGATCGGCTGGAATCTCGAGGAGAGAACGTGTCAGGAATGAACGTGTCCGAGAGATAATGGGCGTTGAGGGGACGATTGTGCACGATATCATGACCAAGCAATTGGTATGGTATGGGCATGTGCAGAGAATGGCTGATACCAGGTTGCCGAAGAAGGTGTTGGAGTGGGTCCCCCCAGGTAGGCGACGGAGAGGGCGTCCAGCCAAACGGTGGGTAGAGGGCATCCATGAAGAGATGGAGAGATGCCACCTTCCGGAGGATCTCTACCATGACAGATTCCTGTGGAGAATAGGCGTCGCAGAGCGCCCTAGCGCGCCGTAAAAGCGGCTCATACATACATACACATACTTATTTATTATACTTTAGTACATCAAGTGAATTTTACAGGCTAAAGGTGCGGCGTCCAGATTACTAGCTTATTGTACCAGCTGATTTTTTTCCCATCCATCGTTATAATTCTAAGAATGATAATATCGAAATCTTGCTAAATATTTCTGAGAGTAAAATTAATTATTTAGCAATTCAGTCAATGAATGCTCTTCTGTCATAAATAGCAAGCTGGATTCATGAGCCCAACACCAGCAAACAGACATTGGCAAACTGAAGGGGCCCTTACAAACCTCAGGCTAAAAATTCTTTTGACTCATATTTTTCAAAGAAGTTGGCCCTTTTTGCATGTATGACGCAGGTGAAAATTTTTGGGACGCAACAAGTTCATGGACTCTGTCTTTTACTCAGTTTTAATTGAGATATGATAAGTTTCGCGAGCTCACTCAGTTGAAATACATTTGACCATGAAGTAAGCTAGAAATTTTCATTGTGTTTACTTCCAGATTGAGGAGTTGAAGAAAGAAGTCAACGAAAGTAAAAAAGAAAAGGAGATGGTCGAAAAAGTGTTAAAGAAACGGGTTGATGAGTTGAGTGAGCAGATTGAGGCTGAACGAGAAAAAGCTGCCGAGTTCCTGTCAACATGGACTAGAGAAGTAAGTAATTTCCCAATTCTTAATAATCTTCCTAGCTGAAAATGATGCAGGATAACGTCAAGAGTCATGTCTGTCCACTTTATGTGTATTTTTAAATTGACAAACAATATTATAGCTCATGTAGATTTCAAATACGAGGGGCGTTCAATAAGTAAGTATCCCCCCTCTCTAAAATCCATAAGAATGGACCAATATTAAAAAACTTGGGCTCAAAATCTTCCTTAGGATATTTTGAGTTCAACAAAACAAACCGCAACAAAATCGGACTATGTGCGGCCGAACGCGAGCCGTTTGAACGCGCCGAGGCGCTCGACGCTCCCGCCGAATCTGCGAGGATTTGAAGTCCGCTACAGGAGAAGAGCTTCTCTGCCAAAGCCTCAGTCGTTCATCACTGACGAAAAATCAAAGAAATTTTTGTAGAATAAGGGGCTTACCTCACTTCTCCACATAACCAGCTCGATCCAAGCAAGTCTGATACTGAGACTAAGACTAAGAGAACAGCTTTTGGATGCCTCGTGCGTGGAAGTCTTTCAGCTGACCGCGGATGAAAGAGTGGACGGCTTGTTTGACCTCTTCCACTGATTCAAAATTAACTCCTCCGAGTTCAGATTTCAGATACGATAATAAATGGCAAACCAGACCACCATTTATTCCCGTTCCTGAAATCTGAACTTGGAGGAGTTAATTTTGAATCAGTGGAAGAGGTCAAACAAGCCGTCCACTCTTTCATCCGCGGTCAGCTGAAAGACTTCCACGCACGAGGCATCCAAAAGCTGTTCTCTTAGTCTTAGTCTCAGTATCAGACTTGCTTGGATCGAGCTGGTTATGTGGAGAAGTGAGGTAAGCCCCTTATTCTACAAAAATTTCTTTGATTTTTCGTCAGTGATGAACGACTGAGGCTTTGGCAGAGAAGCTCTTCTCCTGTAGCGGACTTCAAATCCTCGCAGATTCGGCGGGAGCGTCGAGCACCTCGGCGCGTTCAAACGGCTCGCGTTCGGCCGCACATAGTCCGATTTTGTTGCGGTTTGTTTTGTTGAACTCAAAATATCCTAAGGAAGATTTTGAGCCCAAGTTTTTTAATATTGGTCCATTCTTATGGATTTTAGAGAGGGGGGATACTTACTTATTGAACGCCCCTCGTAATTCATGATTACTGCTTCATTTTCCAGCTAGCTGGAATGAACTAAGAACTTTTCTATAAAAAAATTTTTCTTACTTTATTCTGGTGGTTGGATTATGCGGGGAACACTGTATGAAATTCGATGGATAATAAGTAAAATTGAAAAATCCCATTTTCCATAAACTTTTCAGGCTGTGGAATTAGATTTTCCAAAAAGAGCAGCTCTAGGAAACCCCCAACATGTTTGGTTTTTTTCCAACTTCCAACCTTCCTCTTGTTATTTTCAAAGATTCATTATTTTTTGAGAATTGCATTTCGATTATTTTTACTTACATGCTTTTTCCTTTAGAAATTTTGCCTAGATATCAACTCAGTCAATGGCAAAATAACTTCAATTTCAACTTTTCCTTGAGTAAATCGACAATGAAACTGCAGATCTGCGTATCTCGATTGTGGTGTTTCAAAATCTCCGCTCCTACTTTATTTTTTCAAAGAAAACTGGACCAACTTCATGACTTGAAATTCCTTCGAATATTCTTCACAAATAGAAGAAAAATCACCAAGGTTCTTAGAAATGAAGTTGTGTGGTTTTTCATTCCAAGAATGAAGTATGCTAGAAAGTCAGCAATGTCGCAAATGGAGGTACGCGTCTGTGCAGTTTCACCATTGAAAGTATTCAAAGTTCTCAAGATTAGGATTGCCCCAAAGATAATCTTATTTCTCATTTTGGCGGGCCTCCTGATCCCTATGTTTCATACCTGCACTTTTTCTCTAATCTTCATTGTTTTCTTTCTATAAGGTCAGTGATATGCAAGCGGAAACATCAGAATTCAAGCAAGAGCTAGAAAAACTGAGACCGAAGTATCACAACCTGAAGAAAGCAGTGCATGTTTATAAAACGCGGGCTGAATATTTTGAAAAGAAAGCAAAAGAAGACCACGACAAGCTAAAGAAATCCTCCGAGCTTATTGAGCAAAAATACAAAGCTATGATCAACAAAAAAGAACTAGAGATCGAAGAAAAACTTCACCAGCTAGAAGAAGTGTACCAAGAAGCTGTTGGAACTCCTCCCTTAACAAGAACACGGATATCAGCAGGAGATAACGTTGTAACGAACGATGGTTGAAATCGAATTGATTGATTCCTTCAAAAATTGTTATATTTTTAAGTTAACTAAACTTTATTGAATTTTACTGGCACAGGAAGTCCTCACCAGGGTTGCCACGGTCAGAATTATCCGGGAAAGTCAGGTTTGGAAATGTCAATGTAAACTGGGGAACATCAGTGAAAAAAACAGGAGTGGCTAGGAAAAATGGTTAAATCCCTATTTTTTGCTTTCTAGGATGTGTTTGGTGTCTGAACAGCAAATTTTGCATGTTTGCGTATGGAAACAAGGAATTGTAACCATTCCAAATACTTTTAAATGTCAGAGAATTTCTTTTTTCAATTTCTGTGGCAACCCTTGAGTAGGAAGAGTTATGAATTTTGGAAAATTTCATTTTCCATCATCAGAGTCTGAAAATTTGAGACCATTCAAGAAAATGAAGAATTTTAAGGAGGGATTTGAAGACTGATGCTTTCGGAATGTAGATCAGACAATGTCATACTGACATTGCTGCATTTTTTCTATCCATTTCCAGTGCATATTTCGAAGAGGCTCCTCAAATAAGATTGAATGCAGCCCTTAGTTGCCAATCACCCTGCCTCAATGCCTGAATGTAAAAAATATGTTTATCAATCACAACGTTTGAAAGCTCCCATTTTTTTTATTTTCCTTAAGGGAAACTAATCAAAATGTTTCCTCACAATTCTATGTGATTTTTTTAGAATGAGTGAAGAAAATTCACGAATTATTTCAACAGAAACTGTTTGGTTAATTTTCCTTTTAAAAAATAAAACACAAGCGAAGGCTTATGTCGCAATCTGAGGTATGCATTTTTCAGCTATCAGTATCTTTTTCTATTGGGTTTTTCCAATTCAGAGAAAGTACAGAGGTGATGCAAAACTTCCACTCATAGGCCTAACTAAAAACTCATAAATAGTGGAACAAGTATTGTGTAGTTGTGAAGCTAGCATATCGACAAAAGATCATTATATAATTTGCATTGTTTGATGGTAAAGCAATGACATTTTTCCCATTTTTCTCACATAAATTGTTCAGTCCATATCTAATAGTTTAGAAGCATATCGACAAAAGATCATTTTATAATTTGCATCGTTTGATGTTAAAGCAATGACATTTTTGCCATTTTTCTCACATAAATTGTTCAGTCCATATCTGATAGTTTAGAAAACATTGAAATGTAAAGGAACTTTTGAATTTTTATTTTTGTAACTCCAGACATTTTAGAGTTTCTTAAGAATATTGAAGAACTTTCTCTCAGATCAAATGTTATTAAATTAATTCTTGCTATCGGAATAAAAATTAAGTTCTGAAGAAAAAAATTGATTCTGAATAATTAAATGCAAGAGTCTGACCTTGTAATTAGCAGATCAAATAAAAAAAAGCTCATTTACATACAAATGAAGCGTAAACTATCCTGACATTCATTAAAATATTCCAGAAATTGTTTCTTTTCTTTTGTTGCATTTGTGATTTTATTGTTTTTTTATCTTTTTCTTCCGCTTTTATTAAGTTCATTCCAGTATTTTTGTTTTATAGGCTTATATGTGTATACTTTGTATAGTGATGTTATCTTTTTTAGTGCCTAATATTATAGTACAAAATTCAATGAACCTAAAGTGAAGACAGCCAATGTTGATAGTAGAGCTACAATTGAATCTCACTATGATCGAGTTCAACAGAATCGCATTAAGTCGCATCAAGTTTGAACCAAGGAAAGGTCTGAAGTTTTGTTCCACAATAAGATGGAATGTTAACTAAGGTTAACGACTATCCACGTGTTCAAACATTTTTGACGGGGGAAAATTTATGTCTAGCTGAATTCCAAATCACTCCAAAATGCGACTGGATGTGTTTTTGTTGAACTTCATCTATTTCAACCTCTGTAAACTCGCATGAATGTTACAGCTGCGCTTTCATAGCTTTAATTGTAAAAAAAAAAAAAAACAAAAAACAAAACATAGATCTCTCTCTTGGACTTTACACCATAATTTTCAATTTTTAATTACCTTTTTTGGTTATTTTAATATTCTTTGGAAAAAAGAGAGAAAAACATTATTGATTGTTTAAAATTTTACCAGTGATGATGCATCTCTTTTCATAGTATTAACAAATAGATTCCTGTACATTTAAAAGTTTGTATGACATCTCATGTGCTTTAAAAGAAAATATGAGAATGATATGTGATTAATTGCAAAATAGTTAATACTGGTAGGGATTACTATGTAGTAATATTGTTTTCAGTCAACGCAGTTTTCCGGACCTTCTTTCTATTATTGGTTAAAATATTGATTGTACTTAAAAACTAGTGAAAAAATACAACTGACTTTTAAGAAAATTGAAAGTTTGCAACAATCATACTATAGGTAATCATAAGAAGTGAAACTTCAGTGATCATGGTATTGAAAAATGACTGTTGATGTTCCCTAAAATAAATAATCTATTCTGATGCAAATCGACACTGAATTTAAGCTGATAGTTACATAATTTTCTTTGTGGAATCGCAAGTTTCTATTATTAGCAGACAATGAAGTATAATCCTCTGCATTCATTTTCCAAATTTATTACCTGTAGCGAATTCAACAAACCATCTCAAACCGATTGTGTATTAAAAACTATCAACCTTAGCTATTATTCATGAGGGACTCGATATAAATAAAAAATTTAATGGCACATGGTGCCATTCTAAAGAAGACAATTAACGCCGCATGAGTTTTTAGATGTTGCCAAATTTCCCTTGATAAAATACCAATTTCTTACTTCTACTTACTTTTTATTTATTTATTTATCAATTTCTATTTTTCAGACGATTTTCTGTACAATTTAATAAAAAGGACTTAAAATTTTCACGGAAAAATATTCATAAATTTCCTTGAAACTCAGTATTTTATCTCGAGAAATCTGGCAACCGCCGACTGTTCAAACAGCGTTTTTCCATAGTGCAGCAGCATGGATAGCGTGAGAATGGGCCTAGAAGGGGTCCTAGCCTGTCCATTTTGTCAAAACGCAAGGGACTGAAAAGGCTAATTTTTATACTTTTTTCAATTTTAGCCCTCTCATTCTTGGATGTAAGAGCTAAAGCGTCAAGTTTTAAATTTCAGATCTCCTGCATTGCCCTTGTAAAGGTATTTACAATGTCTTCCCCACATCATTCGGACTAAGTTCATGTCACGATTCATTTTTTAGGATCTGTGTCTCTATGCAGACTGACATGTGCGTTTACGAATGAAAATTCTAATTAAACCAAAATCATGGCAATAGTAAATGAAGTAAAGCTAGCCAGAGAGGCTTACTTGCGGTTACCAAATTTCATCTAGCAATATACTTGAATGACTATTTTGTCTCATGTGCATGTTTTGTATATTTTGAAAATTTCAGGGAATTTTCACTAAACCAACTTAAATTTCCAAACAATATTGATAGACATCTTTCCATTCTAAGTAATTTTTGGATGAAATTTTGTTGCAATGTTGCGATGCAATTAAGTCTCTTAAGCTCCTATCCTCTTCAATGATCATTACTGTTCAAAGTGTTAAAAAAGTTTCTGCATTGCCCATGACTCCGAAAATTTACATTCCCCGATTACAAAACTGAATGATCCGTTTCATCCAAGTTTCATCATAAGATTTTTTGGTATCAGAATGTATTGTCTGTAAGCAATGCTAAGGCATGGGCAGAGTGACAACTGTCCACAGCTGAAAATTTCATGTAAATTAGGTACCTTATTAATTGTAAATGATGGTAAATTAGCTTGTTGTTTTTTTCTATTTTTTCAAATTATTTTTCCTACCTCTAAAAAAATATGTACAAGAATAAAAAAAAAGTTAAATTTGATTTCTTAATGTGTCTTTCTTGTCTGTACCACTTACCTTATTTTTTTCTTGTGATCACTGTAAGTGTGTATATTTGTGATCAATTTTTAATCGGTCGTATACCAATCTAATTTCAAGAGAAATAAGACAATATCAATGGTAAAACTGCTGTAATGCGTATCTCCATTTGGGACTTGCAGACTGCCTATCATACTTTATTATTTGGGTGTTAAAATATTCATCGTTATCCCTTTAGAAGTTCCTTAAAATTTCCTCTCCTGGTGAAGGAAATTCTATGAAAATTTCAAACAACAGCCTTGATCCGTTCTCCTCGGTTAAAATAAAATGGTAGTAGAGATTTTGAAACACCTCAAAGGAGATCTGCTTTCCTGCAGTTTGACTGTTGACATGTAATGACGTAATTTCTGCGGAGATGGGGTAGCATTGATGAAAATGTTTTGTACCAGAGCATTATTTTTGAAAGGTTTCACCCCACAAAACCTAGACCTTTTTTTTCTAAAAAAAAAAAAGTAATCGTTACTATGTTGATTGGTACCGTCTCATTAAAGTTCATAAAACTACCGCTTTTGAGTTTCATCAATATTGACGTTTATCTCTGCGGCAGCTACTCTATTTCCCTTGCGTATTCTTCAATTCATTGAGGAAGATAGGGAATGATTCTAAGCTTCTTCAGACATTTAAATTCCCCTAAATGCCTGCAGTCTATCATCTTTCTTAAAATGGTCATTTAGGAATTAATGCCTTCGCTATCGTCCGCTCATAAACTGAGACTTAAAGAACAAAAAAAAATGGAAGGAACCTCCTATAATACTCCAAATTATTTAGGCGACTCTATACTGTAAAGATCAAGTACGTTCAAATTGAAGTAATAGGATGTTTGAAAAGCGCGGCACTTCTGTGTTATCCAAGTTTGCACTTTCGTCGACTTTCACATCACCAACCTCACTCTACAATTTGTTTGTTTATCTCTTTCTTAGGAATCAGTTCTGTTTTGTAATGAATTTTCGACACACCAATTTGTCATTGAGTAAATACAATTCATAAAATTAGTATGCCACCTACGTTGAACATGAAGATTAACTAATGAGTCACTTCTTGCAGCATCTCGTCATTGCCTGGTGCATTCTCAAGTTTCCAGGTTGGCAATGTATTATCAAGAGGATGGGAAGGAAACGGGAGTTGTCAGGTGAAAATTGAAATCAGTCTCAGTGTCTTGCGAGTTTTGTGATCAATCAGGGACTCGTGATTCCGCTCGGGCTATTACGTGTTTTAATTCATAATAGTTAGTGTTGTTTTTATGTTGTGCGATTCTAATTGTTCGCGTGTTGTGCTACAACCCTCCAGTTTCCAAGAGGAGGTGAGAATTCATCTTTATCTGTTCTACCGTCTGAAACACCATGGCCTCTATCTCCCAAATAACTGTGAATTGCCACTCACACCCTGTTTAGTCATTTCTCAAGAGGCTTTCATCTTGAGGTCATTTCCTGCTCTATTACTCGCTCAGAACC
Source organism: Bemisia tabaci (assembly GCF_001854935.1). Taxonomy (NCBI): domain Eukaryota; kingdom Metazoa; phylum Arthropoda; class Insecta; order Hemiptera; family Aleyrodidae; genus Bemisia; species Bemisia tabaci. The sequence goes on from NW_017547094.1 coordinate 468,054, forward strand.
TCTCACGATTCATTTTACCTGTTCGTTCAGTTTATATTCTTGCTGATCAGCTGATTGCCTCACTGAAAATAGTTTCAGAACCAGAACATTTTAAAACCTCTGACAGAATTAGTAGTCAGAGCTTCTTCATAACCAAAAAATCAGCCAGCAACCTGTTTGCTGATCGGGCATGCAATACAACCATGTATTCCATCTACCATGAATTAAACTTGTTAGATCGCTCGGTCTTGGCACATGATCAAATCCATTGGTTTATTCTAATCTGGTCTGTATCCATTTGAGCACTTGTGAGCCGAATTTTAATACCTACAGATGTTACCATCTTGACAATCGTATATTCGACGCAGGATAAAACGTTAGCATTAAATACGAGGCTACGATGTTTCTGTATTGCAAGCTCGAAGCTCAACTGTACACTTATTAAAGTTCGTTGTTTGATTTACCAAAAATTGTAAACTATCAGTCCCACCAATTTCTGCTCTTCAACCAATTGATCATGAGAACTTGCTCATCCTATATCGAGACAAACACCAATCTCTGATCAGTCCTATATCAACACCTTTTAACAGGCTAACCCAAGTAGTCAGATAGCCCTAGTGGCGAGTGTTGATGTAAATTAGATTTAACTTCTGTCTCAATACGCGATGAGTAAGCTCTGAGGTAGTAATCAAAGTTGTTTTAGGTGTACAGAATTTGCTTAAAATTTTCTGAAATTTATGTGGTTATGCCGATAGCTTCAGCTTTTGCACAAAGAACATCTAAACTCAGCATATCTTTAGGAGCAGAAAGAGAATCAGTATATCAGAACCTAAGGTTGGGCATCATTTCAGGGAGGGCTGGGGTAGAATGGGATAAGGGCATTGACTCAACAACCACTTGTACTTTGAGTATTAAAATGCCACACTACACACACTGCGGCTACTGTGTGGATTTAAGTTGGAAGCTACATGCAAAGCGTAAAAGTAATACTAAAGTAAATTAAATCTCTCTTGGCTGGAGCACAGTTTGATTTGTTGCTCATGAAAATGGTCTCAGTGACTAGGTTTTGTATGCTCTTTCGAGAGTGTCGTGGTCATGATTGTCCGAAAGCAATGAGGAAAATACCTCTCCTTACCCCTCTCTCTACCATGCGAAAGAAATAATTAATTTGGAAAAATTTCAGTGTTTGTTCTCTCTCATGGCCATTCCTAAGCAAGAATTACATTTATGTATTCACAGCTTTTTTTCTCTGTGGTCTGATGGGAACAGAACTGCAAAAACACACTGATTGAGAATGTGTTAATGGCTAAAGCAGCCTCTTTCCATCACTTTTAAGCAGTTTTCAAAAGCTGGTTACAGCCTGTGCAGACAAGTTAACGGGCCTTTAGAGTATGACTGAAGATCCACCATCTCAATTCTTGCATTTGCTCTCATTACTGAAATGAACGCGGCCTGTCCTTTATGGTACTCTAAAGTCAGTCAACCTGCTTTGCCTGGGCTTTAAACAGTGTCTAACATTTGATTATGGACTCAAACTCTTCACTAAAATAAGAAGTAAGCAGTTGAGTTTAAAAGTAGGTATTAATAAGTGAGCAAAAAATATTCTAGCATTCTTGACTGTAGAACTTCTTGTTTCTTCTTGCATTTACCTACCATAAAATTTACAACTAGCAATTGAAAATTAAACTTGACCTTTTTTGATTGCAGGTGTTTGTGTATGGTGCCTTGAATATGGTACAAGGAAGCTCAGGCTTAGCGTCGTATAATGGAGCTTCAGGATATAACTCTACGTGTTCTGTATGACTTCAAGTATGCCACTAAAGATGGAAAGAAAGTGGAAATTAAAGAAGGTGAGAAACTGTATCTTATAAAGAAGACTAATGAGGATTGGTGGCAGGTCATCCGCAGTAGTGGAAAACCTTTTTATGTGCCTGCATCGTACGTCAAAGAAGTCAGACGCATCAATAATGAAAATGCCAAACCAGAAATTCTCTCTAATTCCAATCCAACTTTTGTCAATGACAGTAATGACACAAAAAGTCTAGAGTGTAACCCGACCCCTCATACAAATGACTTTCGGGAGAGGTCTCACTCTGTCGATCATGTGCCTGAAAGCAAAGAGAAAAGACCCGTCCCAACCAAAAGAACAATTTTTGACAAACCTATTCCTCCGTATGAAAACATTCCCATAGATGAAGTGGCTAAAACAAGAATCATTGATGGACATATTACCACTGAATCAGTACAGAAGTCCTCATTTTTCAGAGCTGCCACGTTGGACGAAGAGGCTGATTATGTAAACCTTCGAAAAGAGGGAGACGGTTTTGTAATTGATGACAGCCCTGTTAGCACGTTGAATTCATTGAATTCCTCAAGAGGATCTATTGGAAATCAGTCAACACAAAGTGACAAAATTCCTGGGACAAACGGTTACTCTCATGTCAGCCTTAACAAGCAAGACTCGCCCGTCAATGTCACACCGATAAAATTGACGAACTCTTTAGAAGAGTTGAACAATGAAATTAAACTAAAAGCAGAAATCATCAGCTCGAACAAGAGTTTGAATCTGCCGATCAAAGAATCAAGCCGAGAAGAATTGAATAATCATGATTCAAAAAATAATCTCCATTACAGTGGTAGTTTTAAAACCAAACATGAGCGGGCGAAGTGGGGTAAACAGCAGCTGTTGCCCCCCGCGCGGGAAGAAAAAAGCGATGAACAAGATTCGGAGCCTCCGTCACCAGAAGTTGAACAGCCGGCACCTGAAAAAGAGTCCAGTAACATGGAAACACCAGAATGTGATCCAAAGAAGAAAGATTCCGAACCGATATTCAAGCCCTCTGAAACGGAGGCGATCAAAAATAAAGAGCCATTGATCATCGAAGGTGATAGGAAATCTATATCCGCCCTGAAAAACAACTTTGAAGCCAAGTCTGAGGACAGTGGCAAATTGACAGGTCGTAAATCGTTCGATGGCCATGCTGAACCACCTCGGAAAATCAGTGAATCGAATCATGTGAAACAGATAGTGGAAATATTCAGCAACAAGGATCGCAACACTTCTCGGGAGAGTATCCACAACGACTCAACGGAGTTGAAGGAAAATAGTTCAGTGTCTGTGAGTAGTGTAGTGCAGGAGTTGGACCGCCGCTCTAGTACCATGGATGTGAGTCGGTTGTCCACTTCGGATAAAGGCTCCACGGAGAGTCTTCTGGATGTAGACTACAGTTTAAATCGTAGAAAAGCATCGGTTGGCACGACTGCCTCGGAGTCAATTTTGCAAACGGATGATAATTTTTCGGAAAGTGGTGATGACTTAATAATGGATTCATCAAGGAAAAGTAGTTCGAAGGTCACTGGAGATCGGAAAAAACGAAGATCATCGCTGAAGAGGAATAGAAGGGTGAGTCCATTTTTCTTCTCTTCTTTCTAGTGCTCCAATGAATGTGTAATCTTTAATGTTCTTACAAAACCCGGTAGGGAAACGCTATCTGCCGCGAAAATACGAAGTAAAACGCGTAATTTCTCACTGTTGTACGAAGCCGCCGGAAAAAGCGCGAATTTGTCGCGATCCTGAGATGATAATAGTCCGTATAGTTTTTTACGTCTCTACAAAACCGCAGTAAAACGGTATTATATTCGCGTCATTAAATGTGGAAATTAAGCGCGCAGCTATTCGAACTTCGGAGTTGGTATGCGGTGTCACCAGGGCCGGATTAAGGGAGTGGCCACATGGGCCGCGGCCCATGGCGGCAAAATTAGGGGGCGGCAAATTTTGCAATTTTTTAAAATGCAGGTTCAAAAAAATCGGATTCAGAAAAAAATTACAAACAAGAAAAGGGGACAAAATCTCTCATTTCCTGAGGGTTCATCAATGTATAATTTTGTCGTATTCCGGTGATACGAAAGACTGCGCACCTTTAATTAGTTGAGTTAAGAGAGAAACCAAACACGTAATTTGGCCTGGAGCGGCGCGGCGCAAAGAGAAATGATGACGAGGACTTGAGATGAAAAGGAGAAGCCCTCGACTTGGCGGTCGGCATGTAACACATATTAGCGCCTACGAGACTGCATGAATACTTCACGCATTGCGTCAAACACAGTACGGTCAACAGCGGTCGCGTCGGCGCGGCGAGAAACGCACAGTGCCTACAAGAATACATGAATACTTCACGCATTGCGCCAAACACAGTGTGGTCAGCGCGGCACGGCGGCGGAAGTTAAAATTATTAAACCACATTTATGTTTGTTCTGTCTTAATTTTTTAGTTCATTTCTTACAAATGAGAGGCTTTGTCCCCACAGAGATAGGTTTACGGAACTGAACTTTCGCGCAAAGTTCTGTGAACTTTTGCTAGTAGTGTTGACAGGGTTTACGCAAAAAATGTGTCCAACTCGAGCGAACGCGTCTTATGCACCCTTCTCCCTCCGGCACGTTCACTTGATGGTTTTTACTGATATTTCAAAATGAATGAGAAGAGGGCGGCAAAATACAGGCGGCCCATGGGCGACAAGTAGGTAAATCCGGCCATGGGTGTCACGCGAAAATGAAGGCGCATTTTGGCTTTTCTCCCGTCTCAAATTACGCACGTTTATGAATGCCGTGATATTCATGTGAAAAGTCAGTCTGATGCTCCCAGGGGTGCAGGAAATGTCCGATGGGGAAGGAGGGAACATTTTGAAGAGTCAGAGGTCCGTGAACCAGTGAGCCTCAGCCGGTACCATTCAAGAGAGCAAGAAATACTGCCCGAGGGCTTTTTTCATATTTTCAATCTTTAGAAGTGAAAATTTCGTCCTAAGTTAAGTCAGCATTATTCGTCGCCCCCCCCCCCCCCCCCCCCCNTCCCCCCACGAAAAAACGTAACTGCATTTCGATGTTGCCGAATTTCCCTTCGCAAATTGCAATTACACCTGCAGAGTCTTGGGCATGTCTAAGTAACTAAAAATCTCACTGATTTTTCATCGGAACTCATGCAAGCATCAGACAAATTTTGGACCAAAATTGCACAAATACATTCTTGTAAAAAGTTTAATCGTTTGAGATAATTTTGCAACCATGGAATGGTGTTACGTTCCTTCGTCCGGGAAAGTACGAATTGCAAGAAAAAACAGATAAAAAAACTTCTTTTTTTTTTCTTGGAGGATGACAATACTTCCTCTCTACCCTAGAGGAGCGAGAAAGTAAAAATATTTTAGTGGAGGCACCTAAGTATTTCCCTAAGTCCTGAGAAAGTCAGAGAATAAGCCATTAACAGAGTCAGTGAAAAGCAAAAAAAAAGCTATAGAAGTGTCAGGGAGTCGAAAAATGAAGAAATTTTAGAAATCCTGTCGATCTACTCAACCGTCCTCGGCGATCTGCTCTCAAAGAACAAAATTTGTCAGGTTCCTCGCTCCTAGTTTTGTCAACTATATACCTGCCTATGACCAGTGACTGCGTATGTTACAAATCCAGTTATCAACGTAATATATTGTTATTTTTCATACGGTTCGCGGCAGTGTGGTATTAGGGCCCCTGAGGAGGGGAGGGGGTTCTGATAAACAGCAAGATAAGCCTACTCAAGTGGTCGTGGTTCTGCGGCGTAAAATCGGCTAAGCGTGAAATGAGCTGATAGCCCTGTATGCGCACGGTTCGCCTCTACAACAACGCCTTGCGAGCTCATTTATTCCTCAGGATCCACGCCCGTCACCTCGAGGGATGGAGGGACGAAGAAAAGCAGCGTGTGAGTCCATGATTACATTTCAGTGTCTGAAACGTTTAGAGGTACATGGAGATACGTTCGAATTATCTAATAGTGGCGCGGCAAAATTCGAAAAGTTCCCGCCGTAAAAGACTTCTTTCTTTCTTTTGATTTTCATGAATTTTTGGAGCCTCATCTTTCTCCTCTCCATAAAAAATTAACGGCCCCGGCAGTTCGGAATTTGCGCCGGTCTCGAAAATTAGGAAAGTCTTCCGAGTTCACGGCGACCTGAAAAAGTCGGGGAAGGTGTTTATATGTAACTGGATTTGTGAGGTATTCTTTGGATCTGTGATTCTGTGTCTAGGAGATATTCTTAAAGCTTTCAAGATCAAACTTGGGGTCAAAATGTCTAGATGTTTTTCCTCCATAAATAAATTGGTACCTAATAATTCAAGTTTGATTTTTTGGAAGGTATATCTCTTTGCACGGATCTGGTCACTTGATAAAAGTTCAGGTTTTTTCTGGATAGGAGGGAGTTACTGCTGACCTTTAACGGTTACACTCTGTTCCACTTAGTGTCAACCTGGCGTTACACAGGTCAAAACCATTTTCTTTGCCCTGGGGTGCCCAGTCCAGCACCCCCTGTAGGTAACGCGGTCGAGTCATCGGCGCAGTATGACGCGCCTTCAATCCAGCTAGCGGCAAAATGCTTACACCCGTGGTCGAATAGTTATCTCGTTGCGCATGCTGCGGATGAATTCAAATTCCGGCAGCTGCTTGCGAAAAGAGCGTCTTTATCCATCCACGATTGCGACCTCAGTTTATGTTTTACTCTTGATCAATTATTTTTTTAAAAAGCTTCGCTGAAAAGGTCCCGAGAATTTTCGTAAATGATTTCAAACAAAATTGAACACAACTTCCCCGAGATTTTTTCGTTCGATCTCAGTCTTTTTTCAACCGAAAAAAATTAAAAATGGTCCGAGTTTCCGAATCAATTCAGAGACGTTTCGTAAAAGTAAGGGGTACCAATCGGCCCGCAAACTGCTGCTTTTGTTTTCTCTTTGGCTAAAAGCTCTAACTGTGCATATTAAGAGGTACTTTCTTCGTATATAAATACGTTCATTATTCCTTGAGACCCCCTCTTGAGGCCTCCGCTCCAGCTGAAGCCGATGAACCTACCAGAGATTGACTCAGAAGTGGTAGCGCTCCGCCTACAGGTTCTTTACCCTTACCAGCCCTCAGTCTGCTCCGTATCAGTCCATGAGAAGGCCCGATCCTCCCTGGAAACGAAAAGTACACAGGACACGGCTGGGCGGTTCTAAAATTGGAGTTTCTCCGCTCCATTTCTCAGGCGCACTCCGTCATTTTTTCTGTTTACTCTGCCGGGTCGCTTCCTTTCCCCGCTGATTTGCCTCCTCCGTCGAAACCGAGAGGCGACTCGCCCCAATAAGCTCCAGCTGGAAATCGCCCAGAAATGGGAGTCGCGTCCTCGTCCGCGTTGCCGTATCCAGTGGCGATTTCCCCAGTTGGCAACATTGTTTTTCCTCCATTTAAAGCCATTAAAAATGTCGATTTTAGGCGAAGTTAGCTGCCTCACTGAGAATCGATTGTTTTTAATACATTTAAATTGATAAAAAGCAGTGTTTTCCTCCATGTTGTTTTTCCTTCATTGAAATCCATTAAAAATGTCGATTTTAGGCCAGGTAAGCCGCCTCACCAAGAATCAATTGTTTTACATACATTTAAATTGAAGGAAAGTAGCGTTGCCAACTTTCAAAAATCGCCATTGACCGTATACTAATGCTGATAACGCTATGGAGTAAGTTATGAAAGATGGAAAAGAGCCCCTAAGATTTTCCTCATTGCAGTTCTTGTGATCGTCGCCACGTTAGCGATTCGAGTGTAAATTTCAAATTTTCGAAATTTTTCGACATTCGTCAAATACCTACAGGTCCTTTAGGTTCAACCATGAGAACACACAGGAAAACTTAATGGGTCGTTTTTTTTTTGCGGTATCCCTCACACAACGTAGGTATCGCGAAAAACTATAAGTTCGTAAGTATGATTTAATACTAAAATGGAAACTAGCGAGCCAAGAATTCCCTGAATTCGTCCGAGATTTCTAGGTATCAATTAAATTTTAACTCTGAAAGTTTCGGCGGATTTTGGCAATCTCGATCATTCTCAATCGCGATCTTTGCCTCTCTGAAAACCCCATAGACACAGAACAGAAGCTCGTCACGGATGCGAGTTCGTTAGTTTTTAAGAGCACACAGACGGATTGATATGCGGATACCGGCGCGGCGCGGCGCCGCCAGTCGAAATTATTTTAAGTTTCAGGCGCGTCAAAACGTCTAACGTTAAGAGCTCCAGCGAGGAGAGGTACATGCATTGAGTGGATCCTCTACGAAATAAATCTGTCAACGATCATAACCACTTTCGTTTACGCCCCTCTGTGGAACGTATTCAGAACAATCTCTTGTTTCGAGCACTCAGCAGTCCTGCCCAGAGCAAATTTTCCTCTCGGTTAATAATAATAAAAATAAAACATGAATCAATAAAATAAGAAGGGTTTATTTGACAGGTTGAGATGGAATTCCTGATAAAAATAGAAAGATTCTTCAATTTTAAAAAATGAAAAAAAATTAGTGTTGTATCGTTCGGTTTTCCTCGCGTGCCTTACACAAAAATAGCATTGGCGAAGCGTAAATGATCGACTATCGATATTTTTCCATTTGAAGGTGTAGTAAAGAATCGATCATTAAGGTGTTCATTGCAAACACATTGTCTATCGATCCTTTTCTATAGGTTTAAATGACAAATCAATCGATATATCGCCAAACACGCCACGCCCCTGAAAAGTAGTGTTACAGAGTAAATGAAGTGGTACACTTTACTTGATATTACCCTTATCTTGTCACTGAAGTACGGAAGTGCTATAAAATGATGTTTACTCCGGGTCAGAGTCATGAACCAATGATGATGAAAATTAAAATTTGCCACGTGGAGACTTTTTTAAACACTCTAAGTGACCCTAGTCTGAAAGACCCGGATATCAGAATCCTAACATAATTCAGATGCGGATACATTAAAAATCGGAGTCAAACAAGGGTCAAATTTTTTACCAATTTCAAGGCCGCCAAAGGTCTCAGCGAACACCCCTTCTTTTTAGCTTTTGCGTATATTCTGCCGTGCTAATGAAAAACGCCATATATGAGCATTCGTATGTTGCCAAATTTCCTCATAGAAATTATTTATTTTCGAAGAAAGTTATGAATACACTTCCTTGGAATTTTCTGACGCCTTAGATAAAATTACGAAGATGCTTCTCTGAAAAATCTGGGAAAAATATTCACAAATTCCCTCGAAATTTCGTTAACTATTAAAGGAAATCTTGCAATGTATGGAGGTTTTTACGGCGTTCTTCTTTAGCACGGCAGAATTGGTCTCCCTGAATTCGCTGAAATTCTCAATCCCCGAAGACGCGTAGCTCTGCTCGCGACTCATCCTTAAGCCTCATCCGCGGCGGAGTCTGGATCCTGGACTCCCCGCTGCGCGCCGTCCCGAGGGATGCGCGGGGGTGGCGGGAAGGGGGAGCGGCGACCCAGAAGCGGGGATAGACCTCCTCCCCCCGACCCCCTCTCGCCGTCGCCGTGAAGGTCACGTCGCGTGGAGTTGCGTCAACGAGGACAGCGTGAGCCCTCGCCGCCTTGACCCCCAACCCCTCCACCCCCTCTGCCGATCGCCCCCCTCGATTTTGCCATTCAGCAGTCGTCGGGGATGGGGTGCATCTTTGTTGGCTCGGGAAGGAATTTACGGCGAGGGGGCTTCGGATTATTTGGATCGGGTTCGGTAGAGGAATGAACACATCGAGATTGAGCCGAGGGAAAGGGGTTTGAAGTTTTATCCCAACGCGAGACGTGGCGATTGAGATTGAAGTTCAACGCGTAGTTTCGCGATCGAAGTTTATTCTCTCAACTTCATATTTTCACGGGAGAAAATATGTGGCATGTCGTGCTGAAAATCAATCCAATCTCATTTTTCTCCCAAATTAATGTAACCTGCTCTTTCGTTTTAAATTTAATTTCCTGAAAAAGGAAATTGAAATCGTCTACTTAATTGAATCTAAGAATCATCTAAAATTGACTGAAATGGACTGCTAGATAGCGTCTGAGGGATTTTTTTTTTATTTATTTTTATATTTTTGTTTCCTGGTTGAAGAGGGGGTTGAAAATTGAAATAACCCCCGAAACGTTCCAGGAATTCTGTTTTTTCATCTTTATTCTTGGTTGCCCATTCCCTTGTGTTTTGTTTCGTTATCTTTACCTTCAGTATATTACCGTGTCATAAATCAACTAGTTTCACGATAGAACTCACCATACTTCTGGTAAAATTTGCTATACTTTTTTTCAGTATACCGATCCTCCCCACGAATGGACATTTGTTCCTTATAGACTATTTAGTGGCTACGTCATGGTTCAAATGTAAACAAACGCATAACTTCGTTTCTGATTCGCACTCTTTGCGCCATGGTTGTAAAATGCGTCCAAGCGTTTCTTACAATCGAAAGTTCTCGTGTTTAATTAGTCCTTAATTTATTTATGATCGGTCAATGACTAAATTTCAATAAATTAACACAAATAACTCATGAAGCATTCGTACATGAGGTTATGTTATTTTTTTTTTTTTTTTTTTTTTTTTTTNTACACTGGGAAAAAAACACATTGGATCTAGAGTCCAGACTCTTGAAAACATTGACAAGAAAAAATACTCTAGATTCAATCGGATTTTTGCTTGAATCAAAACGAAATCCGCTTAAATTAAGAGGCTTGTTTCTTGATNCAGGGCATTAATTTGCAAAGTCATTATTTTTATTTAAGCATGGTAATCCACAAGAACCAATAACACGAGGAGGCAGTGACAAAAAAAATTAACATATAAAGCGTTCCTCTGTGAATATTCTTGTCCTTCATTCTTCTAATTGGAACAATCTTGGGTCGTTTTCCAGACTCTTCTTGGTCACTTTCAAGTTCTCAATTCTGTTTTTGAAAGTTTCTCCAGCGTTAAAATGGTTTCTAATCCCAGTGCGATTGCTCGAAAAAAGGAGTCATCACTGGATTAGCTCAAATCCTCATAACATGCTTTTCTTGTAATTTTTGAACAAAACTGACATCAGATTCGAGTTCAGCGACCCAAAAAACCCCCGTAAACCAAAACTTAGTGATTTTCGTTCGGATTTAACCGAGATATCAATTATTCTCGCGCAACCGGCACCTCTGGCCCACTGTGCACGCCCCTGAAAAATAGTGTTACAGAGTAAATGAAGTGGTACACTTTACTTGATATTACCCTTATCTTGTCACTGAAGTACAGAAGTGCTACAAAATGATGCTTACTCCAGGTCTGAGTCATGAACCAATGATGATGAAAATTAATATTTGCCACGTGGAGACTTTTTTAAACATCTAAGTAACCTTAGACCCTGATAGACCCTAAACCTAAACCCTAGACCTAAGACCCTGATATCAGATTCCTAACATAATTCAGATGCGGATACATTAAAAATCGGAGTCAAACAAGGATCAAATTTTTTACCAATTTCAAGGCCGCCAAAGGTCTCAGCGAACACCCCTTCTTTTTAGCTTTCGCGTATATTCTGCCGTGCTAATGAAAAACGCCATATGAGCATTCGTATGTCGCCAAATTTCCCCTTAGAAATAATTTATTTTCGAAGAAAGTTATGAATACACTTCCTTGGAATTTTCTAACGCCTTAGATAAAATTACGAAGACAATTCTCTGAAAAATTCTGGGGGAAAATATTCACTAATTCCCTCAAAATTTCGTGAATTATTAAAGGAAATCTTGCAATGTCTGAAGGCTTTTACGGCTTCCTTCTTTAGCATGGCAGAATTGGTCTCCCTGAATTCGCTGAAATTCTCAATCCCCGAGGACGCGTAGCTCTGCTCGCGACTCATCCTTAAGCCCCGACCGCGGCGGAGTCTGGATCCTGGGCTCCCCGCTGCGCGTCGTCCCGAGGGATGCGCGGGGGTGGCGGGAAGGGGGAGTGGCGACCCAGAAGCGGGGATAGACCCCCTTCCCCCCACCCCCTTCGCCGTCGCCGTGAAGGTCACGTCGCGTGGAGTTGCGTCAACGAGGACAGCGTGAGCCCTCGCCGCCTTGACCCCCAACCCCTCCACCCCCTCTGCCGATCGCCCCCCTCGATTTTGCCATTCAGCAGTCGTCGGGGATGGGGTGCATCATTGTTGGCTCGGGAAGGAATTTACGGCGAGGGGGCTTCGGATTATTTGGATCGGGTTCGGTAGAGGAACGAACACATCGAGATTGAGCCGAGGGAAGGGGTTTGAAGTTGTATCCCAACGCGAGACGTGGCGATTGAGATTGAAGTTCAACGCGTGGTTTCGCGATCGAAGTTTATTCTCTCAACTTCATATTTTCACGGGAGAAAATGTGTGGCATGTCGTGCTGAAAATCAATCCAATCTCATTTTTCTCCCAAATTAATGTAACCTGCTCTTTCGTTTTAAATTTAATTTCCTGAAAAGGGAAATGGAAATCGTCTACTTAATTGAATCTTAGAATCATCTAAAATTAACTGAAATGGACTGCTAGATAGCGTCTGAGGGTTTTTTTTTTTTTTTTTTTTTTTTTTTGTTGAAGAGGGGGTTGAAAATTGAAATAACCCCCGAAACGTTCCAGGAATTCTGTTTTTTCATCTTTATTCTTGGTTGCCCATTCCCTTGTGTTTTGTTTCGTTATCTTTACCTTTAGTATTACCGTGTCGAAAATCAACTAGTTTCACGATAGAACTCACCATACTTCTGGTAAAATTTGCTATACTTTTTTTCAGTTACCGATCCTCCCGTCGAATGGACATTTCGTCGCTTGGCTGACATAAGGGCGTAACTACACATTGAGATGAGCCCGAAAAAGCATTGACTTGTATGGAAGATAGGGTTCATTTCAGAGTGTAGTTACGCCCTTATGTCAGGTAGGCGACGATTTGTTCCTTATAGACTATTTAGTGTAGATTCTCCTCGGCCCTAATCCCTGAAAATTATAAAAGCCTGGAGCATGGAGCCTGATGTCTACGGACACTAAACATTGTCTAAAGTTGGCTGAAGGTGCAATAGACACAAAGCCACTAAAAACCAGCAGAAAACAGAGACTATTTAGTGGCTACGTCATGGTTCAAATGTAAACAAACGCATAACTTCGTTTCTGATTCGCACTCTTTGCGCCATGGTTGTAAAATGCGTCCAAGCGTTTCTTACAATCGAAATTTCTCGTGTTTAATCAGTCCTTAATTTATTTATGATCGGTCAATGACTAAATTTCAATAAATTAACACAAATAACTCATGAAGCATTCGTACATGAGGTTATGTTTTTTTTTTTTTTTTTTTNTTTTTTTTTTTTTTTTTTTTTTTTTTTTTTTTTTTTTTTTTTTTTTTTTTTTTTTTTTTTTCTAACCAATCACTGGGAAAAAAACACATTGGATCTGGAGTCCAGACTCTTGAAAACATTGACAAGAAAAAATACTCTTGATTCAATCGGATTTTTGCTTGAATCAAAACGAAATCCGCTCAAATTAAGAGGCTTGTTTCTTGATTTAAGTTAGATTCTGATTGAATCAAGAGTACTTTTTCTTGTCGATGTTTTTAAGAGTCTGGACTCTAGATCCAATGTGTTTTTTTCCCCAGTGAAGAGTTCGCTAGTGCATCGAATGAGGTAGTCACTTAAATCAGTCTACTTCCAGGCGGCCAAACCAATAATCACTCCGATCGGTGCTGATCGATGCGAAGCTCGCATGCCATCGTGCGCACGCATTAAAATAAAAAAAGAATCATGTCCATTCTGACAAGAGCCCTGAGATCCATAAGAACACACGCATAACAGGGCTCATGTCACAACGGATATGGTTCCTTTTGGTTTAAATGCGTCCATGCGTGAAACCGCCCGCGCTCGCCGGCTCCTGTCCGGTTCACCGTGCGATTAGAGAGCTTTATTTATTCGATCAAGCTCTATTCGATCAAGGCCGTTCGTATTTGGGGGGGGGGGGG
>NW_017547094.1:481847-557247 GCF_001854935.1 Bemisia tabaci
GCGCCGCGTACCGCGAATCATTAATTAGGCCCGGACGTCAACGTCAATCTCGGTGCCAGGCGCTAAACTGCCGTACTAGGGAAGAACGCCGTATGAACCCTCAGACGTTGCCAACTTTCCTTTGATAAAACACGAATTCCCTGGTAAACATATGAATATTTATCTTCCAATGGAGAATTTACATGTACATTTTTTGTTGCTTCATCTGAAAGTGCTTAAACAGCTGATTTCGAAGTATTTTTTATAATTTTTTTCTGATATGGGAATATAAAAATAGATTTAAAAGTGAGAAAATGCACCGCCTAGTGACGTCATCTGGCGGCATTTCCCATTTAAACACATGCATTTTAGCAGATAAGATCATTCTATCATATCTCCTCCGATAATTGTTCGATTTATGAAGGAAGGGTATCCTCGTGATCAGCTTACACGGTGGATTCCACTTAATCACGAAATTGATCAAATTTTGGACACCCGCAAACTCTCCATTATTCAGATAATTTTTCTCGCAATTCCACTAAAAAATCCTGAAATTTTAAAGGGGAAATATTCATAACTTTTCTCAGAAACGAACATATAACATCGAGGGAATTTTGGCAACTTTCGAATGTTCATACTACGTTCTTTCCTAGCAATTAGCATGGCAGTAAAAGTCGTCGCCCCTCTGACGTAAGAGCGTATATCTCGATTTTCATGTGAGCCCTGGTTTACAAGTAAATCTATGCTTCCTGGGGCTCATGCGGCAATCGAGACACGTCCTTACGTCAGAGGAGCGACGAAGTAGGATCGGAGGGAGCTGCTGATAAACCGGGGTTTTCGGCCTCGTAATTTTGCTGTTTTAATAGCCGTTGGCGATGTAGAGGCGAAATGCGGGTGAACCGGAATGTTCGACGACAATATTGTTCTGTTAAGGAAGAACGCCCTATGAGCAATGAGGCGTTGCCAAATTTCCTTCCAAAAATCAAGGATCTTCAGGAGAATTCGTGAATATTTCGTTTCCGATTTTTTAGAGGATTCCATTCGTAATTTGATTTAAAAAGTCTGAAAATTTCATAGACAGATATTCATACTTTCTTCAAAAATAAATATTTTTTGAGAGGAAGTTTGGCAACGTTCGAATGCTCATACGGCGTTTTTACTTAGCACGGCATAATAGACCACTTGACAAGGTTCGAATTTAAGCACTATGGTGTATGTTTTCTCATCAAAATTGTACGTCGTTTGCGATGTTGTGCAAGAAAAATTATTAAAATTAGGTGTACCTAACCCCTAACCAAAATACCTATCAACGTTTTTCGCTGCATTTATTCAAAATTGCCGCTCATAGAAAACAAAAAACAATAATATACTTGAGTTAAATCTCACAGCAATTTGAGTCGCATGAATGGTGTTCTTGGTGAAAGTTTGAAGAGGATAAGAATATTAGAAAGCTTAAATTTGTACCTTGGCTAGTGGCCCATTCAGAAAAATATGTTGAGTGTGGGAATCGTAATTTTTGGCCTTAACATCGATTTTTACGAAAAAATCTAGGTACAACCCTCTGTTATTAAAGAGACCATTTTAAGCACTAACTAACTAGTATGACTGATGAGAAAATGAACTGGATCGCATTTAGCAGAAAGGAACTAGCGCGATTACAGTGGTTGTAAAAATGTTGCCTCTTCATAATTATCTAAAAAAATTTCCAAAATAGCAGTAAGTTCTTGCTCCCACTAAAAAATTGTTAATTTTTAAGGAAAATAATTGTGTAAATTTTAATACTACACATATTTTGAGTATTTTTAAAAGGAAAAAAGAAGTTGCATGATTTTGAGAACACTGCAACTGCGCTGGTTCCTTCTCGCTGAATGCGATCCAACTAATTTTCCAATAAAATATTGAAACTCAATGCTTTGAATGGTAGGCATGTTTGCTCTCCGAGGGGAGGGGGAGGGCGTCATCGTCAGAGGTTCGCACGATTCGATCGAGCGGTCCTGAGAGTCGGTCATGGAGTTTCTTCATTTTTGTTCGTCGGTCTATGACGCGGCGACAAGCGGCGCGGCGCGGTAGAAGCAGTATTCAAATAAAGTAATGAGCGTCGAAATTGATGTTCAACACTTTTCCCACTGCAAAAAGGCCTGGCGCCGCGCAACGTAGCGCAGCAGCCAGATTTACGTTCACCGTCCATTTATTGTCCCTTAATTTTTCAAACATGTGAAATTCCTGTATGAAAGGACTCGGAATATGTATGTATCAATCCGCTTTTATAGCGCTCTTTGGCGCTCTGCGACTCCTAGCCGCCAAAGTCCCCTATCCTCCCAAAGCCCTTCAGGGAGTTGACAAAGGACTCGGAATATACGGAGCCAAATCTTGTTCTTAGTCGACCGCAAATTGAGAAACTTAACCTCTAAATTCGACTTTAAGTCGCAATAATAATATTCTAAGCTGTACGCAAGTTGAGCTTTTTTAACAGCAGGGTCGAGCTGTCCTTAGTTTCTCAACGGTGCAAACCATTGATCAGCGACCGAATTACGAAGTCATCATCCTTGCCTCAATGCCTCAACTTGCAGTCGACCGCAATTCTGCCAACAAGATTCGTGCCAGGGTGATCCAAAAGTCCCGCACCACCCTTATAGCCCTTAAGATTCTTGCCCCTTTCCAGAATGGTCTCTTTTAAGTTTTAGGGGTCCTCAAAAGTATTTTCCTCTGACCTAGGAGCACTCACAAAATTGCAGGTCTTCAAACTCAATTTGTTCAAAAGGCACAGGGGCTATGTCTGATTCCGGTGGTGTAGAACTTTTGGATCACCCTGCACGTCACTTTGGATGAGGATGCATCATAGAAATCGGAAGACGAGGATGAGGAGGATAATGGAGACAAAGGAATAGAAGAGGAGGAGGGGGAAAAAGAAGATGAAGAAGGAGGAGAAAAGAAAGAAGAGGCAGTGAAAAAAGGAGGGAAAAGACGAAGGGGAGAAAGAAGAGGTTGAGGAAAAAGAAGGAGAGGTAGGAGATGGAAAGAATGCCTGAAGAGAAGAAGACGCAAAAATAGACGAAGATGTTCTGGTTGGTCTTCCTCTTTTCCCACTGCTTCTTCTTCAGTGTGTCTTCCTACTTATTTCCATTTCATTTTCCTTCCATTATTCCTCCTCCGCCTCTCCTTCCTCTCCCTTTTTGTCTTTTTCCTCTCCATTTTCCGACTTTCATTGAGTCCTCATCTGATACACTGGAAAAAAAAAGACATTGGATCTAGAGTCCAGACTCTTAAAAACATCGACAAGAAAAAATACTCTTGATTCAATCAGATTTAAGCTTAAATCAAGAACCAAGCCTCTTAATTTGAGCGGATTTCCTTTTGATATAAGCTTAAATCTGATTGAATCAAGAGTACATTTTCTTGTCAATGTTTTCAAGAGTCTGGACTCTAGATCCAATGTGTTTTTTTTCCAGTGTATCCTCCAGGAGTCTCGAGATCTGAGCCTGTCTACCAGGGCCGAGGAAATAAATAAAAAAAACGAATATGAACAAGAAAAAAAATCGTTCGATTTGACAACGGGTCGATGAATTACGTAAACGCATCGATGAGCGGGTTCGGTGCCGCGCCGCTTGATCAGAAACGGGAAAACGGCGGGAAAACTCGGTTTCGCGTTCCGCCGAGAAAGCTGCCGGAGAGCCAACGAATCGGAAAAGTGGAAACCTCAGGGACCCCCGGACCTCGAACCCGGCTCCGACGATTTCCATATCGACATCGCTCCGTCTCGATGGGCAGCCAGTGAGGGTAAATACACCTGACAAACTCATCGATGTATTTTCGTTTTTTTGTGTACCACCCCCTCGCAGCGTCTTCAGAGGTACAGACGCCAACGGACTGATTTTTAGAATGACTGGTTGATATCACGCAGAGATAGAAATCAAGGATTCTCCCGGTGATGCTCCAATTTCATGGAGTCACGCGCAGAATGTTCCGAAAATAAATCGACGGTGAAACCACTAAACCACAGATCTTAATTGCGGTGTCATTTTATTTTTATTTTTTATTTTTTAGGTTTTTTTTATTATTATTTTTTTTTTTTTTTTTTTAGAAATGTTACCTACTCGATTTTTTTCGCACGAGATTAAACTGAACTAAACCCAAGGAAAACCCCCGCACGATTATCTGAACTTTTTCCAAATTTTATGTGATAAAATGCAAATTTTCGGAAACTGGTACCTAAATAATTTGATGTGGATCATTTTGGAGAATTGTCTTCGTAATTTAATTTAATTTGCATGAAAATTCCATGGGTGAATCTTGATAATTCTGTCGAAAATCATCGTTTCGTCTGAGGAATTTTGTCGATATTAAAAAAAAAAAAAAAAAAAAAAAAAAAAAAAAAAAAAAAAAAATCTTAAAATTTTCAAAGATATCCGCACAGACGCTCTCTTGTAAAACATTAAACTGCCCAGTTTTTTATGACAGTACTTACCTGATGTCAGATGTGGCTTGGCTCCTCTCTGCTAACGCAGTCTACTTTGGAGTTGATCGGAGCTTGAAGTTGACAAAGTTCCGTTTGGCATAATCACGTTCAACTCCGATCGACTAAAGTTGATTTTGAGTTGATCAGAGTTAAATTTTACCAACCTCGGTTGATTTTTCGAAAAAAATTCGGGCTCCTCGTCGAAGTACAATGAGGAAATTCAGTTTTCTTTTGGATCAGATATGCTGAATCGCTGACCTATTGTCTCCGCTGGTGACATGGTTTCATCCGCTAGCTGTTCCCCCCATTTTCGAAGAGCTATGTATCCATTTTGGCGAGCGATGAAGCTCTTATCATGAGACGATAACCGGACCCGCTCTGCCGAGATGGCGAAGAGAGCAGTGAGTGCATGCTGGGGTGAACCTCGAGACCCATAAAAGCATGTGCTAATCAAGGCTCATACAGAAATGGACTTACTGCTCTCTTCGTTATCACGGCAGCGCTATCAAGTTGAGTGTTGCGGAGTCGGAGCGAGTGAAGTCTGTTCGCGGTTGTGGTGTTATGGTTTCGCTCAGCGAGGCGGCAGCAGCAACAGGTGGCTGCGCGCGCCTGGAACTGGAGACTAGAGCTGGTTTCGCATCCCCGTTCGTTTTCTGTCTGCCGCGACCGCGCCGAGACTGGTGTATGTAACTGTATAGTGAGAATATGGTCAACGGAGGATCTATTTCTGATTGCTGTGGCCAGCTGAAGTAAGCTTCGTGGAGCTTTTAGAATCTATACAAATGTACTGTTGGAAATAGAGAGAAAACACCGGAGTGAAAACAGGAGTGAGAAATGAGAGTAGCATTAACGATGGCTGGGAGTACAATATACGTTGAATCGGTGTTACAGACGCGAGGTTGGAGCGAAGCAAACTCCGCATGAGCATGGAACACTCAGTCGCGTGGCAACATCAATCTTGATGCTAAGCTCAAGCTGTTCACACTTTGAATTCAGTTCCCGTAACCAATAGACAAGAAAAACGTGAATGGCTTAGCTAGAAGTTGGTTTCAGTAGTTTTTGTTGCGCGAATCGTGTTCTGCATGAAATTTTCTTGCAGAAACATGTATCAGAGTGCTTAAATTCTTAACTTGTTTAGTGGTCCATTCAATCTAAAAAAGCGAACATAGAAAACTTTTCTAACTTTTCTCAGAAAATATGTTTTATCGGGAGAAACGAGGCAACGTTGGACTGATCATACGGCGTCGAAACACAACCTGGGCCTTTTAAGCCCCATTTTCCGATGCTGCGATTATCCTAACGCGAGTTCGAATAATCGCGCCGAACACGGTGCGGCCGGTGTCGAACTCATATCAGCGCCTGCAAGACTGTAGGAATACTTCTCGCATTGCACCAAACGCAATGCGAGAGTCATTTGCGATAACTTGTCGACCACGGTTATAGGCACATCGCCGCTAATTGGATTGAAGGTGCATCACATTGTGAAGATGACTCGACACTCGACTGAGCTCCCTTCCCTGGCTTGCGCGACGCTAAAATCGCCGCAAAACTGGGACCACGCGTCATTTCTTTTGACTGTTCCTGCCCGGTTTCTGTCTGGTATGGTGGTGTTTTTAAGTTGTTAAAATAATTAGTAAAATGCATCGAGAAGAAAAGGGTCGGAGGAATGAGAGCGAAATTCAATCGTTTGAGACAAGTTGAAGTGTTTCCTAAGTTTATGTGTAGGTTATGAACAGTTTGATTACCTGATTTGTTTTTTTGTCCTGATTGATTCGATCTTCTTTTTTTCGTTCAATCAATCAGAGCTGAAAAAACAAATAAGGTAACTAAACAATGATTAAGCAACGTGATAAAGTTCGCCTTCATCCGAATTAGGTCATAAACATCCGAAGTACAGACGTTAATCGTCAAGATTCATAGTTTGTTTGCATATTTCGTTTGATAAATTTATAATGTGTCCTTTATAACAAATTTTGACGAGAAAAAGAGGCAATCGCGGAATTTTGCAGATTTTCTTGGATTTTATGCCCAGCACGAGTGATGAAAACTACACCGGAAAGTACGTAAGTACATAGAAAATACACTTTCTACCCACAGATTTTGTCTCCTAAACGTTTTTTTTTTTTTTAGAATTGCAATTTGAAACGATGACCCACTCGCAGCCCAAAAACTAAGGAGAAAGTGGAATTCTTAGGTACCTTTAGGATTACCACCAATCTGGAAGCCATGAGAGACGCCAGAAAATTGTGAAAAAAATAATCAGAACTGAATTTCAAGCAAACGTTGCCAAATGTACCGCATTATTGCTTGGGTGACGGAAACTCGGGTCCTAAAGCATCGAGTCTGCCAATCTAGAGTTAAACGTAGCTTTACGAAAGGAGTGCAATGACACCTCAGGATCCCAGAACAATAATTAGTAAGTAGGTCAAAAAGTTTACGCACTGTGGAGCGGCAGAAAGAGGGAATGAAGGAGGGAGCGACTAAATGGGATTTACCTCAAGGAGGAACTTGATACCTTTCTCGAGGCCATAGTAATTTCTTCGCACTCTAATAGTATGTTTCCTATTTTTGTCTTTTTACGAGTGAAGTTGCAATAACCCGACAAGAGGTGGAAAAACTTCCACGTCTTACTATGCGTCTCTTTCTTTCCTTTTTTCCAAGCACAAAATTCAGTATGAAGCCATCATGCACCCCTTGAATTGGATCGCAGAAAGTTCTTTGAAGTAAAAGTTACTAGATAGCCGCAATCTTACAATCAATCAAAGTTTCCTCACTTCGTAGCAAAGGTCAAAATTACGCGCTGAACTGAAACTATCAAAAATCAGCGCGCTTTTTTATCATTTTACGCTAAAGAAAATAACGAAAATAGATTTACCCTTCTTGTACCCTTTCATTGATCCTTTTTGGATCACCCTCCAAATCGATAACTAAAAATGCATATAAATAATGAATAAATCCAATTCCCACCGGAGAGTTCTCTGCAGTTCTCATCCCTTCATCCCTCAGCATTCATTCGTAACATCCTCGATACCGAAAAACAACTGACAGAATTCAAGAAATGAAGTTTGCATTTCCCAGTTCGTAAAACTGAAAGGTTTTTTTTAGATCGTGATGTAGGTAAATCGACTTACTGTTTTGCCGTGATAATATCCTCTCTAATGGAGTAACTATTAAAACAAATTGAATCCTTGTTTTTTTCCGGTCATTGGGTTTAATGATTGATCAATTTTTAAATATAAGTTTTCAAGGGTCGATTATTACATCTATTAATCATAATTTAGATCATTGATTAGACCATCACATTTAGGTATAAAAGTGGCTTGTTACATTTCCAGATGCATTTCGGCCCTTGGGGCCATCATCAGTAGTATAAACACTTAACAGGCAAGTACTTATGGTTATTCTACAGAAGATGATGGACCCAGGGGTCGAAGTGCATCTAGATTCCAGAATAATGTTAAACCACTTTTATACCTGCATCTACATCGTCTGATCACTAATCCATATTATAATTCGTTGATGGAAATTACTTAAGACAGGCGGATCGAGTTGCCATGATGATGATGGTTAATCTGGGAAGACGAACGGGTTTGATATTTATTTTGGCAGGCAGCTTAACGCATAGATCTTAATTGTCGCGGTTCGAGTTGCGTCACGCTGTCACGAGGATGGGATCCGGAGACCGGTACGGGATGGACTTTAATCGAGAATGATGAGCTAGTTCTCGCGACACGTGGCCCGTGGGCACTCTCTAATGCTGGTCGTGGGAGACCTCGTTCGAAAATCCCTTCTTCGTACGGTTGAATGAGAAACTTAAAGTTGATCTGCCATCGATTTTTGTCGAGGCAGTGACTCAACACAGAAGAATTCGAGTTCATCCTCCACTTCAACTTATCTGAGGAAAACCTGGATTATTTTGCGTACCCACCAAGTAAACTTTACGTCGTAAAACTGCCTCGTGAATATTTGGACCGAGTTCATCAGAAAGAAACCAACTTTCATTAAGTTGAAACTGAGAAAAAGAGGTTTGAAGTTTTATTCCTGCATAAGGCTCAATGTAGAAATAAACTTGAACCCCTCTTTTCACGAACTAATTTCTGTTTTTCGACTTTCAGTTTTTGGCTGCAGAAAATATACAGCTGGTGGAACTCAAAAACGTTCTTAACTCGATTTTTCAAA
Organism: Bemisia tabaci; assembly: GCF_001854935.1. Classification (NCBI taxonomy): domain Eukaryota; kingdom Metazoa; phylum Arthropoda; class Insecta; order Hemiptera; family Aleyrodidae; genus Bemisia; species Bemisia tabaci. Next base: position 490,462 of record NW_017547094.1, read on the forward strand.
AATAAGGGTTGGTTCATTTCTGATAAACTTGGTCCAGGGTATGTAACCGGAACCTGCCGAACCATATCAAACGTTGCTTACTTTCCAGAATTTTGTTTTATGCTCCTTTAGATGTTCGATTGAACTCTCTACGTACTAACGGGACTAACGCAGGAGCAATACTCTGCCTTGCTAAGGAAGAACGCCTTATAAGCCTTCAGCCGTTGCCAAATTTCCTTCGAAAAAAAATGAATTTTTTGGGTGTGAGCTATTTTTCTCCAAGTTTTCAGAGAATTTTATTCGCTGTCAAATCAAAATAATTTGAACTTCCAAGAGAAAATATCCATAGGTCTCCCCAAAAACAAACATTTTACCAGAAGACATTTAGCAGCTCTCGAATACGGCGCTCTCCTTTAGCACGGCAGTGGTTGGTGGCAGTCGATTTGCTCGCTGGTTCAATTCTAAACAAAAAATAACCCTATATAATCTCAAAAAATTCAACCCTCTCATTGGTCTTGTTAATTTTACCGCGCTTTCAAAACGTGGCAAAACAAATTGAAATTGGAACGGGCCAATTAGATCTCGATTATTCTATCACGATCTATCGAATAATGTAGCCAATAAATCAGTGTATTTCTCTGCCGTGCGAAGGAAACGCGCCGTATGAGCCTTCAAGCGTTGCAAAATTTCATCCGATAAAATACTAATTTTCAAGGAAACTGTCGGATATTTTTCGTTGATGTTTTCAGAAATTTTGAACACAGTTTAATCTAATGATATCTGAAAATTTCAAGAGAAATATGCATGACTTACATCGAAACTATGTGTTTTATCCGGGAAAATTTGGCAACAATTGAATGTTCGCACGGCGCTCTTCCTTAGCATTGCATTATTATTCACGTATGGTTTTACACGCGGCAACGGCGTCCCACTTTTTGTGGTATCCTGTCTGATGAGAGGAGAGGAAGCATTTATTTGAGTCGTGTCAACACTCTCGTAGACAAGTTGAACACGCATTCTGGCCGTGGCCGAGGAGCCCTAATCTTATCGCGTAATTGTTTTTAAGCGAGTAATTACACCGTCTCATTGTCTTGCCTCTTGCCGCCCCTTGTCGCCCCAACAAAAAATAAACAATCAGATATGATAATTTGCTCCTCTACGATTCGCCAACTCGTGTCGATCACAAATACATATCGTCACCTTCCGGGCAGAGTATCACAAGCGCCATACGACGTTTCAAAATTTTACGCCGCCTTTTTATTTTTTACAGAAAAATCGTGTAATGAAGCTGTCCGAAAATTTCACTGACTTTTCTTTGTGCCGCCAATAAAATTCAGTGAAATTTTTAAATCGATTCAACCAACAATATGGCTGTAAAAAAATAAATCACTGAGAAAAAAACACATTGGGTTTAGAATCCAGACTCTTGAAAACATTGACAAGAAAAAGGACTCTTGATTCAATCAGATTTAAGCTTAAATCGAAAGGAAATCCGCTCAAATTAAGAGGCTTGGTTCTTGATTTAAGCTAGATTCTGATTGAATCAAGAGTATTTTTTCTTGTCGATGTTTTTGAGAGTCTGGACTCTAGATCCAATGTGTTTTTTTTCCAGTGATTGGCGGCGGAAATTTTGAAACGTCACATGGTGCCTATGATACTTTGGCCGGAAGGTGACGATTTGTCTAGGCAAAGGAACAAACCAGAGGCAGATCCGATTCTTTACCATAGCCTCGCGTGGGTAAGTATCGAAAATCAATCGCTGCCCGTCATTTTTCTGGATCCTAAGAAAGGGACATAGGACCCGGCGTCACTACTCTCTCCATAAAGGTACCCCGGTGAGGTCCTGTGAATGAGACTGGTGCTGTGAAAGGAAAAAAACAGTCCAGTTATTATTCTCGGTGGCGCGGTGGGCAGGTGCGGGAAACGAGAGCCGGCTTTCGGTGCACTCGATGCAAGTGCACTAGGTGCATCCCGACGCGATGCGACGCGGCGTGAAGTTTGCATGCGTGGAATGACGAGAACCAGGGCTCCCGGGGCCGGGGCCCGCGTTGTTACTCGTTTAGTCGTTTCACGGCTGTGCGGCCCGGTAATTAAGTTATGAGAGCTCCTCTCCTCTCTACTGCATCGCCGAGCCGCGGGTCGCCTCTCACCTTTCCACGCACTCAGCACTCGGCAGTCGGCGGATGCCAACGCCAACGGCCCGGAAAACTCGGAATCCAGGGAAAATTCCCGGAATTCACTCCGGCTTGTAATGAGAAAAGGGTTGAGTTGGAGTCATCAGATTTTTGATGCATATCTACGATAGTGAGATGGAATCAATCAAACGCGTGGTGTGTAAACCCTGCACTGGTAAAAAAGTAGCTTGGATCTAGATTCCAGACTCTTAAAAACATTGAAAAGAAAAAGTACTCTTGATTCAAATAGAAATCCGCTTAAATACCGAGGCTTGGCTCTTCGATTCAAGGAAAAATCCGATTGTATCAAGAGTATTTTTTCTTGTCAATGTTTTTAAGAGTCTGGACTCTTGATCCAAGTTACTTTTTTTACCAGTGTGGCTAACCGAAAACGGGGGAAGCTAATCGCGTTGTTCTGTCAACGTTTTGACCACTTTAATTAAGTGTCCTTACGTTTACTACACAGAGAATTTCAACGCTGAAGTTTGGTTAATACGGGAGATAAAACACAAAATAACCCTTGGCTGAGGACCCTGATTTGTCCCAGTCTTGTCCCCAGCCCTAGCCTTCGGTTTACAATTTCGAAAGAAAATGTCAACTCGTTTTCTTGAAGAAATTACGAGTACCTAAATGAACGAGTGGTGCATACGAACGTCGCAATCGGAGGAATGTAGTAGGAAGTCTACAGGTCCGGAATTTCCGAAAAGTCCTGAAATAGTACTGCTTTTTTAAGGGAGGTCCCGACCCGCCCAACACGGAAATATTTTAAAAATATTGCTGAAATATTGTCAAAAACATTTTAACAATATTTTAACAAATCGAAATAATATTGCTGCAATAGTTTGTTGTCCGCCCCCCTGACAATATTGCAGCAATATTGTCAAGGTAATATTGATAATATATTTTAAAAATATTTACTTGCGATGAGGTTATCATATTCCATATCCGTGTGCGCGCACTCTAGGAGACGTCTTTGGTACTAATTTTCTTTCTAATGTACACATGCGTCCAGGTTGTGGATCGTAGAGTTGTTACTGACCTTAAAATCCGCGCCGTCCTAGTCGGGATTAGAACCCACGCCTCGGGGTGGAGTTGATATCCGAAGTCCAGTACTTTACCACCAGACCAGCCAGGCTTGATGTAGACGGGCCCGTAAATTCAATCTCTTAACTATCGCAGGCCTCTGAGTCCGTAATATGTTTGTTTATTGACGGATTTTCATAATATTTTACCAGAATTTATTATTTATTATTTATTTATAATTTTTTATTTCATCCTGTAATTTGTGTTTCAAATTCTTTATTAACTGCACTCAACATATTCCTATTCATGTATTACAAATTTTCGTTTTTTTTAACTCTCTCTCATTTTTTTCTTTACCAAATTAGGTACTGTTTTTTATAATTGCGTCTTTTTCCAGTTTTAATTATTTGAGCTTTTTCCTAGTTTGAATTTATGTCGATGTATTTATGTTATGTTATTTATTTTTTTCCCTTCTTTTTGTCTTTTCTTCCCCCCCTTTCTTTTTTCTAGCGATTGATTTTAGTAAGTTCCGCAAAATAATTGGTAAACAGAGCAAAACTATACGCTAATTTGGCAAACATTTTGAAAATCTAGCAAAAATTTTAGCCATAATAGCATAAACTAGTAATGTTAATTTCGCAAAAGTATAGTTTGCCATTTTCGCACAATAAAATTACCACTTTTGCAAATTGTTTTGTCGTTCTCGCCACGAGGGTGGGCATTTTAGCAAAAAAAGCAAATTGCAGAAATCGCAAACCATTTTTTGCCATTTTAGCAATTAATTCTTAAATATTACAAAAATATTTATAAAATATTTTTAACATAATATTAAACAAATATTTTTAAACGAATATTTCTAAAATAATTTTAAAATATTTTGTAAATATATTTTACAAACTGTTTTAAAAGTAATTACATAAATATATTTTGTAAATACATTTAAAACATTTTTATAAATATATTGTTACAATATTGTCATGAAATATTTTAGCAATATTGTCAACATATTTGTGCAATGTATTTAAGGAAATATTTACATGACAATATTGTTTCAATATTGACAATATTGCTGCAATATTGCTGCAATATTTCGTGTTGGGCGGGGAAGTACTAAAAAAGTGCGGAAATTCCGCGCAAGAAGGTCCGGAATTTTTCCATTTTTTTGACCGTTTGAGTGAGAAATTCAAATTTTGGAAATTTTCGGATTTCATCAAATAGAGTTACTAAAAAAGTACTGAATTTTTCTGTTGAGGAGGTCCTAAATTTCTTGGGAATGTACCGAAAAAGTACTTTAAAAGTACTGATTTTTGGCCAGCCTGTTTCACTAGACACCCTGATGTATTTTCTCAGTCTCTCCATCGTTTTCCGCGCTAAATTCACCGCAAACTGCACCGAAATCAACACAAAATTACGTTGGTTTGTGTTTCACTTCCTACATCAACCAAGAGTAACACAAGAATACACTTATTTTTATCAGCGTATGCTGTAAAATTTTCCGTTGGGACAGCACGAGCTCCATTTTCTCTCGACTTCTTTTCGGGCTCACTCCTCTCTTGAGTAACAAGGCAGCATTGTTTTCGTCCCTGTGGGTCGCGAGCCGTCTAATTGGAGCCGTTAATTGAGCACTGACAATGAGCAGCGAGCAGTGAGCTTGCGAGCTTGTGCTCTCGAGAGCCTCCTCAGTCCTCAGCTCGGCTCACAATCCCAGCTCTGCCGTGCTAAGGAAAAACGCCGTATGAACATTCGAGGGTTGCCAAATTGCCCCGGATAAAACACGTATTTTTGAGAACGATTATGCGTATTTTTCCTTGAAATTTTAAGACATATTAGACGAGATGGAGATGTTGCATGTGTGAGGAATTTGCGATTTGACTGTTGATTCTTAGGTGAAAGTTCGCGAGAAACACGATAGTGCCACTGGTTTTCTCTGAAATCAACTCCCAAGCTCAAAAAAAGCTCTCAAGTTGAGGCCAAAATGGAGGGGATATCCCCCGATATCCTGAGAGTCCACGTCTACACCAAGACAACATCTCCATGCAAAGATAGGGAACACATACATTAGCAGGGTTGCCGTGTTTTCAGTTTTGGAGTCCCCAAATAAAGTGGCGCCCTGTCAATGTATTTGCTCCCTATCTTTGCATGGAGAGTTCGTCTCGATGTAGAGGTGGACTCTCAGAATAGCGTGGGATATCCCCTCTATTTTGGCCTCAACTTGAGAGCTTTTTTGAGCTTGGAGTTGATTTCAGAGATAACCAGTGGTGCCATCGTGTTTCCCGCGAACTTCTACACAAGAATCAACAGTCAAATCACAAATTCTTCACACATGCAACATCTTCATTGTCCGGAAAAATTGATGAAAAATATTTCCGATTTTCCGAGTAAATTAAGGTTTTATTGAAGGAAATGTGGCAACGTCCGAAAGTTCATACGGCGTTCTTCCTGGCGCAGCAGAGCTCCCAGCTCGCTCGCGCCGCTCGTCGACCGGCTCAAGGATCCTCCCGACTGTCTCATTACGAGATTCCCTCTCCTCTTGTTCTTCTTCTNGAAGCCCCCGCGCCTAACTGTACATCCAACCGGGTCAGTCCCCGGGTCGCGCCCGTCGATTTGAACGTCACGGATTTCCCGGGGGAAAATCGAGGTTTCCGCCATTTTTGCCGCATTGTGGGGTGTCACCTCCAGGCTCAGGAAGAAACGTTTTTTCGGAGAGAAAAATCATCGCTTCCCCGGACGAAGAAACGTAACTTCATACCAGGGTTGCGAAATTGTCTCAAGTAATTTCATTGTTTACCAAAAAATCACCCGTATAATTTATCCCCTAATTTTTTCGGATTTTTGGCGTGAGATCTGAAGAGTAATCAGTGAAATTTTCAGTCGAAAGGGTTCAAGAGTTTCCTTGTAAAAATGCAGTTTGCGAGGAAAAATTTGGCTACAAATTCGGGCTCGTCCGTAAAAACACTTTGTAGTTTCCAATCGCAAAATGTAGTATATTTGATGCTCGTGGCAAGATCTTGGAAAAATTAAGTTTCTCACGCATAATATTTTTGAACGGAGAGTTCGCATTGACACCGACTCAATCGTTTAATGTAAGGCCCTTCATTTGGTCAATCATTGATGATAGGCCGACCGTGAATGGAAATTAACCTTGATGTCAAGTGGTGCTGTAAACAGACGCTGAGTCGGACATTACGTGAGGAAACGTAGAATGAATATTGCTGCGTTAAGGATGTACGTCGTATGAACTTCTATATGTTGCCAAATTTGTTCTGTTAAATCATGAGTTTTCTGGAAAATTTATGAACGGCAAGCTGTGTACGTCTTGAATTTTCAAAAAGAAGCGTGTTTTTCCCCTCCTACCGTCCTTTGATTAAGGCGTAAGCTCTATTTTACATAAGAACCCTAACAGAGACTTCGTAGCTAGTCCATCATTTTCCCCTTAGTCTGTAGGAGCCAAACCAACCATTTCAACCAATAGGATCGCTCCATACTCCATATTATGTCGTCTTCGTCTATCGCTTTGTGTATCAATTTCAATAATTGAAAAGGAGCCAGGCCAAGAGAAAACTGCGTAATGAAACATTTAGACCTCGTCAAATCGACCCTTTATAAAATATTCATTTTTAATATTTTATTAAGAAAGCTGGAATAGTTTTCCTTGGAATTTCCAAACACTTTAGAATAAATTGCAAAAACAGTTAAAGAAGAGAAATGTACGGTGGGGGGGTGTTACATATTTTTCTGAAAATTCAACTCTTATCAAAGGAGAATAGGCAACGTCTGAATACTCTTAAGGCGTTTTTTCATAGGAGTGCAGAACAGTCCTCTAACCTATACAAGGCTTCTCTCGCAGTGTCATATTACATCCAATCCGGGTTGATTTCATCCACGCTTAAAACAAGGAAAAACATCCTCTTGCCGTAAATCCAGAGCCAGAGGGATTTAAATCCTCAAAGGGGATAAACGGACTAGAAACAATATATCTTAGGGACCCTGCGCGGATAATCTAACAGTAAGCGATTTATAATCGAGTGAGGCAAACGTTAAACTCAGAGTTCAACGATACACCTCACGGAAAAAATTAAATTGCTGATTTATCAACTTAATTGCTAAAAAAAAGTGACCGCAATGTTACAATGCAGATTTTACAACAAAAAAATGCTTACAATAGTGGTTAAAGTAGCATTTTGTTGTCGTAAAATCTACGTTGAAACATTGCAGTCACTTTTTTTAGTAATTAAATTGTTAAATTAGCGATTTAATTTTTTCCGTGTAATGATAATTGATGAGCAACGTATTGAGCAAAATATGAAATAAAATTCGCTCACTGATGACTCATGAATGCTCGTGTGAGCTGTCCGATAGGCGAGTTTTTGCAAACAGGGTGTCTAGCATCAGAATTTTTCCGATTCTATCAGGATTTGAGGTCAATCAGGATTCAATCCCGATTTCATCAGGATTTGAGAAAAATCGGCCGTCTGATCGGACTGCTTCCGCATTCGCTTCTGCAGAAATTTTAAGTTTTCTCCGCAAAAAATCAGAATTCGGAAAAATTATGAAATCAGGATTTAGCAGTCAAAAATCAGAGAAAATCAACATTTCCCAAAATGAAGAAAACCAGACACCCTTTAGTAAGGTCAGAAATGCTAAACCAATTGCTCGAATCAAATTCAATGAAAGTTACATCATTTCAAGACTTCTGTTTCCTGCTCGTCGGGCCTTATAAGTCGCCTGTGCATGAAGACCATCAAATTTCGATCCGACGATCCATCACTCTTGAAAACTGTCAGTGAGTCATGTGTTATCAGAGACAAACAGCGCTGCAATTATCACGATGACGACGCTGCTGTATGTAACCACATTGTCACCTGTTTTGTCGTTTGCTCCTCAGCTTTTTGTCACGCATGGATCTGTATCTGGCGTGTAGATCTACGCGAACCTTGTCGTCCATATAACTCAATGCTTTTCCGGGCTCATCTCAGAGTGTAGTTACGCTCTTTTGTCAGACAAGCGACAAAACGTGCCCTAATAGAGGTTCCCTGAGGTTTACCTGCCTCTCAGGATCAGGAAAAGTGTAATAATTATTCATTTCCTTTAAATCGATGGCCGAAGTGCGAAACCACCTATCTCCGTTTGCAACGTCGCACAGTATAGACCGAGTCAATAGGAAAGGTTGGACAAAATTTGAAACCTTTAAAAACTTTAACTTTCCGTTTATACTAAATTTTGAGGTTCTGAAAGTTGTTTCATTGGTTTCTTCGTAGAAATTTTTTCTACACGCACCCCTTGAAATTTAAAAAGTGACGAAATAAACATCAAAATTTGCAGTTTCAGTCAAAAATTTCATGTCCGACCTCTTTAACTGACTCGATCCTCTGTACGTCGCCGACTTCCTGCCAGCCTTAGTTTTTTTTGTGGAAAACTATGCAACGTAACTTCTTAAAAACTTGCTTAATTTCTCTTCGTTAACAACAGGATATTCTGTGAAAATTTTAAGTTTTACACGAGAAAAAAACCTCGTGCGTGGTACCCGAAGTTTAGGTCATATGGATCTCTGAAATTATCGGATTGAGCATCTGAACACTTAAGGTCTAGCTGCCGAGGTTCGGATCACACATCTGAAACTTCAGTTCTTACATCTGAAGTACTTCTAATGTGAGAACCGAAGTTTTTCGGATGTGAAAACAGAAGTACTTCAGATGTAAGAACTGAAGTTTCAGATGTGTGATCCAAACCTCAGCAGCTGGACCTTAAGTGTTCAGATGCTCAATCCGAAAACTTCAGATATCCATATGACCTAAACTTCGGGTCCCACGCACGAAGTTTTTTTCTCCGTGTAAAGTTGGCCTGCGTTTCTCCTCGAAGAAATCGAATAGGAGCGGAAATTTTGAAACATCGCAATGGAGATACACGATTTCGCACTTCGGTCATCGAAATGACCATCGAGTCAAGCGACGGAGACTACTTTTAACTATTCGGCAATCGTGGATGAAGCATTTGCATAGGAGGAGGGGGAGCAGGTTCCGCAGGATGTCGTTTAAGAAATTCGGCGGTGGAGCGATGATGACAGCCTTGAGCTATCGTCGTCCCTCTGACGTAAGGACGTATCACGATTTCCACATGAGCCCTGTTTTTCATATCAATCCATGCTTTCTGAGGCTCATGCCGAAATTAAAATACGCCCTCACGCTAGAGGAGCGACGCTGTGTGAACGCGTCGTGATACGAATGATACAATGCTCGCGGCCGCCGTGCTGCCGTGCTAAGAAAAAATATATTTTGAGAAAATAGACGTTGTCATATTTCTCTTGATAAAATGTGAATTTTTGAGAAATTTTATAAATACTTTTGATCAGAATTCTCAAGTATGTAGAGGAAAAAATGTGAGTTTAATTTTCTGAACATTCTGAAGAAAATTATTGCCGAGCTTTCACAAAAATTTGTAGTTTATCCAATGAAGTTCGGCTAAGGTTGGATGTTCATACGGTGTTTTTCCTTAGTATGGTAGTATGACTCAACGAAGTTTTGACGAAAGCTCCTGAATGGTTACACTGAAAAAAAGATTGGTAGAATTTACCATTCCTTCACGCTGTATTTCACACAGCGCAGCGTCACTTCAGAGTCAATTCTGACAGAAGAAAGGTAAACGTTACTATATACTGGTACAAGTAATCATTCCTCTGGCAGAATCGACTTGAAGATTGGTAGAATTCACCATTCCTTCACGCTGTGTGAAATACAGCGTGAAAGAATGGTAAATTCTACCAATCTTTTTTTTCAGTTTACAGGGTGGAAGTGTGCGAAATGAGTTACATACAAGGTGCAGGTTTTCTTATGATCGAGGTACTACAAAATTATATTAGTGATCATTTATTAAAAAAGATCCAATATTTATAAGTGTAGAGGGAGACATTAATTTGACACGATCAATTCGGTAACATGATTATATGAATCTGCATTCAGACAAGATGGTTAAGTTTCATGAAAAATAAAATTGTTAACTTTTCTCGTGAAATACTTTATGAAATTTCAGAAATGTATGAAAGATTCATCGCAAGTCGTGGATTATCAGTTTACGGGTCAAATAATAATCGAACCGCTGCCGAAATTATTTAGTGGTGTTGTTTTACTCGTTATCATCACTCAAATTTCCAAAAAGTACTAATTCAGAGCTAGATGAAACATTTCAGGATTTTGCGTGTTGTTTGATTTTTTCAGTGAGAGTTGCGTTTCCCGCCCCTGAGTTGATTGCTTCATGTTTTTCAAAATTGTCACAGCCTTTTTTTCATGAAATATTTTACTGAAACGAAGCTTTCATAGGTTTCTTTCGTTTCATATAGCCCTTGGTAGTGCATGCGCTTGAATCTGAATTTATCTGTTACCTACTTAAGACTCTGACTTTTTCGTTCTCGTTTTAATTCAAATTGTGTTGATTATGTTGCAGGTAAGAAATGTTCGTTTGAATCTTGGACTCGTTTGGAGGTAAACCCGAAAAAAATTAATCCTACACGATTACAATCTCTTGATGATTATCTCTTTAATTAGCGAGGCAAAGTCTTTAACACTTCGTGTTGTAACCGCCCGTTTTTTTCTCGTTTTTTAATCACATAAAAAAATCGACCGCTTCTCCCGTGCATGCTTTTTTGAACCGAGTGGCAAAATTCCGAGGAAGTCAAGGCTATGACCAAGTTTCCATTTGACTCGCGTGTAGCTAGACAGGCCATTTCAGAACTGATTGTGAGCCATTCATTTTTATCGAGAGGTTTAGTGTTTAATACTTGTGAGAATGAAAAGTCGTTGCAACAACTGGGGGCTGACAATTTTTGGCGCTCTCGCTCTCTTTTGAAGACGAGTGGTTGAGTTTTGTTTTGTGCATTAATATTTATGTTTTTACGTGCGAAGATTTGCCAAGTGCAGCGAAAAGGAACTGGCGCCGTCGATTGGTTCTGAATTGGTGTCACTAGGTTCAACCAAGACAACTCAATTTTTGCACGAACATACAGAGTCTCACTGTTGTTTCGCATAGTTTTTTCTTTCTAAATTTCAATATCACACTGTTAATATTTTGTGCAGTGAAGCCCTCTGGAACAGTCCATCATTGAGAATATTTCCAAGTATATATTTCCAAAGTAACCGACAAACTTCACCGATCTATAGAAACATAATGTGACACGGTAGTCAATTTGGTGTCAAATGGTTTGGAACTTGATTTAATTTCCATCAACTTGTACTCATTTTCAAAAACCTACTTTTCTTCAAAATTTCGCCAAAATTTGTCCCGTTTCGACCCAACGTCCTCCAACTAATAGATAATGTTTATGTAACTTGAAAAGCTTGTCAGGATGATTCTATGAAATTTGACCGAACGCAAAGCCCGTTAGTTTTCCGCATTCTTATATTGATGTTGAGCTAAGAGTTCTTTAGTTTCCTAGACTATTTCTGAGATTGGACGATAATGGACCATTCTTCACTCCTTTGGCGTAAGGGCGTATCTCGATTTCTGCATGAACCCCATGTAGCATGAATTTATATGTAAAATGCGACTCTCGTGGAATTGAGATACGCCTTTACGCCAAAGGTGTGACAGGGTCCCTCCTGGTTCCCAAATAAGTAGCTCATACTGAATTTTTTTCTCAGTGTATGGAAGCATAAGACCGAGTGTCCATACTCTCTCTAGTCTAGGACCTTCTAGAGCAGGAATGCCAGCGGCTATGACACTGCTACCGTGCTCAGAAAGAACGCCGAATGAACCTGCAGTCGTTGCCAAACCTCCTTTGATAGAATATGAATCTTAGGGAAATTTGTGAATATTTTCCCTCGTAATGTTCAGAGAACTTAATTCGCGATCAGATCTAAATTATATGAAAATTTCAAGAGAACATATTCATGACGCTCCTCAAAAATGAACATTTATCGGAGGAAATTTGGCAACTCACGAAAGTTCATACGGCGTTTTTCCTCATCACGCCACGGCAGAATGGGAGCTCCGACAAGTCATACCGCCCGAGTCGGCGCGTTTCGGATTTTTGCACGATTTTCTCGGCGGGGCTTGGAGGATGGGAGGGGGGGTTGTCGAACGAAAGCGCGAGTGTACGAATTTCAAGGCCGCGGCCGGACCGAGTGACACTGATAAGTGCGGCCGAAGCGCGAGGTGGAAGCGCTGGAACCAGACACGCAGGCGCCACTAGCCCAGTTCCCACGACCGAAATTCCCTCCACTCGCCCGCCTCCATTGCCAAATTTTCCTCCCGCTCAAAGTCGATTTTTTTTCGGATCAGCAGCGCTGGAACGCAATTTTCTCGTTACTCGGATTAGAGTACCTATATAGGGAGGTTATTGATACCGGATGATCGATTCCTGATTGGCTCAGCCATCGCAGGCCTCATCGAACTCTCATAAGGTATGTCTAACAGCCTGAAGAACCAGGGAAATTTCTTTGAATCGTGGAAAACCTGGATAAACGTCGGAGAATCCGCGGAAAATTTTATAATCGCGCCTTTTTTTATGGAAGAGTCAATTTTCACCTCGCGTTTAGTGAAAACGAAACTGGAGCTTTAGCTTAGTACTATGCTGCTATACTTATTCGTCGATCACGATAATTATAATTGTTCTGTGAAGACACGTGCGTTATAGCAGCGTGAAATAATGGTGATTTTTGTTCGTAGATTCTTAAAATTCGCTTTGAACAGCATTCCTCTTGCTTTGAGACATTCTCTCCCATCCCCTCAGTCTCCCTCCCCTTCCCCCTAAAAAAAGCAGGGGCTGTACAGGTGTGACCGCATTGCAGATTACTAGACAAATGAAGCAAGGAATCTACGACCAAAGAGCTGATTATAATGCCGCACGCGCGGCCTGAAACCGTCAATATTATCTGGAAAATCTTCTTATTGATCATTAATTTGACAGTGAATCATATCGAATGGAAACATGCGGAAAAAGATGAAGTCCAAAAAACTCATAAACCCTCAGATATGTTGCTTATGATGTCCAGCAGGGCTCCTGGGTTTTTGGACTTTCGCTCTTTCCGCATACTGTGATTCATTCGAATCTTTCCACTTTCATGTCGATGTGATTCATAATCGTTGTCTGTTCGACAAGTGACAGTGATTTCACGCGGGGGAAGAAATCCCACGCTCTATGCCACACCCTCCAAGAATAGCTGTAAAGCGGAGCCAATAAGTGCAAAATACTGACAGTTTTTTCTTACCTACAACTAACAATAAGTACTCGTCATTCCTTTCATTCAAGAAGTGCCTATCCATAACTATTCTGAAAAATAAATAATTTATCACAGGAATTTTGCACTGTTTGAATGTTCATACTGCGTTTTTCCCCTAGCATGACTGTACTTCAAGCATAGAGGACTTATTTTGTGATGATTATATATTCTAGCATGTTTGCTCGTTCTCACGCCAGTGGACCGAAAATCCCCCCTCTTTACCTCGGAATGAAGCTCTGCACCAAAATCGTCGCCTCTCTAACGTGAAGGCGTATATCAATTTCTACGTGAGCCTTTTTTTTACATTTAAATCCATGCTTCTTGGGGCTCATGCGGAAATCGAGATATTCCCCTGCGTCAGTGGAGCGATAAAATAGAGGACGCAGAGACCTTCTCATGGTCTCTTGCGCTGAGCCTTGGTCCTGAATTTTATGGTTATTACCCTAGCGCGGAGAAGAGATTTTCTGTCCCATAAAACGATACCTTAAATACGAAACAGTGATTATATCAAGGTTTTCCTTTTGAGAAATCAACTAACTAACTTAAACCAACCACCTTCTGGAATAATTAAAGTATATGAGAACTTATCTGTAACAATAGCGGATGTGAAAAATTACCTTTTCGAAACATGCTTAAAAAACTGTTTTGTTCACACAAAAATTTAATATGTTTGGCTCTGGCATAATGTACAGATCTCGAAGATCACATCTCAAGTATTCTCTCAAAATTTTCTCGATGCCAAAACAGTTTTTTGAATGTGTTTCGAAAAGATAATTTTTCACATCCGCTATTGTTATAGATAAGGCCTCATATATTGTCAGTCTTATCAATAATAAAAGGGACCATCGTAGAGNCGCCACATGACAACTTGTGATAAAATAATTTTAAAATAATTTCCGTTAATACGTCTTGTGGTGCTTCGCCTCACACCCTGTATCGGTTCAATGCTCCATTAAAAAATAAGCGAATTATAATTTTTGTCAATCAAGCGGTGTCTACACCGTAAACACCAGTGACGTGGCGCGCTTTGCGATTTATCGATTGATACGCCATTTGAACCTATGTAAAAGTATCGATAGACAGGGCGTTCGCAACGAACACCTTAATAATCGATTTTTTACAATAGCTTCGAATAGGGAAATATCGATAATCGATCATTCACGCTTTGCCACTGGTAAATACATAGGGTTTCTGCTACATTCTAGAAAGATTTTCGAATGGCGAGCCACAGATACTTTCCTCGCGCCTATTTCCCCTAATTTTCCTCCAATAATTCCGGAGTCGATGAGTCTCAGCGTGATTTGAGAAACCGAAAATTCACCAATCGTTGCGGTTGAGGTTGTTTCGTCGCCACCGCGCCGGTAGCTGTGGAAAGACTAAATTGCATAATGCCCCGCGGTCATAGCGAGCCGAGCACCGCGGCCGCCGCAGAGCAGAAAGATGAGAGATTATCACCCGAAGACGTTGCAATGCATTCAATTCTCGTGTAGTTTCGATAAGAAGATTTGAAAAAATTACGACGGGATTGGCTAAACTTGAAAGGTTTTTTCCAATTTTTTTTTAATTTTTTTTTTTTTTTGTGCTAATAATCCGATTGTCGGAGCAACGAGTTTTTCTCTGCTTAAGCTCAACGAAGCAAACGAATTTACTATCCGTCGGGAAAAATGATCTACAGTTGACAATGATGCACGGAAAGAAATTAAATGTTGATTTAGCATTTATACTGTTAAAAAGATGTCCGACAAGTTTCAAATGCTGATTTTACATTTTAACAAATGCTAACGTAACTACGCCCACTGCAAAACTTACAAATTAAAATGTTATGTTAGCATTTTCGCACTGTTAAATCAGCATTTGAAACTTGTCTGACATCTTTTTAACAGTATAAATGCTAAAATCAACATTTAATTTTTTTCCGTGTGGAATTACTGTACCTACTGTTAAAAATTTTGGAGTTAAATTTTGTGCCCGGGTCCGTAGGTATACCTGGTGCTGGGAAACCTCGAGTGATATAAATGCGAAGCGGAATTTTTTCTCCTTGCGGAGAGACTTACACTATTACGGAGCGGTATCTACTCTTTTTGCGGAGTGTCGGACGCTTTTATGATGCTGATTTCACTTCGCATTCATAGCACTCGGGGTTTTCGGATACTACATAAACTCCGGCACCGAATTTCACTCCTCGATTTTTAACAACGTATTTCTGGCTCATTATTGAGGAACACTGTAAAGTGCGCGTAATTTGGTTCCGTATTAAGTGTAAAAGATAGATTTTTTATGGATAGCGGTTCTGCATTGGTAATAGAGTCCAAATATATCGATCGAAGTTCGCCAACGTCTTATCAAAATTTTGGGAGCCATGATCTGCCAGCTTAATTTAGGAATTATCAATGCAGTTTCCTTTAGGAGCTGCAAGTATTAATACCGAAGCATAACATTTTACTGGGAATAAGGATGCAACTGCCACTAGAGCTGCTTAAATAATTTGGGCATCTCGTTTGATTAGCGCCCCCTTTTTTTAGGCGCCAAACTCCCTAGACATGATGAAGATCATTTTTAAATAACGGTTGCCATGACCTCTAGTTGGATTGCAATGTAGCTCACTGGAAAAAAAACACATTGGATCTAGAGTCCAGACTCTTAAAAACATCGACAAGAAAAAATACTCTTGATTCAATCGGATTTAAGCTTAATTTGAGCGGATTTCCTTTTGATTCAAGCTTAAATCTGATTGAATCAAGAGTCCTTTTTCTTGTCAATGTTTTCAATGTTGTCAATGTTTTGGACTCTAGATCCAATGTGTTTTTTTTTTTCCAGTGCTCATCCAATTCGCTTTTCCAGCTGTTTAATTTTTCCCTTAATCGCATTTACTCTTTTCATTGATCATGTCTACTCCGGGGTGAGCATTTTGCTAGGCGAATTGTTAACAGGGGCGGTCCGACCAGGGGAAGTAGGGTAAATCAGCACCCCAGAAATTCCGACAGGTGGCTCAGGGCCCCGGCACGACTCCTGTAGGGGCCCCCAAAACTTGTAAATCCCACATAGAAGAGGCATTTTTGCGGAATTTTATTTTACACCAATCACTCAACACTTCGAACGTGAGTCATCATCGGGCGACTCTGACAACACATTTGCCTACTTAGTATCACAGGGAATATAGGATTGCGAGGTATCGAGTCCAGCCTCTTAAAAACATCGACAAGAAACAAAACTTTTGATCCAATCAGATTTAAGCTTAAATCAAGAACCAAGCCACTTAATTTGAGCGGTTTTCCTTTTGATTTAAGCTTCAACCTGATCGAATTAAGAGTCCTTTTTCTTGTCAATGTTTTCAAGAGTCTGGACTCTAGATCCAATGTGCTTTTTTTTCCAGTGCGGATTATTTGCTCAATCGATACGATTTATCGAAAGGTACGCTCAAACATTCGGCAACGTCGCGACAGTCATCTTTGGGGCCCGTTTCTCCATTTCCACCCGGTTGTCACGTTCGCCGCAGCGTACACACTTTTCACTCGTCGAGAATCGCGTATTCTCGGTCCGCTTCGACAGCCGTGTTTCCACCTGCAATACTACTCCCGTCCTTCACCACCACCCNCTTGAAGATTGGTAGAATTTATCATTCCTTACAGCGAGAAAGAATGGTAAATTCTACCTATCTTTTTTTTCAGTGTACAGGGTGGAAGCGCATGAAATGAGTTACATACACGGTGCAGGTTTTCTTATGATCGAGGTACTAAAACATCATATAAGTGATCATTTATTAAAAAAGATTCAGTATTTATGAGTTTAGACATTAATTTGACATGATCAATTCGGTAACATGATTGTATGAATCGGCATTCAGACAAGGTGGTTAAGTTTCATGAAAAATAAAATCGTGAAATACTTCATGAAATTTCAGAAATGTATGAAAGATTTATCTCAAATCGTGGATTATCAGCTTACGCGCCAAATAATAATCGAACCGCTGCCGAAATTATTTAGCGTTATTGTTTTACTCGTTATTATCACTCAAATTTCCGAAAAGTACTAATTCAGAGCTAGATGAAATATTTCAGGATTTTGTGTGTTGTTCGATGTTTTTAGTGGGAGTTGCGTTTCTCGCCCCTGAATTGATTGCTTCATGTTTTTCAAAATTGTCACAGCCTTTTTTTCATGAAATATTTCACGGAAACGAAGCTTTCATAAGTTTTTTTCGTTTCATGTAGCTCTTGATAGTGCATGCACTTGAATCTGAATTTATCTGTTACCTACTTAAGATTCTGACTTTTTCGTTCTCGTTTTAATTTAAATTGTGTTGATTATGTTGCAGGTAAGAAATGTTCGTTTGAATCTTGGACTCGTTTGGAGGTAAACCCGAAAAAAATTAATCCTACACGATTACAATCTCCTGATTATTATCTCTTTAATTGGCGAGGCAAAGTCTTTAACACTTCGTGATGTAACCACCCGTTTTTTTCTCGTTTTTTAATCACTTAAAAAAATCGACCGCTTCTCCCGTGCATGCTTTTTTTGAACCGAGTGGCAAAATTCCGAGGAAGTCAAGGCTATGACCAAGTTTCGATTTGACTCGCGTGTAGCTAGACAGGCCATTTCAGAACTGATTGTGAGCCATTCATTTTTATCGAGAGGTTAAGTGTTAAATACTTGTGTGAATGAAGAGTCGTTGCAACAACTGGGGGCTGACAGTTTTTGGCGCTCTCGCACTCTTTTGAAAACGAGTGGTTGGATTCTGTTTTGTGCATTAATATTTATGTTTTTACGTGTGAAGATTTGCCAAGTGCAGCGAAAAGGAACTGGCGCTGTCGATTGGGTCCGAATTGATGTCACTAGGTTCAACCAAGACAACTCAATTTTTGCACGAACATACAGAGTCTCACTGTTGTTTCGCATAGTTTTTTCTTTCTAAATTTCAATATCCCACCGTTAATATTTTGTGCAGTGAAGCCATCTGGAACAGTCCATCATTGAGAATATTTCCAAGTATATAAATATTTCCAAAGTAACCGACAAACTTCACCGATCCATAGAAACATAATGTGACATGGTAGTCAATTTGTTGTCAAATGGGTTGGAACTTGATTTAATGTCCATCAAATTGTACCCATTTTTAAAAATCGACTTCATTAAAATTTCGCCAAAATTTATCCCGATTCGACCTAACGTCCTCAAAACTAATAGGTAATGTTCATGTAACTTGAAAAGCTTGTTAAAATAATTCTAAAGTCTGACCGAAAGACTATGCGGAGCTTCTCCACGCAAAAGATAAAGAGCCGTAGAGAGTTTTTTCACACTCTTAAATTGATGTTGAGCTAAGAGTTCTTAGTTCCCTAGACTATTTCTGAGATTGGACGATAATGGACCATTCGCTACTTCTTTGGCGCAAAGGGCGTATCTCGATTTCAGCATGAACCCCATGTATCATGAATTTATATGTAAAATAGGACTCATGTGGAATTGAGATACGCCTTTACGCCAAATGAGTGACAACATCCCTTCCGGTTCCCAAATAAGTAGCTCATACTGAGTGTGAGCTTTTTTTCTCAGTGTGTGGGAGCATGAGACCGAGTGTCCATACTCTCTCTCTATGAACTTAATCTAGGACCTTCTAGAGCAGGAATGTTAGCCGCTATGACAATGCTGCCGTGCTGAGAAAGAACGCCGTATAAACCCACAGCCGGTACCAAATTTCCTTCGAAAAATCACGAATTTTCAGGGAGATTTATGAATATTTTTTGAGGATTTCGTCCGTAATTCGATCTGATTTTTCAAGGAAATTTGTGAATATTTTCCTTCCTAATTTTAAGTGAATTTTATTTGCTATTAGATCTAAATTATTTGAAAATTTCAAGAGAACATACTCATAGCACTCCTCAAAGACAAAAATTTATCGGAGGAAATTTGGCAATTCACGAAAGTTCATACGGCGTTTTTCCTTATCACGCCTCGGCAGAATGGGAGCTCTGACGAGTCCTACCGCACGAGTCTGCGCGTTTCGGATTTTTGCACGATTTTCTTAGTGGGGTCGTAAGGGAGAGGGCGGGAGGGGGGCGTCGGACGAAAGCGCGAGTGTACGAATTTCAAGGCCGCGTCCGGACCGAGTGACACTGATAAGTGCGGCCGAAGCGCGAGGTGGAAGCGCTGGAACCAGACACGCAGGCGCCACTAGCCCAGTTCCCACGACCGAAATTCCCTCCACTCGCCCGCCTCCATTGCCAAATTTTCCTCCCGTTCAAAGTCGATTTATTTTCGGACCAGCATGGATATGGATGGACCATGGATGGAATGCGATTTCCTCGTTACTCGGATTAGAGTTTATGGAGAGGATATTGACACCGGATGATCGATTTCTAATTGGCTCAGCCATCGTAGGCCTCACCGGAAAAAAAACACATTGTATCTAGAGTCCAGACTCTTAAAAACATCGACAAGAAAAAATACTCTTGATTCAATCGGATTTTTGCTTGAATCAAAACGAAATCCGCTTAAATTAAGAGGCTTGGTTCTTGATTTAAGCTAGATTCTGATTGAATCAAGAGCACTTTTTCTTGTCGATGTTTTTAAGAGTCTCGACTCTAGATCCAATGTGTTTTTTTTTCCAGTGCTCATCGAACTCTCTTAAGGTATGTCTAATAGCCTGAAGAACCAGGGAATTTTCTTTGCATCGTGAAAAACCTGGAAAGACGTCGGAGAGTTCACGGAAAATGTTATAACCGCGGCTTTCTTTTATGGAAGTGTCAATTTTCACCTCGCGTTTGGTGAAAACGGAACTGGAGCTTTAGCTCAGCACTATGCTGCTATACTTATTCGTCGATCACGATAATCATAATTGTTCTGTAAAGACACGTGCGTTATAGCAGCGTGAAATAATGGTTGTTTTTGTTCGTAGATTCTTGAAATGTGCTTTGAACAGCATTCCTCTTGCTTCGACACATTCTCCTCCATCCCCTCAGTCTCCTCCCTCAGCCCCCCCCCCCAAAAAAAAAACAGGGGCTGTACAAGTGTGACCGCATTGCAGATTACTAGACAAATGAAGCAAGGAATCTACGACCACAGAGCTGATTATAATGCCGTCCGCCCGGCCTGAATCCGTCAATATTATCTGGGAAATTTTTTTACTGATCATTAATTTGGCAGTGAATCATATCGAATGGAAACATGCGAAAAAAGATGAAGTCCAAAAATCTCATAAACCCTGAGATCTGTTGCTTATGATTTCAAGCAGGGCTCTTGGGTTTTTGGACTTTCGCTCTTTCCGCATACTGTGATTCATTCGAAACTTTCCACTTTCATGTCGATGTGATTCATAATCGTTGTCTGTTCGACAAGTGACAGTGATTTCACGCGGGGGAAGAAATCCCACGCTGTATGCCACACCCTCCAAGAATAGCCGTAAAGTGGAGCCAAGAAGTGCAAAATACTGACGGTTTTTTCTTACCTACGACTAACAATAAGTACTTGTCATTCCTTTCATTCAAGAAGTCCTTATCCATAACTATTCTCAAAAATAAATAATTTATCACAGGAATTTTGCACTGTTTGCATGTTCATACTGCGTTTTGCCCCTAACATGACAGCGCTTCGAGCACAGAGGACTCATTTTGTGATGATTATATATTCTGGCATGTTTGCTAGTTTTCACGCCAGTAGACCGAAAATCCCACCTCTTTACCTCGAAATGAAGCTCTGCACTAAAATTGTCGCCCCTCTGACGTGCGAAGGCGTATATCAATTTCTACGTGAGCCTTTTATTACATCCAAATCCATGCTTCCTGAGGCTCGTGCGGAAATCGAGATATTCCCCCGCGTCAGTGGAGCGACGAAATAGAGGACGCAGAGACCTTCTCATGGTCTCTTGCGCTGAGCCTTGGTCCTGAATTTTATGGTTATTACCCTGGCGCGAAGAAGAGATTTTCTGTCCCATAAAACGATACCTTAAATACGAAACAGTGAATATATCAAGGTTTGCCGTTTCAAAAATCTTCCAAATTCTTTGTAAAGACGTTAATAGCCTAGGGTGCTGAATGTCTTTAAATAAAATTACTAACTAACTAACAACTAGCTTAAACTAACCACCTTCTGGAATAATTAAAGTACATATATAGTCAGTTTTATCAATGAGGGGACCATGGTAGACAAGGAACTTTGTTGTGGGAGGGGGGGGGGTTACGCCACATGACAAATTGTGATGAAAAAATTTTAAAATAATTTCCGTTAATACTACATCTTATGATGCCTCGACTCACGCCCTGTATCGGTTCAATGCTCCTTTGAAAAATAAGTGAATGATAATTTGTTTAATCAAGCGGTGTCCACACCGTAAACACCAGTGGCGTGGCGCACTTTCCGATATATCGATCGATCCGCCATTTGAACCTATGTAAAAGTATCGATAGACAGGGTGTTTGCAGCGAACACCTTAATAATCGATTTTTTACAATGGCTTCGAATGGGAAATATCGATAATCGATCGTTCACGTTTTGCCGCTGGTAAATACATCGGGTTTCTGCTACATTCTAGAAAGATTTTCAAATGGCGAGCCACAGATACTTTCCTTGCGCCTATTTCTCCTAATTTTCCTCCAATAATTCCGGAGTCGATGAGTTCTCAGCGTGATTTGAGAAACCGAAAATTCTCAAATCGTTGCGGTTGAGGTTGTTTCGTCGCCACCGCGCCGGTAGCTGTGGAAAGACTAAATTGCATAATGCCCCGCGGTCATAGCGAGCCGAGCACCGCGGCCGCCGCAGAGCAGAAAGATGAGAGATTATCACCCGACGACGTTGCAAGGCATCCAATTCGCTTGTAGTTTCGATAAGAATATTTGAAAAAAATTACGACAGGATTGGCTAAACTTGAAAGGTTTTTTCCGATTTTTTTTTTTTTTTTTTTTTTTTTTTTTTTTTTTTTTGCTAATAATCCGATTGTTGGAGCAACGAGTTTTTCTCTGCTTAAGCTCAACGAAGCAAACGAATTTACTATCCGTCGGGAAAAATGATCTACAGTTGACAATGATGCACGGAAAGAAATTAAATGTTGATTTAGCATTTATACTGTTAAAAAGATGTCCGACAAGTTTCAAATGCTGATTTTACATTTTAACAAATGCTAACGTAACTACGCCCTCTGCAAAACGTACAAATTAAAATGTTATGTTAGCATTTTCGTACTGTTAAATCAGCATTTGAAACTTGTCTGACATCTTTTTAACAGTATAAATGCTAAAATCAACATTTGATTTTTTTCCGTGTGGAATTACTGTACCTACTGTTAAAAATTTTGGAAATAAATTTTGTGCCCGGGTCCATAGGTGAGGGAACCTCGAGTGATATAAATGCGAAGCGGGATTTTTTCTCCTTGCGGAGAGACTTACACTATCACGGAGCGGTAGGGTGGTCCAAGTTAACATGGGGAAATTTTTTTTTGGCCCAATGAACCGCGACTCAACCTAAATTTGTTCCTTACCATCCAAATATGATACCTGCCAAATATTTTCGTTCTCCGACAATATTAACACGTGCCGACTTGAGGCTGAAAATCTCCCAAAAAATTACATTGATTTAAAAGGGGCGAAAATCGGCCGATCCGCGGTATTTCGTTTTTCGGCTGTAAAATGCGCCAAAATGCAAATAACTTGCTCTTAACCTACGAAGATACCTAGAGGCCTATTGTGATTGAGAAAATCACACATTCGACCCATTGGGAGGGGGGGAAGGGGTCACAGCGGAGCCGATTCCTAGGCCCCGCGGCCCTGCGCGAGGCTCCATGCGCCAAACTGATAAGAGAGGAACGCGCTCGCATTTTCGGGCTCCCTGCTCCCTGATACGCATTGCCGTATTGCAAATTAAATGATGTTATTTCTAGAGTTCGAAAAGCAAATCAACTGACCTGCTGATAAGCACAGAGGCAAAGTATTTTACAAAATGTTGCCGAGTACAGAAAGCTCTTCAGGGATCTCAACAAAAAAAGGATGACTCAAGACTTCTGAATAGAACAGAAGGTAATATTCTTTTTACTACCTGGTTTTTTTTATTTTAAGAACTTTAATTACGAAAGTCTATTCCACAACTAATGTCTACATAATGTTTAATGTGTATATAATTTATTGTGTAACATTTGGCAATACAAAACAAATTTTTGTTCACGAGATAGAGTACTTGCTCTTGCTCCTTATCTAGGATATAGTCTCGTTATTATAGTTATGTCATCATCATTATTTTCAGTGTTTTTACTCGCTTTAAATTCACTTTAAAAGCATACTCATTTAGTTTTCAATTGATATTTTTTTTAAATACGCACTGATACTTATCAGCGGGCATCAGAAATTTTCAAGCTAGAACATGTTTTGGCTACTTTACCGTTGTTGCAGTTTTTGATATTTTCGAATATTCTTTAGGTTCCCTCCAAAAAAATTTTTCTGAATGCTATATGTCAAGTGCTGAAACTTGAAATCCGTATTTTATAGGTGCGGTCGAACACAAGTAAGGTGCAACGCTGCTTTTTTATACCAACGTTACAAATTTTAATAATATCCGTCTTGTTTTCTATTTCTTGCAATTTTCCTAAATACAGTCTTACGGTGGCAGGTTTTAACATTATCAGAGAGTAAAATAAAACGTGGCCGGCGTCGTTTTTGGATCAAATGGAACTAATTTAGGGAGCGACGCGGTCCATTTCCCGAAGTTGCCCGGAGCGTATCACACTAGCGCATGATGCTTTACGCGGCGCCCCAGCGCCTATGATATCGGCTCCGCTCTGACCCCCTCCCCCCCTCCCAATGGGTCGAATGTGTGATTTTCTCATTCACAATAGGCCTCTAGGTATCATCGTAAGTTAAGAGCAAGTTATTTGCATTTTGGCGCATTTTACAGCCGAAAAACGAAATACCGCGGATCGGCCGATTTTCGCCCCATTTAAATCAATGTAATTTTTTGGGAGATTTTCAGCCTCAAGTCGGCACGTGTTAATATAATCGGAGAACGAAAATATTTGTCAGGTATCATATTTGGATGGTAAGGAACAAATATAGGTTGAGTCGCGGTTCATTTTCCGAAGTTGCCCAGTTTGGACCACCCTAACGGAGCGGTATCTACTCTTTTTGCGGAGTGTCATACGCTTTTCTTATGCTGATTTCACTTCGCATTCATAGCACTCGGGGTTTTCGGATACTACATAAACTCCGGCACCGAATTTCAATCCTCGATTTTTAACAACGTATGTATTTCTGGCTCATTATTGAGGCACACTGTAATGTGCGTAATTTGGTTCTGTATTAAGTGTGAAAGATAGATTTTTTATGGATAGCGGTTCTGTATTGGTAATAGAGTCGAAGGAAGTCGATCGAAGTTCTCCAACATCTTATCAAAATTTTGGGAGCCATGATCTGCGAGCTTAATTTAGGAATTATCAATACAGTTTCCTTCAGGAGCTGCAAATTTTAATACCGTCGCATAACATTTTACTGGGAATAAGAATGCAACTGTCACTGGAGCTGCTTAAATAATTTGGGCTTCTCGTTAGATTAGTGCTCCTTTTTTTAGGCGCCAAACTCCCTAGAAATGATGAAGATCATTTTTAAATAACGGTTGCCATGACCTCTAGTTGAATTGCAATGCAGCTCATCCAATTCGCTTTTCCAGCTTTTAAATTTTTCCCTTAATCGCATTTACTCTTTTCGTTGATCATGTCTGCTCCGGCTGAGCACTTTGCTAGGCGAATGGTTGACAGGGGCGGTCCGACCAGGGGTACTAGGGTACTTCAGCCCCCCAGAAATTCCGACAGGTGGATCCAGGCCCCGGCAGGACTCCTGTAGGGGCCCCCAAAACTTGTAAATTTCACGTAAAAGAGGAATTTTTGCTGAATTTTACACCAATCACTCAACACTTTGAACGTGAGTCATCACACTGGAAAAAAACACATCGGATCTTGAGTCCAGGCTCTTGAAAACATTGACAAGAAAAAATACGCTTGATTCAATCAGAGTTTTGCTTAAATCAAAAGGAAATTCGCTCAAATGAAGAGGCTTGGTACTTGATTTAAGCAAAAATCCGATTGAATCAAGAGTATTTTTTCTTGTCGATGTTTTTAAGAGTCTATGGACTCTAGATCCAATGTGTTTTTTTTTTGTTTTTTTTTCAGTGCATCGTGCGAATCTGACAACACATTTGCCTACTTTTGTACCACAGGGAATATAGGATTGCGAGGTGTCGAAGACCCGGATTATTTGCTCAATCGATACGATTTATCGAAAGGTACGCTCGAAAATTTGGCAACGTCGCGACAGTCATCTTTGGGGCCCGTTTCTCCATTTCCACCCGGTTGTCACGTTCGCCGCGGCGTGCACATTTTTCATTCGTCGAGAATCGCGTATTCTTGGTCCGCTTCGACAGCCGTGTTTCCACCTGCAATACTACTCTCGTCCTTCACCACCACCCCCCTCCGTCCCCCGCCCCCCTCGCCTGGCTCCTCCGGGCAATTACCGGTACCGCCAGGGTGCAGTGGAGCAGTTAACTGTGAATGTAATCGCGGCCAAGAATTAAGGTTCGCCCCGTTGTAGGAAGCTCCGGCGGATATGCGAGTCGAGCTCAAGTAGCTCATCTTCGTCGTTTTCTGTCGAAAGAGGGCTGCAGTCAGTGGCGATAAATCGATTGATCTGCCATTTAAACCAATAGAAAAGAATCGATAAACAGGGTGTTCGCAACGCGCACCTTAAAACTCGATTCTTTACCCTAACTTCAAATTGGAAATATCGCTAATCGATCATTCGCGCCTTGCTACTGGTTGGCAGCAGGAAATTCGAAAAAACTAGGCATGACACTAGGTAGGCACTAGGTACGACATTTTATAGTCCCCCAGATTTTTTTGTAGCAGCAGATGAATGAAATTTTGCAATTTATATTTTAAGCGCTCAGCCGATAAGAAGCGCTTTTTTATTTCGACCTGCCCATGGACCGTATTCGATAGTGGTTCGATGTATCGTTTGGTTCAAAACAATAGAACATAACCTCAAACCAAACTGTAAAGATTTAAGTTGGAAAAGCTGAAAATGAGAAATTTCTCGACAATTTCACTTTGCATTGGCATTTGGTACTCGAAAGAATAAAAAAATCTGTTACAGAAGACCCGTTCTCTCAGATTTCTGAATTTACTTTTGAGGCTATGTATATTTTTTGAACCAATCCATATCGATACAATCTCACCCGTTTGATGTATCGAATACGATCTATAGAATTCTAGTACACTACTAGTGGCAATGCGTGATTTTATTTCTTTTGGCACTCGCCTTGATTATGAGGGAGTCAGATCCGTTCCGTCTGGTCTCCAGCGAGAAATAATGCGGCCAATCGGAGTCGCATATGGCAGCTCCTCGAATCGAGCGCCAGCGAGACTGTCAAAACATCGGATGACAATATACTTTCTACCGTCACCAAACTGTCGTACATGCTTCATACTCATTGATTAGCTTGATACGTAGTTGCCACATGTGATTGTTCTGCAAAATATACTCCTTCATAATGGGAAACCTTCACCTCCTTCACGTTCAAGCTTCGCTTAGGCAGCCCTCCGGGGAATGTAGGATCATTTATCCAAAGGCACAAATATTGCCTCGCGCAATCCCATTCATGACATTTGAGATAGGTAGCTCCTTAAAATAGAACTTTTTTTGAGCCATCACATTAGGAGCTAAATTTTCAAGTTCATTTTTTAACGTTTGGAAAAATCTCCTCGAAAATTCACCGCGGAGCATAAAAAACGCCAAAGCTTAGCATTAACCATTTTTTTTATCGTGTTGGTCTGAAATGAAAATTAATCGATGGACCAAAACAATACTATGTTGTCTCAATCAAAATCTCTAAACACTGCTCTCCAGACGACTCTGTTTTCAACATTTTCGCGTAAAGGCCCCCCGATGCCCCTCTTCGGAGTTAGGAGAGTCCTCCAGATCCTGGGTGGGGATTCTTTCTACAGCCAAAAGGGTCCTAGGTGTGCAGGTGCACACTCTAGATCCAGATACTTCTCTTCTCTTTCCAAAAAGTAAATAAAGACGAAATCTTTCCTAGCTCAGCCCGCGTCATAATGTCGCTAAGAATATTCAAAAAGCCCTGATTACGCCCACTGTCAGCCCCCTTCATAAGGCGCCCCTCTTGCCCCCCCCCATAAAAATTAAATCTTTCTTAGTTCCGCCCGTATTAGATCATCTCGGAAGAACTTGCTGAAAAATCTCAAAAAGTCCTTGTACTTTTAGTTGGGTCTCATCGAAAAACCAGGGTGTCTTCAAGTCCGGAAAGTCCGGAATTTCCGGAAATAGTACTGATATTTTAAGGGCAGTCCGGAAGTACTGAAAAACTGCGGAAATTTTGCGAGAAAGTCCGGAATTTTTTTCATTTTTGTCACAATTTGAGCGGGAAATTCACATTTTTGAAATTTCGTCAGTTGAAGGAATGTACTGAAGTATACTTTTTTGGGAATGCACTGTAAAAGTACTGTAAAGGTACTGATTTTTGGCCAGCCTGTTTCAGTAGACACCCTGGAAAACTTGTCGATCCGCTGTCTTGTGGCTACTCAAACCCGATTTTAGCGAAACCGAAAAACCGAACGACAACTGTGATCGCCCGGCCAAATTCAGATCACCGAAACGTGGAGGAGCGTATCGCGGCGTGCCACCGCGCCGAGGGCATCGAAGGGGGGGGGGGAGGCAGAAAAATAATTAAACGGGAGGCTCGGCGGTGTCACCATCCAAGTGCCACTTTCCAACTTGGCACTTGCAGTTGCATAATGCGGCCGCCCGTCTCCTAGCGTCTCCGTCGTCTCGTTACCGACTCGACATGGGAAATTAGGCCCCTCAGAATTTAGTAATTAGATGGTATGGCACGGCTGCTCTACTGCCGCGCTTCGGGAAAACGACGTATAAGCCTTCGGATGTTGCCGTTTCCTCGGTAAAATCTTTATTTTTCATCACAAGATTATGCATACTGGAAAAAAAACACATTGGATCTAGAGTCCAGACTCTTAAAAACATCGACAAGAAAAAATGGACGTATTTATGCGAAAAGGAGCTATGTGGAAGTGGAAAGATGGGGTGTGCTCGTTAGTTGGGCCATAAGAAACAATGTAAAAGTGGATATAGCTCCTTTTGAAAAAATTGAAAAGCGGGATTTTTAATTAAATCAAAAGGAGCTAAGCGCCAAAAATATGCTAACTCATGAGCCGCGGGCATGGCAAGAGAGCCTTGTGGACAGGGCTCATGAGTTAAAGAAGACGGAGGAGGAGTCGCGCCGGCGGCTTCGTCGCCGCTGACGTCACTGGCGCACAATATTCCCCATTCATTCTTATGGCCCGACCACTAACGAGCACACCCCATCTTTCCACGAGCACATAGCTCCTTTTCGCATAAATACGTCCAAATACTCTTGATTCAATCAGATTTAAGCTTAAATCAAGAACCAAGCCTCTTAATTTGAGCGGATTTCCTTTTGATTTAAGCTTAAATCTGATTAAATCAAGAGTCTTTTTTCTTGTCAATGTTTTCAAGAGTCTGGACTCTAGATTCTATGTGTTTTTTTTCCCAGTGCATACTCATCTTGCAGATCTCCAGATGCTCATCTTTAAGTGCGCATAAAATTATCCACAAAAATGGAAGAGAAGTATTCATACGTTTTCCTGAAAATTCTTTTATTATCGGCAATTCGGCAATGTTTGAAGGCTCGTGCGCCGTTTCTCCTCAGCATACTTAAGGCAGTGTACCTACAGTTCAGCATCTTCTTCCTCTAACTAATTGCGTTGGTTCCCTTCTGTTAAGATTCAGAGTGTTTGCCGTCAGTAAAAAACAGAAACCCATGAAAGTATCAGGAAATTCGATGTCATCAGGAAAAATCAGGAAAATCGTCAAAAAATTTCGAGTGATTCAAGAATTCTTCAAAAATTTGATACAATTATTTTTTTTTAAAAAAAAAAAGAGAGAAAGAAAATAAATGAACTGGTTTATAAAATCAAACCAGTGCCAATTTATTTGCGCAAAAAATTAGGAAATTTCTTTCTAAATATGAGAAAAGTTTGAAATGAAATTTTAGTTGACACCCTGTAAATACAGCATTTTAGATTTTGAAGTTCCGAAATTTTTCCCAGTTTGAAGTTTTCAGCCCGACCGTGTGAAGATGAAGACAAATTTTCATACTTTCCTTGTCTAATCATTCCGTTTTTGGTAAAATGGACGCGGCAACCGCTGTCCGGAGTCAAACCGGTGCATTTCCAGTTTGAGACCGTTTTGAACCGGTCCGCAATTCGCGACGGTGTAAGTTGTGCAGGTTGCGGCGCCGAACTACGGCGAAAACTTTTAATTTTAAATGCTTTCTGGCAACCGTAATCACGGCGCGCCGTATTCCGTAACCGACTGAAGAAGCTCGATGAGCGACAGTTCTTGATTCGAGTCGCGGACGATCGGATTTCCAGATCTGATCTGATCGTGGTTGTCAGATCCAAGATTTAGAAAAGTATGAAAAATTGAGTTGAGTGTTTAGACGGCATTACCCACAATATCCCGTTATCCTGTCTCCTGGGCCAGTGCCGTAGTCAAAAAGCTTTCATGAGAGTCCCTTTATACTGAGAGTCAAGACAATATGAATTCATTTCTGATTGGTTCCCGTATTTTAGGCCTCCACGGTGTCGTAAACGGGAATTTTGAGGTTATGCAATTTTACCTTTTTGGAAGTCAAAGAAGTTTTACCACGTGTTTTCCATCCAACTTTTCTTTACCCAGCGTTAAAGTCACTGTGTGAGCCGAAAAGCGTTCATGTTCTCCTTTATTTCGTGGACATGCAAACTTACCTACTTGGAAGTCGATATAGTTGTATCACGTGTTACGCCCCACTCAACTTTTCTACTCAGCGTTGAAGTCTCTGACAATAATTAGTCAGCAGAAAAGAGAACAAGCTCTTTTTCATTGTTGTAGATATGCGAGGAAGTTGTGTTGCTTCATAATTATGACCGGATCTGTGAAAAAAGACCTCATCTTCCGGAGGATAATCTCCAAAACTTCGAATTGTGCGCGAAAAACGATCGCGGGAAGCGCCTGCAAAACTGTAGGGATACTTCAAGCATTGCGCCATCTGCCCGATTTTGCTCTCGGCTCTTGACTCGCAAATCGCGCTGAAGATCCGTGCGCTATTTGGACCGCGTTGAGCAGGGAGGAACCAAGCCACATCAGCTATTGCCAAATTTAACTGGGCATTTTAATTTTTTACAAGAGAACGTTTGTGCGGATTCCTTTGAAAAGTTTAAGGAATTCACCTCGTATTACACTGGAAAGTTATCTAAAATTTTGCACTGAAATCCGCAGGACCGTCTTCTTGTGAAAAATTTGATTACCCAAGTGAATTTGACAATAGCTAATGTGGCTTGGTTCCTTTCTGCTGAACGCGGTCCATTTGGAAATGCGTGCGACAGCGTTCACATTTCACAACTTCGAGAGGGAGGGGGGGGGCGCAAAAATGGAGCGCACTTTGATCAAAACGTATGGTGCCGTGCGTCGAAATTTCAAAAAAATCACCGAACAGAAAAATTAGATTTTATTTGAGGGGGGAGGAAATTTTCAAGGGCCACGTTGCCGCATAGCCTGCATTTGTTAGGCAGCATGACTGATTTCTTCGGCGCATTTGGCGCGTTAGTGAGTTTCGAACACTGTTAAGAACTAACTTTAAAAAAAAATGCTATCACCTCTCACCGGTCGCAGTGTCGCGGTCTCGCTGGCCTTTTCTTTTCGGTTTCGATTCGACCCTGGCGAGCCAATCACACTACTTCTGCAACCCAGAAGTCGCCTTTCTTCTGGCGTGAGGGCGTATCTGAACTTCCACGTGAGCTCTATTCTCCATATAACCTCATGCCGTCGGAGGCTCACGTGGAAATAGAGATACGCCCTTACGTCAGAGAAGCGGCGAAGGAGCCATTGAGTCATAGCTCGGCGTGGCACTGGTCCTGCCCACTGCCAGTGGCGGAGTGGCTAGAGTTCATTTCTAATCGCCCGAGTGAATGTCGCGGATCCTGTTTTACTTCTTCGGAATTCCGATGAATTATTCAGCACTCATGCCGTCATCATCCGAATTGTTACGCCTCTGAGCATCATCGCTGCACCGCTCCGAAATTTAACGCGGCGGGTAGTAGACCATAGGATCGGTGATCTGTATCAAATTCGATGGAAATGGAATATTTTGAGTATCTTTTAGAGAGAGTATGGACATTTTGACCCATGGAGACCCGTAATATCCAGTCAAATGGCCAAGATTCTGGATGGAAGCTGGTCGTTGCTAATCTCTTACGGGTTTCACCTACTTCGTTGTCAATAATCAAGAAGGGTGCTAACTAAAGAATCGAGGAGCTTGGAGGATAAGTCGCATACGTGCAGTTTTGCCGTATTGAGAAATATTACTTGAAATTATTACTAACTCAATTTTTTTCAAAAACTGCACTCATGCGCCTTGTCCTCCAAGCCCCTCAATTATCGTAGTTGACTGAATATTGTGTCTCCCGAAAAATGTTATCTTCTCAGAGCTAGCTTCTTTTCCAAATAAACGATTCAATTGTTTCGTGTCTTGTCCCTCGCTTGTAACTGTAACTCTTTTTGACCAAATATGTTTATCACCGGCGGATTTTGGTCGCCCGTCGAAACCGAAATCATAGTCTAAGTGAACCCAAAGGAAAGTCTTTTTACGGGCTGGTTATTGAAATTGATAGACAAATCAGACAAAGGAAAAATGAAGCTATCCTGGCGGAAGCGGGGGTGGCGGAAATGACCAAATTAGAAGAGTAATAGATAGACTAACTAAAGACACTCGCTAATCATTATATACAGAGGCCTCATGAGAGGTTTCTCAGCGCATTATTTTCCCTCTTACCTAGTCTATAGCTCACCTGTTTCAACCAATAGGCTCGCTCCATTTCACCTTCGTCTTCCTTGTCTATCGATCTCGATAATCAGCCCGCAGCGACGCGACGCCACGTTCCAACGCGAATTGTCTCCATTCCTGCTCCTTACAGCGTCTTCTGAATCCTGATGCGGAGCAAGAGCGCGAATCAATTTCGAGGCGAGATTATGACGATGTGATGTCATTGCGCACACATTCCGCCATTCCCGGCTGGGTCGCGGGCACCTCGCAGGGTTGCCACTCGACCGGAATTTCTCTCGCATTACACGACTGTTT
Source organism: Bemisia tabaci (assembly GCF_001854935.1). Classification (NCBI taxonomy): domain Eukaryota; kingdom Metazoa; phylum Arthropoda; class Insecta; order Hemiptera; family Aleyrodidae; genus Bemisia; species Bemisia tabaci. The sequence continues at coordinate 523,040 of NW_017547094.1, forward strand.
CTGCAAGAGTCTTGGAGTGGTTTGATAACATTGGACAATGCGCCGGCGGCAGTCACGCTTTGCCATCATCGTCGCCGTCGGCCAGTCCGGGTCTGGCCGCTCGCTCACGTGACGTAACACGCATACACTCGCAGCTGTGACGTCACACCTCGTCGAATCACACTCCGAACAGTGCCCTCATCAGCCCTTGTTTTCGCCTGGCGGAAGCTGATCAAGACGGAACAGAACGGTGCTCCAGTTCCAGTTTGCTGAGGCGCCCGGCATCAAATGCGCTGAAAATTTTCGAATGGACAGCCTTGATTTTTCTTGCAGCCCTGCTTTTCGCTTAGTTCTCTGCTTCGTAATCAAAAATGTCTGAGGCACTTTAAAAACTGCAGATGGCCTTGTCTTACATGGTTGCCGGCGGTCTGGAATATCAGGAATATCAGGTAAAGAAAGGGCATTTTCGACGACCGGGAAAAGTCAGGGAATTCGTGGGAAAAGTGAGGAAATTCGTGGGAAAAGTCAGGGAATTCGTGGGAAAAGTCAGGGAATTTCTGACACATCTACTTCTCACTAAAACGTATCATTGATCTTCCGACTGTTTAGCCTTTCTGGTCCTTTCTTTTTTAAGGGTTGTCGTCTTTCAACCAGCTACTGAATGGCTTCTTCCAAAATTTGATCTTTATACAAGGAAAATTTGTAAATTTTATTAGAAGATCGGGGAAAGTCAGGGAATTAGAAAATTTTGGAGTCAGGGGAAAGTCAAATAAGTTGAAAATGAAGAAATAATGGCAACCCCACTCTCATGATTTGACCGAGCTTAACTAAAACGAACCAAGTCGCATCAAGTTTGAGCCGAGAAATAATTATGTTTGAAGTTTTATTCCTCCGTAAGACTCAATGTCAAGCATAAACGCCCCGGAGCGCCTTCATTTTCACGGGACACCTAACGCTTTGCCACGAAGTTTAGTTGCCTAGTTGACCCGAACTCCAAGTATAAGAGCACATTAGGTAGTATAGTTTCGGCCCCTCATCGAAAAATTTTAAAAAGGTGACATTTTTTTGGCCCATTATGAAGCCACTCCAATTGAAATTATCTTGAATCTGTGTTATTCATGACGTTGATTGTTGAATTTTACCCGGGATGTTCCGATTATCAATTAATAATATATTCATCAACAAATTGGTCCTTTTGATTACCGATTCGTGACCAATTTCTCTATGCTTAATTAATTGAGCACCCCCGATCGAAAAAATTGATCTAACTCAATCAAAATTTTCTTTTTTAAAAAAAGAGAGACAAAAGCGGAATGACCTCATGCCAACTAACCTAAATTGAGAGGCTTGGACGACCAGGCGCATAAGTGCAGTTTTTGCTATTTCAAGAAATATGTGTTTAAAGTTTCAAAATTACATGGAGCTATATGACATGCAGAAATGAAGTTTAAACATACTTCTTGAAGTTTTAAAGTTGGATTTCACTTAGTTAAGAATTTTTCACAGAATATATCAAACTAGTTTTAGTTGAGCTCGTGAATATCTCAATTTTTTAAAAACTGTACTTATGCGCCTTGTCCTATAAGCCCCTCAATTCTGACAAAAAAATGAATGAAAAATGTCAAAATCGAGAATCACTCTTTCTAGGCGTTTCTTGACCTCCTGAGGGCATCCACAATAAAATTTCACGCGAATAAATTTCACAAAATTTTCAATTTCCTGGGTAGGAGAACCGGTAACCGACGACGATCAATCGATTAGTTAAAGAATCGAACATCTGTAAATCAAATAGGATGGAAGCTTTACGCGGCAACGCTGGTGGGAGCAGTGCAATGCCCCGTGCGTACGTCGCGACTTCGCGAGTTGTGTCTCCGCTAATTCGGTCCTGTCTCCTTTTTTGCTGCGTTCCGTTGAGAGCTGAGCTTCCGCGGAGACAGTTACTCGCGCATTCGCATGCCTAATTACATCCCAATCGGCACCTGTCAAGCTCGTCCACGTCTTTGCCCGAGTCCGAGTGTCGTCGCTAGTGTCACCGACCGGACCGGCTCACAAAGGATCGAGTCAATAGGAGAGTTCGGACAAAATTTGGGAACTCTGAAAGCTTATATTTTTAAAAATATGAAACGATGAAGTTCGAGAGTGGTTTTATCGGGATTTTCGTGAAATTTTCTTTCAGAAACACCCCTTGAAATTGAATTTGTGACTATTAAAACATCCAAATTCGAAATTTTAGCCGAAAAATTTCACCGACCGGACCGGCTCACAGTGGATTAAGTCAATAGGGGAGTTCGGACAAAATTCGGGAACTTTGAAAGCTTATATTTTTGAAAATATGAAACAAGGAAGTTCGAGAGTGGTTTTATTGGGGTTTTCGTGAAATTATCTTTCAGAAGCACCCCTTGAAATTGAATTTGTGACAATGAAAACATCCAAATTCGAAATTTTGGCCGAAAAATGTATGTCCGACCTCCTCTATTATCTCGATCCACTGTGCGGCTTCCGAAAGCGACCGATTCCATCTGCAAGTCGTCGTCTTTCAGACGAAGGAGGGTAATTTCATTCCAAGGTTGCACATTTTACGCAAACAATTCAATTTTTTACATGACTGTATCTGCGCAATTTTTGTCGAAAATTTGTCTAGGTTCTGTATGAGATCAGAAGAAAAATCAGTGAAATTATCAATTGGAAATCCTAGTAATTCTCCCGGTTATTGTGGAATTTGCTTGGGGAAATTTGGCAACATTGAAATGGAATTACATTCTTCTGTCAGAGAAACGACGAATTCGGCGCACTGTTGCAAACCGCAATACTTGTATCGTTTCTCCAATAGCCACCGGCCCAATTGGTTGGACTACATTTTGCAATTAGGGGCCACAATTCTTGGCTCATCCGTCAAAACACAAATGTCGGTAGGGAAACTAATTAATGTGAGCTACAATATCGTGGTATATGAAAATGGTGCAAAAAAATCCTTTCCTGTCCTGGACCAACATTGTAAGTTAGTTACGTTCTTTCGTGAGGGATCGACGAATTTTTCCTCCTGTCTGTTAGATCTAGGCCAATTAAAAAAGCAGAACGCTAGGGTGACCTAGCTCATAGGACTCGGTTTTTTCACCAAATCTCGACTACGGTTGTGCGGTCAAGCATCGCGGTTTCGAATTTTCGGGCAAAAACCACCGAAAATTAAGCACGGAACATCTGCCATCGAGTTGGAACTCATTCCGGTCATCGGGCAGCTAACTTAACGGACGCGTGCACATCAATGAGAATTTGTGGGAGCCACGTGGAGGATCTTAAGTTTCTGTCTCGATTAAATCGCTGATCCCGCGGATATATTTTGCCTCAGTTGCCGCGTCTACTCGAAATTGTTCAAATGCAGCACACCTGCAATTTTATTTATTTAAAAATGACGCATCTTCGATACCGTCCTCATACGGAAAAATGCCGTATATGAGCCCTCTCAAATTAATCCTCCTTTCATGAAATCAGACTTTTCAGGGAAGCCGTGAGCATTTCTCTTCGAATTTTTCAGAGAATTTTATCGTTAATAGAGTACTTAGATGGGCAGAGTACGTACACGACAAAAAATGGAGCTCAGGGCCGAAAAGCCAACTTTCTAACACGAAAAACACCAGAAAAATGTCGCTCTTAATTTTCAGATTCTACTATCAAACCAAGATGGCCAAGAATATACAGAAGTGAGCGTATTTCCTCAAAAATTTGTAACTTCATGTAAAATTAAGTCAAATACATGCGTTTCAAACGACGGATCGTAACAATTGTAAAAAAAAACTCATTTTGGATGATTTGATTCCACCGGTTGGCTACCCTTTTGAGTCCGAAAAGCTCCACGGCCTAACCTCAAAGTTATTCTTCTTCTTCTTTGACGGTTTAATGACTTTATACTCCGAGGAGCCAACAGCCAAAACCATAAAGTTATTAACATGTCCGTACTCGAATTACTAACTGAGTCTATAGCATCTGAAAATTTCTAAGAAAAATAACCTCAAGTTTCAACCCAAAAATAATTTTTGGGGGGGAAAATGTGGCGAAATCCGAATGTCCGTAGGACGTTTTTCCGCAGCACGGTATGCTGCAGCATAAGTGAACATAGGACATATATTGAATATTGATTCCGTTTGACGGCATTGCAGACGGATTGCACCACTAGTTGAGCGTCAAGTGGCATCTTCGAGTTGAAGGCACTCAAAAAGTAAGACATGTGAAAGTGTCACCGCGGCAATTTCGTGCTGTAAAATTTCCAACCTGCAGCGACGAAAACAACGAAAACCACGATAATCTCAGTGTTGTCATCGCTCATCAGAATTTGCCACTGGAGTTTCTGCTGAATTCGAGAGTTTCTAAACAAGTCCAGAAACCTTGAAAACTCGGAATACCGGGTATTAGGTCTCGAAATAAGCAATTTGTTGATCATGTAATTTTTGTGCGGAACCATTAAGTTTTCTCTGCCACGGTTGGAAAATTGAACATTTTCTATTTTTAATTTTGAAAATCATCGAAACACCGTGGAATATTTCTCTAAAAATAACCGATAATGAGGGTTCTTTTTCCTCTGAGAACTGCCAGGGTTGCCATTGACCGCGAAAACCGGGAAAAGTCAGGGGAAAAAAATCAACCGGGAAAAGTCAGGGAATTTCGGTGTTGGTCAGGGATTTTTCTGATTTTTCGTGGAATTAGGCGCGGGCGGTCTCGGGCTTGCGTTGCGGGATCAATTTGGCAATCTGACTGCGTCAGATCCATACTTAAAAGTCAGGGAAAATATTGGAAAGTCAGGGAAAAGTCAGGGAATGGAAAAAAATAATTTGGCTGGCAACCCTGAACTGCGGGCCACCCTGATGTGAGATTTGACCAACCACTGTTTGGTTTTACCTGAAATCATCTCCGAAGCTCATTATAAGCTTTCAATACTCTGCAGACCGTGATTTTAAGGCGTTGCGTGATTTCAGGAGAGCTCTAAGTACTTCCACGTCCTTGTTCGCTCCTTATTCAATTAAATTCCTAAGGCAGCAATAGAGTCGACTACTTTAGCAGGATTGTCATGATTGTGGACTGCATTTTAAGGCATTTGACTTTTGCAGTACCCGTCCTCACGTAAAGTCGCTCTCCTAACAAAAGCGCTTACCTCAACTCTACAATGAACTTTGTCGTCCATATAATTAAATGATTTTCCAGGCTGACCTCGATGTGTAGTTACGCTCTTTTGCTAGCCGGGCGACAAATTGGTGACCCTGCTATCGTATGCAGCTCTATTCTGCGCCGAGACTTTGACTGAAAACGGAGGTAAACTCTCCCACAATCACAATGGACTCGCTCAACGCCTTAACCTTGGGGACTTTTCGTGAGCACAAGAATCGATTTTATAGACGAAACCCGTAGACTTATTCTGAATTATGATTTGGACCATATTTTGCTCTGTGGAACTAAAATTCCAGGATCATCCATTAAAGCACTTAACTGTATAGGAAAACTGTGTCACACGTGTTGTTTCTGAATTAAGCCTAAGTGAGAAGCGCGTCGCGTTCCGTCGGCTCAACAACTTCTGCCGGTATCATTCAAGAGATTGCGAACGGCTTCNTACTTTTCACCATTAAATGGTTTAATGTTCTTTTTAGACTTAAGGTCCATATTAACACTTCAAAGTCACTTCACTTTCAAATAAATGCTTCAAAGGACCAAGTAAAAACGACCTGGGCCCATAACCCGTAGGGATGCAGGGAAAAATAAGGGATTTACGAAATAAGAACACTCGGTTCGGTGTATCGACTTTTTCTTATATTGCACCGGAGGTTATGAAAAAACTCAGCTGATGAGTATCGTATTAATTTTTGCTCTTACGGCATTGCCATATTTCAACTCTTTTCTCGTAATATCAATCTATAGAAGTGGACATTATTTTAGTAGAAAGTTTAGGGGAAATTCGCATATTCTAAAGAGAGAAAAATCAAGTTGAAGTTTTGCTCGAATAAAGTATGGGGAAATATTAAGAAATTTGGGGGTCAGGAAAACGCGAAAAGCTAGAGAAAAGTCAGTGTAAATCAGGGAATTGAAAAATGAAGAAATTATAGATACCCTGATCTATTTTTCTGTCTTCCCCGGGCGCCACGCGCCAAAATGCGCTTAAAAATTGGGCTTTGGCGCCTACAAAAAGGGGAGGGGAGGGGCTGTGCCATTGTGATGCCTCAGAAATTTTTGACACATCCGCTGATTTTTTATAACTCCCAATCGCGATGTAGAGTATGCAAAAAGTCATTGGACCATACATTTTGCAGTTAGGATAGGAACCACCATTTCCGGCTCATCTTAGAATCAAAGTATGCATCATAAGTTTCCTACGCAGATAGGATATATGCTTTCAAGTATAAGCCAGAATTAACGGTTTCTTGTTGAAAATTGATTCCAATTCCCCCTCTCTAAAATTCTTGACGACTCCTTCAAACAAGGATTTCCGGCTCCCAAAATTTTTTAAGGGGAAGGCAGAACACTGTCTTGATCTCATGTTTTTCTCTGGATAGTTGGCAACGTGGGGTTTTGCCCGCGGTGCACTTGAGATGGAGCGCAAGGCCACGCATCGGGGACCCGGGACAGCGGGACAGTGGTGACACTCGATCCGCGAGAGCTTTCAGCCGTGGCAGTAGCGGTTCCGCTCATCTCTCTCCGAGACCCCCCTACCCCCCTTGCCCCTCTACATGTGCATCGGCCCAAGATGGAAATCCTAGCCTAGCAGAAAAGCTCACGGCTTATTCCCATCTGGGAGCTTTGCCTCTACGTCCATACAGGGCAATCCAAAAGTCCCGCAACCCCCTCCTTGTAACCCTTCAGAGGTTTTTGCTACTTTTTAGGGTGGTTTCCTTAAAATATTGGGGAGTCCCCGGATTTTTTGTTCCTTTTGACTCAGGAGCACTCATAAAATAAATTTAAAGTCTCTATCTCAATGTATTTAAAAGTCATAGAAATGATGTTCGGTGCTGGTGTTGCGGGGCTTATGGATCACCCTGTATAATGCAAAGTTCACCTGCTCGTAACGAATTCAAACATTTTTTTGGGAAGGGAGAGGGACGTTCGATTGAATCAAAGGGAGAGCCTTCTCGAGAAAGTTTGTCCAAATCTGCTATGATCTAAATTTTAGGGAGATCCAGGTTTCTGAATCAAAAAGTGCGCCCTTATGAATCTGAATGTCGTGTGAACTAAGCTCTGTGTTGAAGGAAAATTTAGTATTTTTCTTTTTGCAAAATTGAAAAGCCAGTTTTACTTTGACTAATTTGATTTTTTTTTTGTTTGTTTGTTCCAGGTGAGAAAACTTTTACAATGCGAACGATTGTTCCACCTAAATCGTACACTTCCGTCGGCCGGTAATTTTCTTTTGTATTATGTCTCATGTGTGTCTGTATTGAGGGGAGAAGCTTTCCAAACTTCAACTCAAACCAGCCTATATCATGGAAACACGGTAAAACATCTCTATAAGTGACCGTAGTTCTTTAAAGACACCTGTACACCCCCTTAAACCCCAACCCCCATCCCCCCCGCGGCTTTTTATACTTTCGATGAAATAGGAATTTTGAATCCTGCCTTCATTTTTTCTGAATCTTGCAAATTTTTTGGTTGATAATAATACTTCTGGCTCATAGGCAGGGTATATCGCCTTTTTTTGGCTAAGAAGTCAAAATCTGCAGAGATTTTTGACAAAATCGATGCGATATGTTGCACGTCAGTTCGACCTCGCCATGAACCCGGAACGCGTGACCTTACAGGCCCCCAAAAACCTTCCTGAGGGTCATATTCATAGATATTTCGTATACAGCTCCCTCATGCTGGGAGCTGGGAGGCTACCAGCATAAAGGCAGCATAAGTTGTACTCCTGAACTTTTCTCAAAATTCATAAAAATTGTCATTTTAAGATGCGACGTTAGGGATCTTTCTAAACCTCCCTCAATCAAAATGTAAACTACAATGGGGCCTCCTCCTTAAGAGGAGGCCTCATTAACGGTTCCTTTCCTTAAAGGAGCCGTTTAAAGAATATCTATGACAACGACCCCCAGGAAGGTTTCAGGAAGCCTTTAAGGTAACACGTTTTGGGTTCATGGCGAGGTCGAACTTTCGTGCGATATATAGCATCAACTGTGTTAAAAATCTCCGCAGATTTTTACTTTTTAGCCAGAAAAGGACGATATCTCCTACGCAAGAACGAATCATTCTCAACCTCGACTCCAAAGGGGAGGAGCTGTCTATGGAACGATTACCAGTGGCGTGGCGTGAATTGCGATGTATCGATTGTTCTGCCATTTGAACCTATGGCAAAGAATCGATTATTAAGGTGTTCGCAGTGAACACCCTGTTTATCGATCCTTTTTCATAGGTTCAAATGGCATAATAATCGATAAATCGCAATTCCCACCACGCCACTGACGACTACGAAAACGACCAGTAGTCACGACGGAAACTTCATATAGCTTTGCTGCTCAAAGAAGGATAATAGATACGGCCCCATGTCCCTTCATGCGTGGCCTCAAAGCTTTGGTAGAGGAGCGGCAACGCGGGGCGTATGGTCACGGACGTAGGGGTCTCTATCGAGTAAGTTTTATTAATCAAATCCCGGGGGGACGGTGGGGGGGGAGGGGGGCGCGCGATTATCCCACCGCGCTCGGCGCTCCCCGGCCCCGGTCGGCAGTCGCCGTTAATCGTCGGTGAATCGCACCTCGTCAAACCGCGCCACGACGCCCGATCCCGGTCCCCCGTTTCGGATTCGGTCCCCGGTCCTTTTTCGCGCCGGACCCCTCACCGACGTCATCCGTCACCGCGTCTGTGCGTCGTCGCCCGCCGCTTTCGAGCCCCAGGTTTGCTCCCTCGAAAGGACCGCGCAGAAAAAAAGACGTCACACACACTGGAAGAAAAAACACATTGGATCTAGAGTCCAGACTCTTTAAAACATCGATAAGAAAGAGCACTCTTGATTCAATCAGAATCTAGCTTAAATCGAAAACCAAGCCTCTTATTTTAAATGGATTTCGTTTTGATCTAAGCAAAAATCCGATTGAATCAAGAATATTTTTTCTTGTCAATGTTTTCAAGAGTCTGGACTCTAGATCCAATGTGTTTTTTTTTTTTCAGTGCATTGGGTAGAGTCAATAGGAGAGGTCGGACAAAATTTGGAAACTTTAAACGCTTGTAACTCCGTTAATGAAAACATTTGAGGTTCCAAAAGTGAGTCCGTTGGTTTCCTTGTGAATTTTTTTACAAATGGCGCCCCGAAAAGTTTAAAATGTGACGAGATGAACATCCAAATTTTCTGTTTTAGTCGAAAATTTCATGTTTGACCTCTCCTAATGACTCGAGCCAGCGTGCGTCAGCTCAAATGCAGAGTAACGAAGTTTTTAGTCCTGCAGGCTGATTCTTTAAATTAATAGACAAAGCTGTACACAAAGAAGACAAAAGAGATATGGAGGGATCTTATTGGTGGAAGCGGGTGGTTGTAATGAACATAAACATAGGAGGTAAGTAACAGACATAGTAACGGCAACCCACGAGAGACCCTACGGTTAGTCCATCTTTTACCCCCTCAGTCTATAAGAACCACCCATTTTAACCAATAGGATCGCTCCATACTCCATATGTCTTCTTTGTCTATCGCTTGGTCTATTTCAATAAGCAGCCCGCCCACAGGTACTCGAAATTTTTCGGGCGCACAAACCGAACCTTGGCTAAGTTATTCGAGGTCTTCGGTCGGAAGTGGGAGGCTTCACGGAAAAAAAGAGGTAGGGGTGAAGTCCCAACTGTCGGATGATATGGACATTTCCTATTAATTGTGATAGTGCCACAGTAAATTAGGTTACTAGCCCAAATTTTACGGTACAACCAAAATTAATTGAAAAGACCCATATCATCCAACAATGCGGGCTTGCACTACTATTTTAAGGGATAACCTCCAACTCTTTTTTCCCGTGTTATTTTGGTTCCCGGGATGAAAATTTTAGTTACCTGGACCGGAATCTTCGGTATTTCACATGAGCCGAAGTTTTTTTCTCCGTGCATAAAGAGAAAGTATTGTCATGTCTGTGCTGCAATCTGATTGGTTTATCTCTTCTAGGCTGCCTATAGGGCATGAGGCTCCTATATAAGAACCATTGCAAACACACCCGATCGAAAGGAATTTTGTAATGCCGAGGGAGGTATGAATTATACCTACGAAAAAAGTGCAAAAATATATCCGCTAAGGTTCGACCAGGACTTGTGCAAGAAGTTCGAATTGAAAAAGTCCTATATTCCTCCTTTAGAACTCAGTTGTCATCAGTGGCGTGGCGTGCTTTGCGATATATCGATTGTTATGCCATTTAAACTTATGGAAAAGGATCGATAAGCAGGGTGTTCGCAGCGAACACCTTAATAATCGATTCTTTACCATAGGTTTAAATGGAATAACAATCGATATATCGCAATTCATGCCACGCCACTGGTTGTCATCTTGTTTATTTACAAAGTTGGTTAAAAGGAGAAGCGAATGGGCTCCATAAAGTGAGGAAAATGATGAAACCAATCAGCGAGCGGCATAGTTTTTCTTTTCTGAAAGGATTGAAACGGCAATATTCTCCCTTTATAGGTTCTTGAGTTCCCACTCGCGTGTTGGCATTGTTCGCAAACAATCCGAGCATAGTTTAAGCCGCGACCTCGGCCACCTTGTTCGGTCAGTGCACCAGGAGAAAAGTGCACAGATCTGCCGCGCCCAGTAAAAACGCCGTATGAGCTTTCCAATGTTGCCAAATTTTCTCTCAAAAAATGTTTATGTTTGAAGAAAGTTATGGATATTTTTCCTTGGTATTTTCAGACTTTTTAGATCTGATCACGAAGGAAACCCTCTGAAAAATCGGAAGAGATACTTTCATAAATTTTTCCGGAAATTCGTGATTTATAGAAGGAAATCTGGCAACGCTTGATGGCTCATACGGCGTTTTTCCCTAGCACGGCAATAATTGTTATAAATTGTAATAAAAAACGTTGCAATGAAGGGACCACTGCGTCTAGATCATTGTAGAAACAACAGATTTGGCGTTGATTTTCCTTTGCAGGTAGATGTTTTTGCGGACGAGCCAATTAGCCAAAATAGCCTAATAGTAGTTCCTTATTGCAACATTCAATCCAAGTTGCATTTGGGGTTTTTACGTTTGCCTCATGGATAACGATACGATAGATTGCACAGAAATGACTCCTAAACTTCGTCGTGACCTATCGACCTATATGAAGTTTTCTTTTTGTTTTTTCTTGACCTACTCACCTACTCAGCACTCACACGGTTAAAATAAGGTATTCAAAATTTGATTTTGGATGATCCGGTTTCTCGCTGCTGAGAGTTGGACGGTGTGTTGCCTGAAAAGGCGTCATTCATATATTTTGAAAACCTTATAAAGCCCCTGCGGTATAATGGAGATTGAGCCTCGTTTACCGAAAAATGTACTCAATCAGTGCATCTTTCATCAACTGTCGTGAGGCAGACATCAGTGTCTTTAGTTTTTGAATGTAACCGATGACCTAGGATTTTTTTTTCCTTAAAAAAATCCTTTCGTTAATGAGTGTGAGGAAACAAAATCAGAAAAGATGACAGAATCCAAAAACCACCGAAGAAAGTTCCAAATTAATTTTGATCAAACTTCGTGAAAAATTTGACGTGTTTGGATTACAGCTAGTCATCTATTTCTTTCAAGAAGGCAGATGTTGCAATGAAAGATCAATTTCTTGTAAGAATTTCGGTAGATATTTTTTAAAAATTTACGACTTTTTTTCATATTTTGAGGTTATACCTGATGGATTTCTGTCTCCCTCTCTCCCCTCGCCCTCGTGAGATTTGGCTGAAATAAACCCTCGCCACCGATGTGATCCAATCTCATCAGAGTTCTCTCCGCACTCCTCGCTTGGATCTCGGATGACGTAGCCCGATCTGAAGCTGTTGCGTTCGAATCCGCTCGCACCGACGACTTTCCCGAAACGCGGGTCTCCCATTGGTCCGCGGAGCTCGTGACGCGGCGCTAAAAAACTATCGCGCCGAGTGTGCGAACGCAAACGCAGCTGAGCTAACCGCACGAGGTTGTCAGAATGTGCGGGTTTTACATCAAGTTTTACGGGGTGAAAGGGTGGTTTTTGGCACGATCTGGCGACCGTGCAACCGCATCTGACAATGAGCCAGCCTCATCACGCAGGAACACGACCGCCCCCGAAGTGTCGGGTGAAAACCGCGTAAGTCCCATGGAAAACCCGCCGAGTTACGTGTTTTTTAACGAGCGGAGCCGCCGAAAAAGAGGCGATAAGAGCACCACTATCGCCGCCGCCGCCGCCGAAAAATTATCGTGATTTTTTCTCTCGGTTTTTTTCGGGTCTCCCGAATGTGATTGCTGGCAAATGATTTAAATTCTGAGGAACCCACAAATCGCAGCGATTTCAAGTGAAATTCAACCCTTTTATCGGGAATTTTGACCGCATTCGATTCTACCGATTTCGCTGCCTGCGCCTGCTTCTTGTCACGGCAGATGCAACAAGTCCGACTTACCTAGACTTCGAAATTCTAGGAAATATCGAGAATAGCTATTTTTAATTTTCCTTTTAATTAAAACCCCCATGCCCCGCTTTATGAAATTAAATTGACGAGAAATTCAACTCCGCTATCAGAAAGTAAAGCATGTTATACAACAAGTGCATGGTTTACGGCGGTCTGGAAAAAGAGTCATGAAAAGCAGGGAAAGTCGGGGAATCGGAAAATGAACGAATTATTACTATGCCATGCAGTGCAGCAAAGATCGTTCCTCCTAACTTTCAAGGGTTTAGTGGGGTATTTATTTGCGCTGACGCTGAGTCTTCCTTGAAATAAGATTTTTTCCTAAGTATTTTGCGTGCAGAATATTTTCCACACTGGGATTTTGGGAAATACCTTAAGCATTTTGACAGCATTGTATAGTATACCTAGAGAAACTGTTCTTGCGACAGTTTTGGTGCATCCAAATCCACCTCATATCACCGCTTCTTGCCCAACACGGCAGATCAGATGTCACTCGTCTGGGCGTTCAAATTGCGTAAACAGGCCAAATTTGATATCCTACGAATATACACGGATACTTCATACTACTAATTATTTTTTCAGATCTCATTTTAATCAAATCTTTGGAATGTTGCTCTGCGCCCTTTTTTTAAATTACTGATAAAACAGGGCTGCCATCGTCAGGGAAAATTGGGATTTCTCAGGGAATTTTAAAAAGCCAGGGAGAATCTGGAAACGTCAGAAAAATTACGAATTCTTAAGCCGTATTAATTTGCATTCTAGCATAGATTTTACGTTTCGAAAAACAGATTCTGCCTGAAAACTACTTCAAACCATGCCCTTTTACACATCTGGCATGTCTTCAATTATGTCAGGGAATTTTACCAAAATGAGACCGGGAAATCAGGGAAACGTCAGGGAATTTCGTTTTCTAAATTCTGTGGCAACCCTGAAAAAAATGTAACGCGACGCGCATGCAGTCATTTCCCTTTAATTTGTCACTTTATCCCCCTCTTGTCCCTTTGTTCCCGTTTCACTTTTTCCACTTTTTCACTTTGCTTCAAATGATGATGGTCTTTTCGAATTCTATGAATCCATCCTCGGTCCCGAGCAAACGTTCGGTTAGGTTATCTTCTCCCCGCCAAATTCATGATTCCATTCGCAGTAGAAATCATGTCGCTGTGTCAGAGAAATCATCTGTAAATTATCTCTCCCACGCCTCTAGTTCCCTCTCCTTGCACCTGATTGGTGAAAAACCACTACGGTTGCGGTGCATGATGCATCTACACCCCCTCCTTACGGTATATTTCGTGGAACTTGCCGTATCAGTTCAATTTTTTCCTGCCCGCGTGTGTGGTGTGTGTCAAAGCCTCCGTCGTCAGCCCGAGTATATTATTTTCGGAGTGTTTTTAGTAACGTGTTGTCCGTCGAAGTCAAAAATTGATATTCCCACCACGGATCGTGAGTCAATATTTCTCTAACCTCACGCGATTGCGTTCGGGTCCATTCAGATCCGGCCGTGTAATCTAAACAGTTTATTGTGTTAATATGGTTGTGCTCCACCGAGGCCTACTTCGGATTCGGGTTTGTTTACCTTATATTTCACGCAGTTTGTTTTAAGCCCCAAATTTTGTTTACTAGCCCCACCGATTTGCATCTCTCGATATTGGTGCGGGTTTTTATTGTACCGATAGCTGTTTACTCTGGTCAGTTTGATCGATCGGGATTTTGAAGGTCCAGCGGATTAAATCTATTTATGGAGTCATTTATTTTCTAATTTCATCTGTGGCGAGGCGTGAATGTTCGATTATCGATATTTTCTTATAAGAAGCTATGGTAAACAATCGATTATTAAGGTGCTCGCTGCGAACACCCTGTTTATCGATCCCTTTCCATAGATTTAAATGGCACATCAATTGATGCATCGCAAAGTGCGCTACGCCACTAAATTTCAAATGAAAGAGCGTTTGTAGAGCAAATTTTGCTCCCATAATCGGGCTCAGGCTCAATGATTCCAGATCCAGAAATCCTGATTTTTTTGTCGGAAAAATCGATCGATTGCGCGCAGAACGCAAAAATCTAGATCAGCCGAGCTGCAAAAAAAATTTACTAAATCCATAATCCGGTCCAGTACCTTTCGCCACTGTTCACACTTCTAAAAGGTGCGTAACCAACTTTATTTGTATCTTGTCCTCTCGTGCTCTCGTAAGGCAATTTTTGTCATGTTTTGAGAGTCTTTCGAGACCGTCCACCCTCTCGAACTAATTTGTGTTTCCCTCCAACAACATCTCATCATCTCCTTTTCCCCTAAGATTTGGCCGTATAATCGTGCATCTGGATGCGAAAGTTTTGAAACATTTAATCTCTTTTTTTCTATTTCATTTTCGAATGTTTATTTGCGTCTCAAATATCTGTGAAATTTTCGATGCTCTTGACATTGAAGATCTTGAACCGTTTTTCCTTGAAAGCAAAAAATCTCCATCAGCCTTTTTATCCGTGATGCTCTTTAAATACTTACATTTAGACTAGCCGGAAGTGAGTGGACTTATTCATACTCAAAAGAATTTTATACAAATAAATTAAATCCAACGTATTTATACGGTAACGATCTGCGTAACAGACATGCGCACGTCCAAGGGGCGTGATACAACTATTTCGACTTCCATGTAGATCAAATTGCATAACCGAGTAAGTAAAGGCGCACTGAGTTTCTCGCTCTGGAGCGTTACATGCAGTAGATCCCGCGCGCGCTTATCACAGACTTACAAGTTTTTCTAAAATGCGCCTGAATTGTTTCTCCCAGTTTATTGAATAAGTTCGTGCCTTGATCAACTAGACGTATTAATGCTAAAAAGAACTACGTGAAAACGAATTAAATTGAAAGAAATAAAAAGAAACAATGCGCATGGAACTTTTGCGCTACATAGTTTCTACTGATTTGATTCATTTTTGCGTAGTTTCTTTCAGCGTTAATACATCTATTTGATCAAGGCACGTATTCTGTAGACCGGGAGACACACTTCAGATGCATATTCATTTTTGCGTAGTTTCTTTCAGCGTTTATACATCTATTTGATCAAGGCACGTATTCTGTAGACCGGGAGACACACTTCAGATGCATTTTACAAAGATGTAAGTCAGTCATGAGCGCGCGCGGGACCTAAAGCATGCAACACTCAGGAGCGAAAAACCGAGAGCGCAGCGCCCTCTCTCAATCGGTTATGCAATTTGATCTACTTGGAAGTTGAAATAGTTGTATCACGCCCCGTGAACGTGCGCGTATGGGGCTGTTATGCAGCGATCGTTACCGTTAAAATGAGATACTGCGAAAAATCGAGTGCTCCTTCATTTCGACGTTATGTAAGTTTGAGTTACTTGAAGGTCGAAGTACGTGTACTGGACACTTTGGACATTCGGCGCCTTTGATAAAACCTAAAATTTCAGGGAAATAGAGGACTTGCAGGTGTCTGTGGTAAATTTCGTGTTTGAACGGAGACTGCAGAGAGAACTGAACACGAGGACAGTTTTTGTTTAAAAATTGAAGAATCATTGGAGGAGATAGAACAAAATCATTTAATCTGCTGAAACACGCATCATGTCAAAATAAGAAATGTAGCCAGAGAGCGTCGCTAGACGGTGCATTTTCTCACTTTTAATTTTTAAATCTATTTGCATTATATTTCCCATATCTGAAAAAAGTTTAAAAACTACTGCAAATCAGCTCTTTAAGCACTCTCAGGTAAAAAAAAGAAAAAAAAATTGCGCAGTCTCTCCTTTGATGATAATTTTTTTTTTCAATTTTACAGAGAAATTTTTTCGCAATGGGGAATTTTGCATGCGATTTTTTTTATTGCTTTACCTTCAGGTGCTTAAAGAGCTGATTTCACAGTATTTTTTATAGTTTTTTTCTGATATGGGAAATAGTTTAAAAATGTATTTAAAATTGAGAAAATGCACCGCCTAGTGACATCCTCTGGCGGCATTTCCCATTTAAAAACTTGTAATTTAGCAGATTAGATCATTTTGTCATATCTCCTCCAATAATTGTTCAATTCATGAACCAAGGGTATCCTCGTGTTCAGTTCACTCAGTTGTTTCCACTTACACACAAAATTCATCAAATTTCAGACACCTGCAAATTCTCTATTCAATCCAAAGCATGCAAAAATACCGAGCTGAACAACTATGCCTTATTATGTTGAATGTTTTATCAGGGGAACTTTGGCACCATCCAAAGGTTCATATACGTCGTTTTTACCATAGAGTACGTAGAGTCGTAATGTAAGAGGGTGAGCTGGCGCCACTTTTAAGCATTTTCCAGGTCCCTAATTCCGAGACTGTGTGACGCCGAGTCACTTTTCCGATACATGATCGATTGTTTGCGATACACGGGTACCCGGTCATCCGATGTAAACAAAGAAGATAGGAATCACCACGTATTCCACACCACCACTTTGGATCGAACATGTATCGGAAAAGTGACCCGAACTCGGCGCACATCGGGCTCGGAACTCGTCGAGCAGAACATGGCGCCAGCTCTCCCATTTACATTACGACTCTATGTACTCTATGGTTTTGACATAGCACAGAAGAGTTGTATGCGGTGTTGTTCTCGATAATTAATCTATCGTCCCAGGCTAGCGCCAGCGTTTATTCCGCAACATTAACGGTATGTACGTTGGTGTAGCAAGTGGCATCGGGTCGTTTGTTATGGTCGATCACGATTTCTTTATGCTTAATCAAGTTTAATTTGCTTATCTACGCACGGTCGCGCGCCGCTCTCACTCCAGCGCAACGGCATCCAGCGGCGTCTTCTGTCTATCGATACACTTTCATTCGCTCCCGATCCGAGTGACGAAAAACTTTCGTTTTCTCCCCGGCGAGCTCTGCCAACTTGATCTATCGCCGCGCGGTGCAATTTCGACTCTGGTAATGAAATTATGTGGCTGACTATTGAAATTGATTTTTAAAGCTATAGGCAAAGAAGCCAAAGAGAAAATAGAGCGATCCTATTGGTTGAACGGTTGGTCCTTACAGACTACAGGGGGAAATGATGGACAAACTATACCCTGAAAAACCTTTTTTTGATATGTTATTTCGACTTTAAGCGTCGTTTCTTGTCGACAAAATTTGGTGTTTTTTTTTCAGTTAAATCCGTGCGGACTCAAATCAGTTAAAATGAATCATCAGTTTAATTGGAAAATCATCAGTTAAAATCCGCTTTGGTTTAAGTATTTGAAAAAATGCCAAGAAATGCCTCAAGTCAAAATAATATCTCAAGAATTTTTTTTTTTTTTTCCAGTGTAGGGTATCAGGTGGGTTGCTGCTTGTTGGTGTATTACTTACCTATTTTTGTCGTTTCCCGGACGAAGGGACGTAAGTCCGTTCCAAGATCGCCAAATTCCTTCGAACGATTCAATGTTCTACAAGAATGAACCTGTGCGACTTTTAACCATTTGTCTCGCTTTCGCATTAGATCAGAGGTAAAACTAGCGGAATTTTTAGTTAGAAATGCCCAAGATATTTCTGGAAAAAGTGCAGTTTATGAGGGTAAATTTGACAACATTAAAGTGAGTAATTTTAACGAGAAGAGAACTGAAAAAAATGTCTCTCGAGATACTATTTTGACCTGAAGCATCGTTTCTTGTCGGCAAAATTTGTTTTTTTTTTTTTTTTAGTATAACCCGTGCGGATTCAACGCAACATCAGTTTTTTGGGCTAAAAAAGCGTCCTTTTGCTATCGTAAAGTTCAAATTTAAAAAATGATAACAAAACAACGTTTCTTTAACTCAAACAACCAAAGCTTGTCGACAAGAAACGACGCTTTAAGTACAATAATATCTTGAGAAAATTTTTTTTTCAGTGTCGCCAATTTCAACCTACCGCTTCCACCAACAGGATCCCCTCATGTTCTATGCATCTTTTTTGTCTATCAATTTCAATTATCAGTCTGCAGGTGCGAACTTCGGGGTAGGTAGAGTAGGTACCTATAGCGGAAATTCGTCACAATTTTCTGCTGGTTACTGAGAGTAGAAGGTACTCATAAACTGGCGCACAGAACAGGCAGTCGCGTGAATCCCGTTGCTTCCGTGAGTTTAACCGATATTTTTTCACTGAGTACGAGGAAAAAACGATGACCCAAAAACGAAAGAATAACGGACAGGAAATTTTAATCCCTCCGATTTTGACAGGCTCGGCGTCCAGGTTTGGGCATCGATCCAGAGTTGATGTGCATAGTTGTTGTCGCTTACGTCACGACTCCGTCCTTGTGACATCCTTTCGGTTGAGAGAGCATTCTGAAGCATTCAAAATCGGAAAGCCGCCAAGGAACTAGTCGAATTTTTTTACCATTCATCAAAGTAATTTTCGAGGAAAGTTTGTTCAGAGCTTTTCACAAGTTCACACTGGAAAAAAAACACATTGGATCTAGAGTCCAGACTCTTGAAAACATTGACAAGAAAAAATACTCTTGATTCAATCGGATTTTTGCTTGAATCAAAACGAAATCCGCTTTAATTAAGAGGCTTGGTTCTTGATTTAAGCTAGATTCTGATTGAATCTAGAGTATTTTTTCTTGTCGATGTTTTAAGAGTCTGGACTCTAGATCCAATGTGTTTTTTTTTTCCAGTGCATTGACTGCTCTGTCAAGGAATTCGAATATTATGCTCAGGGGTGGTCGAATAATCACAAATTATTAGGTCCAAGCGCATAATACTAATTCAGTATCAGGATTGCAATTTCGTTGAGGAAATATAATTTAATTCCCAGATTCAGACTATGAGTGGCGTCGTTTGGGGGAGGGGGGAGAGGGAAAAATCGCGCATTCATAGGTTTGCTATCCGGATGTTGGACCAAACTTTTAGCAAACTTCTCTAAAATTTTCATTCGATTTTTTTTAATAAGTGCGAATTACGAGCCTTCGTAATTTTCGATTTTTTTGTCACGATTATTATGGAAGAAATCAGATTCTCGAAGAAAATCGAATCGATTCGATTCAATTCTTCGATTTTTCCGAAAAAATTCCCAACACTAAAATTATTTTGCTACGACCTCTACGAGCCGGAANGGGGGGGGGGGGGGTGTCTGTGAACGCGACAACGTTGCGTTGATGATAGAGCTGACCTCAGGCTCGCACTCGGTATGGAGCTCTGATTGACTCATAAACTTGGTCATCTGGTGAATATGGCGGTGGATATCTACGTGAGCAACGGCGCGCAATGAGCGAGGGCGTTCGTCCACGCCACGGTCCGCGCGTCTCTCACGGACTCGCAGGGCGCCCAATTGAAGCGCCGAAGGGAGACCCACGGCAATGTTGCCGAATCTTAGAGCCTCCTATTTTTCACGTACAGGATGATGCAAAAATCCCGAACCACCAGCACCCGGTACCCTCCTGTAACTTTTGAACAAGTTGAGGTAGACCTAGAAGCACACTGGAAAAAAACACATTGTATCTAGAGTCCAGACTCTTAAAAACATCGACAAGAAAAAATACTCTTGATTCAATCGGATTTTTGCTTAAACCAAGAACCAAGCCTCTTAATTTAAGCGGATTACCTTTTGATTTTAATCGTAAATCTGATTGAATCAAGAGTCCTCTTTCTTTTCAATGTTTTCAAGAGCCTGGACTCTAGATCCAATGTGTTTATTTTTCCAATGTTTGAGTTCATATGAATTTTGGAGCCCTGATCATGTTGTTGTTTTTAGGGCAGTTTTTCTCCTGGAAACACCGCTGGGTGAGGATGGCCCTGGTAAAAATTGGCGATAGGAGCTGCGTTTCAAAATACCGTAGAAGTTCTTATAGCCGACTAAAGAGGGCTATTGTAAATCATATGTATAGCTGGCTGTAGAAAGCGGAGCAAATCATATAGCCGGGCTATACGAAGCTATAAAAAAATATACAGTCGGGCTATAGTTCCTATCGCCAGGCTTTACACTTTATCGCCATTGGCTATAAAAGGCCATAGGAAATTGTGTAGACATTCGTGTGCTTTGGAAATCATTAAGTTTGATACGGAACTACCTTAATATTCACAAAACACACATTAGATTTTCCTTTAAAACATATTTTTTTCATCAATTAAAATGAGAATAATCCATACAGAGTGTGCAAACATTTCAAAATCATGAGTTGAAAAACGCTGTCTCCGCGAGATTAAATATTAGAGCCTAACACAAACGGAGCGGCGACGCACTGGCGCCTACAAACCTAACAGGGATACTGCACGCATTGCGCAAACGCGCATTGACGCCTACAAACCTAACAGGGATACTTCACGCATTGCGCAATGCGTGAAGTATCACACGCCAATGCGCGTTTCGCGGAATCAGATGGCAAATTGAATGGGAAGAAACAAAAGGAAACTTATGGATTAAAAAACTGATTCCTCAAATTCATATATGGCTAAACAGGAAACACGGAAATACAAATTATTATTTAACCCAATTCTTTACAAATCATGGAGCATATGCGCAATACTTATTCAGATTTAAGAAGAGAAGTGACCCTTTTTGCCCCATGTGTAAAAACCTAACAATAGATGATGCAGAACATACCTTTTTTCACTGTGAATCCTTCAAGTTACTCAGAAACTCTCTCCAAAGTAAACTAAATGTCTCAATAACTCCAGAAAATATCATCGAACAAATGATCAACACAAAGAAAAACTGGTATCTTATACAATACTACATCACAGAAGTCCTCAAACAAAAGCAAAAAGTCCTGAACGAAGACGGAAACGAGATGTCACCTGAAATGCCAACCTACCAACACTCCTCCCTCGATGACATGTCAGCCGACAATTCCGAGGATAACGCAGACACTTAATCATTCAGAAGACCGAGGATCTTCAAGTTATATTTTAACCACTTATTAGCTTATCTTTCGGGAATAAAAAAAGGGGGAACCACCAATTTGTAAATATAGGAACTTCTTATTCTAATCTAACATGTAAACATAGGCCTTCGGTCATAGTTCTGTCAAACTATGGTTCCAACTTGTAACCAAAATAATAAATCAAAGTTATCTTTAAAAAAAAAAAAAAAAAAATGCGCGTTTCGCGCTCTCTGCCCGCCCGCTGCGCCGCAGCTTGCCACGGCGTCTGAAGCAAGTATTTAACACCAGAGGTATTGCACAGTATCATAAGAAATTGCAGGCGCTCCAACGTATCAAGAATGACAGGTATCCTTCAAAAGTACGGAGCTTTCCTCGCAAAATAAATCAAGATACTACGGCAAAAAAAGAGAACGGTAGTCCAAAAACTAACTAAGTCCTAGTATCCGTATTTAGTAACGTTTAGCATAAACTTTATCGTCTGGCTGTTGCTTAATCGCCATCGGCTATGAAAGGCTATAAGAAATTATATAGCCGGCTACAGAAGCTATCGGAACTCTTACAGCCGGCTTTAGATCTATAGTATTTTGGAACACACATTCTACTGCCAATTTTTACCAGGGGGGCTTGAACAACACTGCCGTGTTAAGGAAGAACGCCGTATGAACATTCGAGAGTTGCCAAGTTTCCCTTGCTAAAGCATGTATTTTTGACAACATTCATGCATAATTTTCCTCGAAATTTCCAGATATTTTAGATTAAATTGCCTACAAAATCCTCTGAAATTTTCAGGAAATAATATTCGCAATTTCCCCAGTGAATTCGGTTTTTATCGAAGGAAACTTGGCAACGTCTGAAGGCTCATGCGTCGTTCTTCCTTAGCACGGCAGAACAGATGCCCAAGTATCGATGACGCACACCGGCCAATCACTCTGCACTGACTCCCGTTCGGTTCGAGTCGGAATAATTGAATTCGTACGGAGCCTCTTCTCTTCGGGCTTTGTTTCTTTTTTGTCGATCGCCGCGCTGCGTCCGCGGAGCGGCTCAAAAACAGAGGCAACTCGACTGATTGAGATTGCAATGAGGTGGGAAAGTAGCATCGGAGCGCAATTAACCCGCGGGGAAACGGACAAAAACCCGCCGAACGGAATGTGCTGTGTGCTGTGTGTCGAAACGGCCGCGACAGAACCGCGCAACTCCCCGACGACAGCTCCGAGCACTTGCGAGTTTTTTCATCTCCGCTCCCCGAGATTTGGATCCGATCATTTTCATCGCGCTCGGGTGTTGCTGTCGTTTTTCTACGTTGCGCCAGGTTTTTGTTCCTGCGCGCGTAATGCAACTTGTTGCGCTGACTTTAATTCGTTTTCGGTCCTTTTACTTGTGCTCCGGGCCGAACTTCTGCGTAATTTAGAGCCACGGTATTTTGAGACTTTGATGTCACGCGCAGCTCGGAGACCCTACTGTCTTCTGACTGACTACTGCGATTTCCAAGGGCTTTCGAAAAGTGGAACTTTTGCATGCGTGGGGGATTTGCGATTTAAGCACTTTTTCTTGCGTGAAATTTTGCGAGAAACACTGGTGTCACTGGTTTTTTTCTGGAACGAACTCAAAAGCTCACAAAAAGCTCTCAAAGTTGAGACTGTGGTGGAGTGGCTATCCGCCCTATCATGAGAGTTCATTTCTACATCTTGTCAGACTCTCCATCCAAAGATAGGGAGCAAGTACATTAGGAGGATTGCCGTGTTTTCAGTTTTGGAGCCTTCAAGCAAAGTGGCAGCCCTGTTGATGTATTAGCTTCCTATTTTTGCTTAATACTTTTTGCTTAATACTTGAATCGCAAATTCCTGACCCTAATTGATTTTTGAGCAGTTTTAGCACACAAATAGTGCATTATTTACAAGTTGAAAATTGACACAAAATACCAGTGTCATTTTATTTGAGTATATGGATTAAGTATTAATTCATGAGTTAGTGTATGAGTTGTATCAATTGTTTGAGTTGAGTAACCTTTGGTTCGGGAAACTTTGGTTACGTAGTTCAGTCTTGAAAACATCTCAGTAAATTTTTAGGAGTATTTTTTCCCTCGTTCCCCCTTCCCCCTTTTTCCCTTCTCTCTTTTTTCCTTTTTTTCCCCGAGATGCCCTTTCCCCCCAATCCCCCTAAATTCGCCACTACTAATTCCGGAGGCATGCAAGAGCTCCATCGGTGGGACGATGAAAATCCGTCGCGTTTACGGAATCGTGGCTTTAGGTGAGCGTAGCTGGGAGTGATTCGAGTGAGCGTGCAATAATTAAACGTTTAAATTGCTCGAGACAATGACACGTCGGACTCGAACGGAAGAGAAGAACTCATTTGTGATGTTGCATCTCGGAATCCCGAGCAGCACCGACCATAAAAGACGTATCTACCCAGGACTCCCCTCGGGAACTTGCGCGGTTTGCGCTCGGTGGAGCGAGCCTAACTCCTTTCCAGTTCCAGTTCCACCGCCGACGAAAACGGGGTCCGTGCGATAATCGCGCAACTGCATCGGAGACGCCGTGCAGATACGTCCTTTTTGCATGACGTGATGTCAGTGTGTCTCTTAGCTCCCGAGTTTTTCGAGCGCCCCACTTCCGCGAGGCGTAGAACCGTAATCCTTGCTCGGAGGAAAAACGCCGCATGAGCGTTTGGATGTTGCCGAATTGACTCTGAAGAACGTACGGAAATTTTGGATAACTTGCGAATATTTGTTTCCCAATTTTTCTAGGGACTTTATTTGGCGTTATTTCGAAATCATGGTGTCGAGGATCTGGAAAAACCGGGACTTTCCCCGGTTCTTCAGTGAATGAAACAAAAAAATTCAGGGAAATCAGGGAATTTGTGCTGAAAATCTGGAAGTTCCTCTTTCTCCACCTCGAAATCAAATAAATCTTAAAATTGGTCTTCATATTTCTGGCTCATTTTAGGAACTACGTATTTGTCATAAGTTTTTCAAGGCAGATAGGTGATTTCATAGATGAGCCAAACGTGGTGGTTCCTTATTGCAAAAGGTAGTCCAACTGGTGTTCCTTTCTGAGTTGACTTTACCCTGAGGAATCAGACAAAAGATTGTTTATTTTTTTTTTTTAATTTTTAGATGTTTCCCTGGCTCTCTCGTAAAAATCAGGAAACAATCAAGGAATAAAAAAAATCAAGAATTCTGTACACCGTGTTCTAAAATATTCAACCGTTCCGTAGAAAACATTACAAATTCTCAAAAATAAATATTAGAGTGGCAGTATATTTTAGGGGCTCCGAACTGCTATCCTTCCCTGCAGTGTAAAAGTTACTTTTGGAAGTGAACGCTCAGATTGATCACTAATGACCGAACGGTTGAACAATTTCGTATTACTATTTCTACATGAACTTCGGAAGGCGTAGAGCTATGCGGAGGACAGAGCTCACGTGGAAACAGAGATTCGTTATACATCAGAGGAGCTACGAATTGGTTCGGCAATCCTAACATAATTTGTAAAAACTCGCCTAGCAAATTCTCACGCCGACATCCATCAGTCATCATTCGGCGAAATTTATTAGCTTTTATTATCAACAAGTTGCTCATCGATGATCATCAGCGTTGACTCGAAATTAAGTTTCGCCCACTCCGATTACATTGCTGCATCAAAGAGGGCTCTCTGAAATGAACCATTTTTGAGAGGATGAAATTTGGCAACATTGAAATGCTCGTACGGTGTTCCTTCTTATTGTTAGCGTGGCAGTAATGGCCGCATCATGACAGTTAATAGTTTACCTAGGGTTTCCAGCTTATTGCCCCCTTTTAAGTGTCCGTAATTCCGTACGCGCGGCTAATTATCCTCCAGTCATCTCTTGGTCTCTCATTCGGGGGACCATCATCGGCATGTTTCCTGATGCAGCATCATCCGAAATTTGTTGTTTCCCGAATGGACTACTTCTACTGCGAGAAATTACTAATTTCTGGCTCATTCATCGAAGNTTTGCAAAGCAAATAACTTTTTACAGGGAAACTTTTGAAAGTTCTAATTGCGAAAAGGCACAATGGGAATCCATTACGCGTTGATTCATATATGGTGTTCTAGGGTTTTGATCACTCGTTAAGGTGGTAGAGAGTATAATCTTACGATTTCGGCCCAATAATTGCGATATTAAGTTGATTTTCGTGTATATAAGCTTACGCGCGCTACGTTACATTACAGTATATAGTCAGCCTTCAATTTCAACCGATACATCTAATCATACACTTAGGTTTCTTTTGTTGCTTTAGTCTTGTTTTAAGGTTTCTTTATTGCCGTCTAGCGCTCTACCGTGCGCTTATAATTTGGACGTATTTCTACCAAACAGACCTATGTGCAAGTGAGAAATATTGGGTGTGCTCGTTAGTTCTCTTTGCGTAAGAGTGAATGATAAGAATAAAGCGCCAGTGACGTCAGCGACAACGAACGAGCGCCGGCACGACGGAGAGATCGCTAGAGTGAGACCTTAACTCATGAGCCCTGTCCGCAAGGCTCTCTTGCCATGCCCGCGGCTCATGACTGCCGCATTCAGTTGGCACATAGGTCTCTTTGATAGAATGTAATATCCCGCTTTTCCAATTCTACAAAAGGAATCACGTCCACTTTTACATTGTTACTTATGCAGCTTCGACGAGCACACCCCATATTTCTCACCTCCACATAGGTCTGTTTGGTAGAAATACGTCCATTTTTAATCAGCCTGTTTCAGTAGACACCCTGAATGTTTTTTCTGAAGTGAATCAACCTTAATGGTTCCATATCGCAAAATGAAGTCCATTCATGTGTTATGTTAGGAATTCAAGGTGTGCTCATTGTGTTCCACTTGAACAAGGAAACGTGTGCCGTAGTGCTTAATTTTTCATCTTGTCTCGTGTGCCATCACCAAAAATGCAAAATTTCGTAAAATTTCTTGTTCATGCATCATGTCGCAAAAGTCGCACGTGAGACGAACGCTGAACGAATTTCGCATTACAACGCCTGGCTGGATGCAACTATTCGGGCTCCATGGATGTCCGTGTTGCATACGCACGGTAGTGAAGGCGTTTTAACTTTCCCCTGGCACTCGCCGGATTAGGCAGGAACAGTTGAGGGATATGACACGCGCTAAGATTTTCCTTGTTCCTAGCGGACCTGTTCTCAAGTACCGAAACTCCGAAAGGAAGGGGAATCTTTTTGACTCTTTATCGCCGAATTATCGATACTTCAACCGCGGATTGTCCGAAAACGGTGCTTCGTAGAAAGTTCGGCGCGATGATGACTTTTGATCGGCATCCATGTTGATTGACGAGTTTAGTCTAATAAAATAATCGGAACAATCCATCTTCAATTCATTCAATCTCCCATACTGTCGTGCTAAGGAAAAACGCCGTATGAACATCCGAGAGTTGCCAAATTTCCTTCAATGAAATGTTCATTTTTGAGGAAAAATGTGAATATTTTTCCTTGCAATTTTCAGGAACTTTAGATCAAAATACAAATAAAATTCTCTGAAAAATTGGAAGGAAAATATTCATAAGTTTACCAGGTAATTCGTGTTTTGTTAAAGGAAATTTGGCAGCGCCTGATGGTTCATACGGCGTTCTTCCCTAGCATGGCAGCATACTAAACCTATATTTCCTACAGAATACTAACACAAATCCCTAGACCTACAACAATGCCTCTACCCTCTTACATCCAATATTACTAAAATCACTCTCCAACTTTCAGCTCCCTTCTAAGGCCGTAGTATCTCTCAGATAAAACGCCTTAAAACCATATTAAACAGATAGATGTTTCTTCGAAATCTACCTAAAAAAATAAAAAAAGAATTGGAAATCGAACAGGGCATACTTTCCCGTAAGGAGTGTGCGGGGCCCTTTCATGGTTTTGCGCTTCTTTCATGAACGAATGTCTTCAGTCAGGATCGTACGCAAGTCTTAATCGCTCCAGCTCGTGCTACTCGTGCGCGTCAACTTCGCACAAACGACAGCGTTGCCAGCTCTACCGAATCCCTCTCATCAAAAATGCTCGATTTACGAATTTTCCGAGCTGAGCGGCAACGCTGTTGATCTGTGCTTTATCGAGCGTGGCACGTGTTTCGGAGGCCCCCGTGTATCTGGATTCCGGATGATGCTGCGCGACATCGCATCGGGCGCCCATCTGTTGCGACGCCCCCAACGCCCCAAAGTGCGGTCTGATTCTGCGGGTAATCTTAATTGCCGCCGCCGCCGCCCACCCGGAACTGATTTCCACGCTCCCGAAGGAGAGGGAGGGGAAGGGGGGAGTCAGCTGAGCTCAAGGCCAAGGATGGGAGGACGAGGCGCCGAAGACCCACAGCCCACGGCGTGGTTCGTTCTCCGTCCAAATTGCAGGAGACACTCGAGACAGGGTTGCCACGTCTGGGAAATCCTGGAAAACTCCAGAAATGGAAGTGCTCTGGAGGAAATTAAATCTCTCAGTTCGTAAACGAACTATCATGGAAGTATGACATTTTTCCGGAGACGATTAAAACTGTGTAACAGCCAGAAGACAGGGTGTCTTGCATCAGGAATTTCCCGATTTTCCCGATTCTTTCAGGATTTTTGGTCAATCAGGATTTAATCACGATTGCATCAGGATTTGAGAAAAAATCGGCCGTAAAATCAGGAATTGAGAAAAGTCGGCTGTCCAATCGGATTTTTTTATGCTTTCGCATACGTTTATGCAAAAATTTCAATTTTTCTCCGCCAAAACTAAGGATTTGATCAGGATTTTGAAATATTATTAAATCAGGATTTAGCAGTCAAAAATCAGAATTTCCCAAAATGAAAAAACTAGACACCCTGGAAGAGGATTTTTTTTGCGCATTAAAAAATGAACATCTTAGAAAAAACCCGAATTGACTGAGACCGAGTTCAATTAGTAAAAAGAAAAACTCCGGAAACTAAAGGAAATAATGAGGAGTCGCATTTGAATTGGAGGAGGAAAATATTATTTAACGTTTTTCATATCATATCGTTTTTCATTTCATATCGTGCGTTTTTCCTTAGCACGGCAGTAGTACGTGTTTGGGCCGGCCGTTCTGGTCAAGTTAATTGGAGCATCAAAGCTCCTTCAAAATGTGGCGAAGCAAATGTTGCTGCGTGAGTCAACTCCACTGCCGCATAAGCCGGCCAGTCACATTGAAGGATCCAATGAAAGTGTTTTAGTGATCGGTTTAAGTCTAATCACGAATTTTCCCTTTCGCTGTTTGTTTTCAATGCTT
Source organism: Bemisia tabaci (assembly GCF_001854935.1). Taxonomy (NCBI): domain Eukaryota; kingdom Metazoa; phylum Arthropoda; class Insecta; order Hemiptera; family Aleyrodidae; genus Bemisia; species Bemisia tabaci. Next base: position 551,617 of record NW_017547094.1, read on the forward strand.
CTTAGTCAATTTCTACGTATCGCGTCAGTATTGGTGCCACCGTAAACTTGTTGCACCAATTATTTATATGCGAAGACTGGAAATATTTTTTATACAAAAATCACAAAGGACCTTTTAACAGGAGGTCATCGTCATCTAAACAATTTTATCCAGTATATCGGGAGGTGAAAATTTCCCCGAAGATAGTTTCCGTTGCGGAGAGATTCACACAAGTTGTCTACTGTGAAACGAATATTTTATTTTTGTTGAAAGCCACGTCGGCGGAAGACAGGTCCTGTCGAAAGAATAGACGTTCGGTAAAATCACCGCGGTTGCCTTGTTTCCCAACATTCAAGATTTTCACGCCTTGACGATATTGATTCAACTTCTGTTGCCTCCTGTATTAAGAATCTTTGATAAAGTTTTAACGTATGACGTATGAAGGAGAGCGCAAAAGTCATAACGTCACAACTGAAGATTCGTTCGTGGTAGGCAACATCGCCGTTTGTCCCTCGCGTTGTCGCTGGATCAACAGGCTGATTATTGAAATTTATAGACAAAGCGATAGGCAAAGAAGTGACGGTGATTTTGGAGCTATTCCATCGGTTAAAATGGGTGATTCCTACGGACTAAGGGAGAAAATGATGGATTAACCATCGGGTCTCTCGTGGATTGCCGTTAGTTAGTCTATTACCTACCTCGTTTGTCCATTGGAACCACCCGCTTCCACCAATAGGACCCCTCCGTATCTCTCGAGTCTTCTTTGTCTATAGCTTCGTCTATACATTTCGATAATCGGCCCACAGGACTTTGACGCTTGTTCGCTCGGTTTCGGGTAAATGTGACAACGGATACGAAAGGAGTAAGTGTTTTGACACGGCGGTCAATTTGTGTCGAGGCTTCCTGGCGGGTCGCGGAAGTACAGGATTATAGACAAAAGCGTCATTGCGTATTCGTGTCACTCGCGCAGCTTTCCAAAACCGTGGGCCTCGCCGTTGACGTTGACGTTGCCGTCACCGTTCAGGCCAAAACGGGAAACACCCGATCGGTCACCCCCCCCCACCCTTGCCCCCGCCCCGACGCGGTGGAAGCATCGTCAACTCGGTGCTGAGTGTGTCTGCGTGTGTCGTCGCCCCTCTAGAACGCATCTATAATTCGGCATGAGCCCTAGAAAGCATAGAGTTATAGACGGAGAACACTGTCATGCTAAGGGAAAACGCCGTATGAGCCTTCAGGCGTTGCCAAATTTCCTCCGGTAAATCACTAATTTTCAGGAAATTTTTGAATATTTTCATGCCAATTCCTCAGTTAATTTTTTTCGTAATTTGGATTGCATTTTGCGAAAAGGAACCACTGGCATTGCAATGTTGCTAAGATTGTGCAACCTCTTTTGTCTTGGAGGAAAAACCCGAGATTCCATTAATAGTTTCTATTTTACTCGCTAAAAACTGTAAATTTAAGACAAAAATTACCATCTTTTCATAGTTTTTCACGTTTTCCGCAATTTTATTGCAAAAGATGAAGTTGCACAATCTTAGCATCGTTGCAATGCTAGTGGTTCCTTTTTGCAAATTGCAATCCATTTGATCTCAGGTGTCTGAAAATTTCAAGGAAAAAAATTCATAATTTTCCTCAAAAATAAGCATTTTATCGAAGGAGATTTGGCAACTCTCGAATGTTCATACGGCGTTCTTCCTTAGCACGGCAGAGCAGTACTCGCGTGGAAATCGAGGTACGCCCGTACAACTTGATGACGTCACAACTTTAGATGCGTTCGTGATGGGCAACGGAGATCCATCGCTGAGATTACCCAGTGCGCTGTCCGGCACCAACTCAAGCTTAGCTACTGTCACAATTAGCTACAGTCGAATTCAACGCATTAATCGGCGCATCACTGCTAGAAACTTATGTGGACTTCAGACTCCCCTCACTGGAGTTCCAATGGACGGTTCTCAAATGCGCTGACCCCTATACCGCCGTGCCAAGGAAAAACGCCGTATGAACATTCGAGAGTTGCCAAATTTCCTTCAATGAAATGTTTAAACTTGAGGAAAGATATGAATATTTGTCCTTAAAATTTGTAGGAACTTTAGATGAAATCGCGAACAAAATTATCTGGAAAGTTGGGAGGAAAGGATTCATTAGTTAACCAGGAAATTCGTGTTTTATCAAAGGAAATTTGGCAACGCCTGAAGGTTCATGTGGCTTTTTTTCTCAGCACGGCAGTATAGTAAGAAATGTTTTTCCCAAAAGCGCGAAGGGTGAATGACGAAACGCACCCCACAAGCGCATTTACCGAAAGAAAGAAAAACTTGCACTGTAAAACGCCTTCAATTATGCGTGATACTGTGCAACACACCAAAGTCGAAATAGTTGTATTCTTAGGTTGGAACCTAACTCAAGTAAATTGTTCTTCCTATTGAGGTATGTCAACCTGTCGACTTCAGTATTTTGGCTATGTTTGAGCTGTTTTGGAAGAATCGCTTGGTTTCAAGATGTGCCGACCCTCAAGGAAAAGTACACTGGAAAAAAAAAACACATTGGATCTAGAGTCCTGACTCTTGAAAACATTGACAAGAAAAATATACTCTTGATTCAATCAGATTTAAGCTTAAATCAAGAACCAAGCCCCTTAATTTGAGCGGATTTCCTTTTGATTTAAGCTTAAATCTGATTGAATCAAGAGTCCTTTTTCTTGTCAATGTTNTTTTTTTTTTTTTTTTTTTTTTTTTTCCCCAGTGCATCGAAAACACGTTCTGAAAAGGCGATTACGCTCTTCCGAAAATTGCGCTTTCGGACTTGGGCAGTTTTAAAAGTTGACCGTTCCAATCATGTTTTTGAGTAATCCCCTCCCACCGGCATTTCATCGTGTTTTCGATTTGGGGCGCGTTTGATTTGATTCGCATGCAACTTTCTCGCGTTTGTAATCCGGCCATTAAGCGAGTCAGTGAAAATGCCTCGATGCCGCCCACAATTTCATGGGAGGCCTCCGCGGCGAGGCCTTGATTCCGGTCACGATCTAACTCTTTACATTTTTGATCCGTGCCGGTGGTGCCGAACCCAAGCTCGGATGAGTCAGATGCACGCATCATGGGGGGTTTTTCGACTCGTAATGCGTGTGGTATATTCAAATGTTCAGTGAAAAAAAAATAGCATTCAGCGTCAAGTTCGTTCTTTAAAAAGATGGGATCAGTAATGAAGACCACATTCTGTAATTAGGAACTAAGTACTGTTTCTGGCAATTCTGGCTCATTTTAGGAGTAACATTTGGGGCATTAGCTATCCTGTGCAGGAAGGTGCTGTTATGAGTCAAAGATAGTAGTTCCTCATCGCAAAATGAAGGGCTTGGAGGACAAGACACATAAATGCAGTTTTTGCTATTTCGAGAAACTCGTGTTCGAAGTTTCGAAATTCCATGGATTCCTGTGGTGCATTGAAAGTTCAAACTGACTTTTTGATGCTTTAAAATCGGAATTTGGGAGCGAATGTTTCAAAAAAATATGCTTTAGGACTAATTGGACCGCGTGAAACAGAAAGGAACGAAGCCACGTCAGCTATTGCCAAATTTAATCGGGCAATTTAATTTTTTACATGAAAACGGTTGTGCGGATTTTCGTGCAAGTTTCAGTAAAAATTCTCCATGATGCGAAGCAAATTCCTTAAAATTTTCAAAGAAATCCGAACAACCGTTCTCTCGAAAAAAATTTAATTGCCCAGTTAAACTTGGCAATAGCGGATGTGGCTTGGTTCCTTTCTGTTAAACTCGGTCCAATTTTAATTGAAAGCATTAATATCTCAATTTCTTCAAAAACTGCACTTACGCGCCTTGTCCTCCAAGCCCCTCAGTCCCCCCCTCATTTACCGCTAGTCCTCCCCACACACGTATCTCAACCGAACGACTCATCCTGGAATCGACACTCGAATCTTTTCAAAAACTGCACTCATGCCCCTTTTCCTCTAAGCCCCTCAAATGTACTCTGTGCAAGAAGCGAAACGTCACCACTTGGCAACGGTGCACATCGTGGGGTCGGTCCCGTGCTGCCATCTGTCGTGCTGAGGAGTCCCCTCGAGGCGGGGCCGCGGTGGTTTTTTCTTCTTTTTTTTTTCTCGGCGGCTTACTGTGACCATTGTAGAATTACGAGGGCGGCCCCTCGCGGCCCATTGATAAGCGCGGCCCGGCGGATTCATGAATGGAGCCGCGAGGATGAGTCACTCACTCGCGCATGCGCCGCCGCGCCGCGGCCACGCGCGGGTTCCGCGCTCCACGCTAAGGGAAAACGCCGTATGAACATTCGAGTGTTGCCAAATTTCCTCTCAGAAATGGTGTATTTTTGAAGAAAATTTTGAGTATTTTCTCTTGAAATCCATAGGCACTGTAGATCAAATCACGGGCTGAATTCCCTAAAAATTAGGATGAAATTTATCTACGAATTTTCCCGAAAATTCTTATTATAAGAAAGGAAATCTGGCAATGTTTGAAGGCTCATACGGCGTTCTTCCTTAGCACGCCAGCACGAGCGGACGACGCGACGGCGACGCGTCATTAACTCAATTAACGCTCACGACATTACGAGGCTCCTCTTGAGTCTGGACTGGCGTTAGTGGATTTTGAGGTGAGCCCTGTCGATCGTTTAACCGCGTGTTATACGTGGCTCGTGTACAAATTGAGACGCGTTTTCATCGTCGCACCTCGAACGTAAGGGCTTATCGCGATTTCCACGTGAGCCCTGTTTTAAATATAAACCCATGCTTTCGGGAGCTCATGAGAAAATCGAGTTATTCCCTTACGAGGAGAGATGGTACAAGGGTCATGCCGCTTTGCCGCATGCGATCCCTCCAGCCGAGCGAATGCCGTGTCGTTCCGTCTTATGTCGTGTATCTTCAAGTCGGCGGAATAATTTATTTTTTTAGATTTTTCAGGGGTTTCACACTGCCGTGCTGAGAAAAAGCGTCGTATGAGCTTTCGAGAATAAATTGCCCAACTTCCTCCGATAAAAAGTTTCTTTTTGAGGAGAGTTGTGAAGATTTTCTCTTGAAATTTCCAGATAATTTAGATCCAGTCGCGCATAAAATTATCTGAAAAATTCGAATGAACAGATTCTATGATTTCCTTGAAAATTCATATTTTATGTAGGGAAATTTGACAAGGTCTGAAGGCTCATACGTTGTTCTTCCTCGACACGGCAGTACTTTACCCAGTAGTGTTATTTTGCCCCTGTTAAAGCATAATTGTATCAGCTGATAACTGCTAACCTATTTATCAGTACGAGACAGTTACTTTTACCTCTAAGTCCTTTCTATTGTACTTAATTCTCTCAATAAAATATTCATGTATTTCGTCGGAGATACGCTAATAACGCCTTATAATTTAACAGCCCCGAAGAATCTATCTCTAAAGTATCGGAAAAAACTTCGCCTACAAGTTTTGCAAATCCTTTACTTTCAATCACGATAATACAATTTTACGACACGCATTACTGGCCTATTGTATTCAGCGTGGGTTCAGAGGAAAGGCAGTGTTCCGTCGGAAGCGATGGACTCGATGGAAATGAAAGCTAGAAAAGCGAAAGAGCAACGCAACGATGCATCAAGCGTGATAAATCGTTGTCAACGCAAATCACGTTTTTAGCAGGACCGCGCCCGCACCCGGGA
>NW_017547094.1:557279-587237 GCF_001854935.1 Bemisia tabaci
GGTCTGAAGGCTCATACGTTATTCTTCCTCGACACGGCAGTACACTACCTTAGAATGACTCAAAGAAGAGCCAAGCAGTGTTATTTTGCCCCTGTTAAAGCATGATTATTGTATCAGCTGATAGCTGCTAACCTATTTATCAGTACGAGACAGTTACTTTTACCTCTAAGTCCTTTCTATTGTACTTAATTCTCTCAATAAAATATTCATGTATTTCGTCGGAGATACGCTAATAACGCTTTATAATTTAACAGCCCCGAAGAATCTATCTCTAAAGTATCGGAAAAAGCCTCGCATACAAGTTTTGCAAATCCTTTACTTTCAATCACGATAATACAATTTTACGACACGCATTACTGGTCTATTGTATTCAGTGTGGGTTTAGAGGAAAGGCAATGTTCCGTCGGAAGCGATGGACTCGATGGAAATGAAAGCTAGAAAAGCGAAAGAGCAACGCAACGATGCATCAAGCGTGATAAATCGTTGTCAACGCAAATCACGTTTTTAGCAGGACCGCGCCCGCACCCGGGAACATTGTTGCCAGATGGTGCTGAAAACTCAGAACTTTTCATGACTGAAACCGTGGATAGTACGCACATTTAAGCGCACGACATGGCAACCTTACTCAGGAAGCAGTGCTTGCCCCCGCTCTGCCGTGTTGTGGAAGACAGCAGTAAGTACATCCCGCCTGGGGCCTCAGATGGAGCGTATCCTGTGAGCCTCGGGGTTCACGCCGATATCCGTTCGATACTTACCGCTGTTTTTCGTGACACGGTAACACTGTCCGCCCAACGGTCAACACGATTGCCAGCGGATTACCTGATCGTAACGATTTTTATCTGAATTTTTATCAGATTTTTTCGAAGTAAGCGAAAAATATCATATTTCACCGTTCAAAAATCGTCCGCGTCTAGAATGCGTGAAAAGTTGCGGAGTTCAGCGTCAATTTAAAACTGAATGCTTACTAGTTTTGTCGGGTTTTTAAAGTTTCAGCAAACGATAAAAGCTTCATAGAATAGGACATGGGTAGCGGCAAATCTGAGGCTATCTTTTGTAAGTATAATTCAACAAAGATGTCCTGAAAATTTGGACTGCATTTTGCAATTTGGAACCATAAATTCTGGCTCCTCTGGAAAAACACTTATGTGCATAGGGAAACTAATGGCACATACCTTGTTTTTAAACCGCGGGCTAGAAGTTATAGTTCCAAATTGCAAAATGTAGTCCATTTGAGGGTACCAATAGCAATATAATTCGACTACATTTCGCAATAATTAGAACTACAATCTCTGGCTCACCCGCAAAAACACTTACGTGCGTTGGGAAACTAATGGCACATGCGTTCTTTCTGAACACATGTAAGTTGTTTCTACAATGAGCCAGAAATAGTATTTAGTTCCCCATTGCCAAGTTTATCCAACTCATGTCGACACCTTCATCATAACATCGATGGCCAAAGTACGAAACCACGTATCTCCGTTTGCGACGTTGCAGATTTCCTGATATACTTTATTTTTTCATTGGAAGACTAGTCAACTTAATCTCTCGAAAGCTTCTTCGATTTATGTTCTCTATTAGCAGCATATTCCGTAGGAATGTCAAGCTTTAAGTTTAGTTGAACCGTTTCTCTTCGGAAAAATAAAATAGGAGCAGAGATGTTGATATACCGCAATGGAGTCACGTGGTTTCGCACTTGAGCAATCAATATCAGTGGCATGGCGTGAATTGCAATGTATCGATTGTTATGCCTTTTAAATGTACGGTAAAGAATCGATTATTAAGGTGTTCGCTGCGAACACCCTATTCATCGATCCTTTTCCATAGGTTTAAATGGCGTAACAATAGATACATCGCAAAGCACGCCACGCCACTGATCAATATGGTATGTGAATTCTTGTGGACTTAGCTTTTCGCGTGTGCGATGTAAGATGGAGAGAAATCCAACTCCGTTTGTGTGTCTATCAGTGGTGTGGCGTGCCTCGCGATTTATCGATTAATCCACCATTTATACCTATGGAAAAGGATCGATTAATGGGTCGTTCGCAATGAACACCTTGATAATCGATTCGTTACCATAGCTTCAAGTGGGGAAATGTCGATAATCGACCATTCACGCCTCGCCACTGTTTCAAGTGTCTATGATTCATCACCAACCTACATAACACTCCGCGACCAAAAAATTTTAACAATTGAAATTTTTCGCCGCGATCCAGACTGCAGTTGATCGGAATTTTAGTTTTTGGAGCGAAATATGTAAATAGCGCGATAAAATCCGCGTGATAACGCGATAACGCTCACCAACCACTCGCTGGATAATGTTAGTGCGGGTCTCCATAGCTAGTTTACCGCAAGTAAGTTTTGGCCTCGTATCAAGTTATTTGCATTCATCACGCCATCAATTTTTACATTGTTTTAGCGTCAACACCTCAGGAGTTCTTCGGCTGTGGTTCACCGCAGACCGACTTTGCCGTGCTAAGGAAAGAACGCCGCATAAAGCGAATTTTCGCGATCGAATATCATTCATCAAACGAATTGATGATTGCTGAGAGATGCCGATGATCGGTGGAAGCAGGAGCCAATCAGAGTTCAGATTTTTTTTTTTAATGAAAGTAAGAAGAAAATACGAACATACGAAACACTGAAACGCAGCAAATTTAAACACAGCAGACTTGAATCGACAAAACACAAGAACAGAAAGAAGTGACGAAACAAAAAATCTGGTGAAAGATGAAGTTTCTGACATCGATTGCATCAATTGAAAAATCAAATTCAAGTTGATTCAAGTCCCGAGGTGATTTCGAAATTTCAAATTGATTGATTTCAACGGTTTCCGGTGAGACCAACGAAGAAGTCGAATATCATATTAAAAAAAATGCACAATCGTTGAATATCATTCACTGGTGAGTGATATTCTATCGCGAAAATTCGCTTATTACCATTCGAGAGTTGCCAAATTTCCGTCGATAAAATGTTCATTTTTGAGGAAGATTTTTTCCCTGTGTTTGTAACCTGATCTGGATTGGTTCCTTTCTACCTCACTTACAATTAGTTATAATCGAGGTTGACTTAGCGAGCTTTTACTGCATATCCAGTCCATCTGCGGACTGCCTGAAGTATGTTAGCTGATTGAGTAAATTGAAGAGCGCACCTCGTACGAAATACCCCCTTTTTCTGTAAAAAATGACGTATTTGTATCTCAATACGGCAAACGGTTTGTCGGCACTTGTCCCGATTTTGTCACATTTACACCCCTCTCCTTCCGGAGACCAACTTGACTCGCCCTCTATACCTTCGTCTTCGACCGGATAGCACTTAAATCGTGCTCAATCTTATCCGTCGCAGTTTTCGTCCTCGACGATGTGAGTTTTGTCATGCGCCGTGCGAGAATTTTCGACCGATTGTCAGCGCCACACAGTGGATCGAGTCAATGGGACAGGCCGGACAAAATTTGGAAACTTAAAACGTCATAACTCCGTTTATACAAAACTTTGAGGTTCCAAGTGGGCTCATCGATTTCCTCGTGAAATTTTCTGCTAGAAGCATCTCTTTAAATTTGAAATGTGACGAAAAAAAACATCAAAATTTGCATTTCCAGTCAAAAATTTGATGTCCGACCTCCCTAATTGTCTCAATCCACTGTGCGCTACAGCAAGACCGGGAGTTCGTAGAATTTGCCCGTTTTTACATTTAGCACGTCGCACGTTTCTCAGGAAAACTGCATCTTAGCAGAAGATGAGAAAAAAATATTCAGGAGAAGTGTGCTCACTATGTCACTGGAGGCACAGAGGCTTTATTTGTCCTGAAAATAACTGAAAAATGGAAAAATCCACAGAGTAAAAAATTATTCACGTCGTTATCCATCCCCCTAGGAGTTACAAACTGATTGCGGTTGGCGCCCGAGCCGTTTAGATAGAAATTCGGCGCAGAATGGATCGAGTCAGTAGGAGAGGTTGGACAAAATTCGGAAGCTTTAAACGTTTTAAATCTCCGTTTATTCAAAACTGTGAAGTTCTAAAAGTGATTTCATTGGTATTCTCGTGAACTTTCTTCCAGAAACACCCCTTGAAAGTCTGAAAATTTTGGAAAATGATATTCACAATTTTCCCAATAAATTCGGTTTTTATCGGAGGAAACTTGGCAACGTCTGAAAGCTCATGCGGCGTTCTTCCTTAGCACGGCCGACTAGTGGAGGGTCTCTTGTCCCTGATCCTGAAGGTCTCCTCGGGACCGAGTGTTTATACTCTCTATGTAGAGTACCTATATTGAGAGAGTATGCCGTATGGCCACTAGTGTTACCACCTCTGATTGGCTCAGCCATCTTAGGCTGAATGGAGCCCTTAGGACCCAAAAATGGCGGACGCCATAAATTTATGTAATGCAAAAGGACTCAAAATGTAGTTTTCTTTGCTTATCGTAACGAGAAATTTACCCAAATGCACTATTGCGACTTCACGGAAAAAACGAGCTTAGGGTTGGGCCCTACATGTTAGTGCTGGACACTAACGAGGGTTAGGTCAAATGGAGCCACCAAGTCAGAGGAGTGCTGGGCACTAAACAGCTTGAGGCTGGGTCACTAAGGAAGAAGTAGTGTCAAGCCCTAAAGTGACTTTGGAGCGAGCGTAAAATATGAAACGCCTCTGCCTGGGATCGAACTCGGATTGCGCCGGTGGAAGACCAGCGCGTTACCACCAGGCTATGGTAGCTCCGACGTCTAATCGGTGAATTTACACCTGTTAAGCGCAACTACGTCTCGCGGCATCTGATTAGCACTACTCATGTTCAGTGCCCACCTGTACTGCCTTCCGGTGTTGAGCTGTACAGCGCTTAGACGCCAGCCCTCAACTACTCCCCACTAAACGGCCAGTAGTGCTCAACACTAGTCTTGTTTTTTCCGTGTTCTTTACATATTTTTAAGGCTAATCGTGTGCAATTTTTGAGAAAAATTATCGTAGATGTAGTAAGGTTGGCAGCAAGTGCGGTTGGTGATAACCGTCAAAAGTTGGCAATGACCCCCCTCCCATCCACAAAAACCCAAACAAAGCACCGCCATTTTTGGGTCCTAAGCCTCTCCATGGGGCCCAGTGGCCATACTCTCTCAATATAGGTACTCTATCTCTATGTAGGAGGAGCATGAGTTTAAGGTGGATGTTTTTGTGGTGTTGCAGGTGGAGTCGTGTCGACTGCGGTTCCCGCTGTCGTCGATCTCGCCGCCGACGGTGCTGGCCGAGCAGGAGCCCGTGCGGGAACTCCTCGGCGGCTGGGCAGAGTACTTGACCGCCGACGGCCGGACCTTCTACCACAACTCCCGCTCCGGCGAGAGCAGCTGGAAACCCCCCAGGCGCAGATATAACACCGACAATGTGAGTCCCGCCCCCATTTAATTCGCCCTCAAGGTGGCAAATGTCAGGGATAACCTAGAAAACCTCGGAGTCCACAAAAAAGCCTATTGGCAGGGTTGCCACAGTTAGGGAATACCGGGAAATGTCAGATAATTTTAAAAGTCAGGGAAAACCGGGAAATGTCGGAGAAAAGGACGAAAATGTCAGGGAAAATTTGTTAAATCACCTTCATCTGCTTTCTAGAATGGGTTTCAGGGTTCGAACAACAACTTTTGCCTAAAAACTATTTTCAATTATGACTTCTTAACCAACCGTCCTATCTTCAATTGCCAGGGAGTATCACCGAAATGTGTCAGGGGAATCAGGGAAATGTCAGGGAATTTTATTTTCTAAATTCTATGGCAATATTGAAGTAGCGTCCCCGCTTGGTTCTTCGGTTTTCCTGTGCCGCTACTGCAGTTTCGAACCGGTAAGGCCGTAGTTTAAGAGCGCTAAAGCCAGGCTTGTACTTCGGAAATAGATAATTTTCGCAGAATAATTATAGATTAAGAAGCTTGAGTAATTTAACTCAATAATAAAAGGAACTCAAATCAACAATATAATGCAAAACAATTTGGAAAATCTCGTCATGTAAATACAGAAGATTAGAAAACGCCTTCAAGTGAGGCGTGATACCTCACGCGTTCCGGAGAGTTCAAATAGTTGTATCCCTGCGCCGTCGCAAGACAATGGAAGCTTAATATTGAAGTTATGTCACTGCTTGGTTTTTCGGTTTTCCTGTGCCGCTACTGCAGTTTCGACCGGTAAGGCCATAGTTTATGGGCAATAAAGCCAGGCTTGTATTTCGGAAATAGATAATTTTTGCAGAATAACTGAAAATTAAGATGCAGGAGTAATTGAACTAAATAATAAAAGGAACTCAAATCAACAATGTAATGCAAAACAATTTGAAAAATCTCGTCATGTAAATACAGTAGATTAGAAAACGCCTTCAAGTGAGGCGTGATAGCTCACGCGTTCCGGAGAGTTCAAATAGTTGTATCCCTGCGCCTTAGCAAAGCGATGGAAGCTTAATAACCCTGTATTGGATCCTGAGTCCAATAAACTTGACAAGAAAAAATACTCTTGATTCGATTAGATCAATCGGAATTACGCTTGAATCAAAAAGAAATTCACTTAAATTAAGAGGTTTGGCTCTCGATTTAAAAAAAAATCCGATTTAATCAAGAGTATTTTTTCTTGTCCAATTGTTTAAACGAGACTTTTTTCCAGCGTCGAAGAATTTTTAGAAAACCAGGAAATATTGGGAAATTTAGCTGGAAGTCAAGGAATTTTTCCATTTGTACCTAACTTTTAGACTCCGTAACTACCATATTTTCCATGGATAAAGGTTAACCAAGCGAAGTGTGGACTATTTTCTGAATAAAGAAACCGAGAACATTGCAATGCCGCTCAAAATGAGCAACAACGGAGTGCAAAATCCTCAAAAGGAAAGAATAATGTAAACAATTTCTATGCATCTTCCCACAGGGAAAGATCATACAATCAAAAGAACCCTCTAATTTTGTTTACTTTTATTTTATCCTAAAATAAAAGGTTTCAAAGTTGTACTAATATTTCATACTCTAGCTGTTTTTTAGTGTATTTTCCGAAGGAAATACACTATTGCATTCTCCCATGATGTCGGACCCAGACCCGAGACCTTGTGAAGAGCATCGATCACGGGTCGTAGATCACGAAAATATNAGGGAAAACCTGGCAATGTCAGTGAAAATGACGAAAGTGCCGCGGATTTTTTTTAAAATTACCTTTATTAGCTTTCTGGAATGGGATTTCACGTTTAGAACAACAAATTTTGCTTGGAAACTGTTTCAAATTACGTATTTTTGGCAATATACATATCTTCGATTGTCAGAAATTTCACCCGATTGGGTCAGGGAAATCAGGGAAATGTTAGAGACTTTATTTTTCTAAATTTTATGGCAACCCTGATTCAATCGAAATTTTGCTTGAATCAAAAGGAGATCCACTGAAATGAAGAGGCTTGGCTCGCGATTCAAGCAAATATCCCATTGAATCAAAAGTATTTTTTCTTGTTAAATATTTTAAGAGTCTGGACTCTCTAGACCCAAGGGACTTCTTTTTCCAGTGGAGGTTGATCGCCGACCCCGACCCTGTTTCAATCGAATTTTTTGCTTGAATCAAAAGGGAATCCATTTTAAAAACATCGACAAGAAAAAATACTCTTGATTCAATCGGATTTTTGCTTAAATCAAGATCCAAGCCTCTTAATTTGAGCGGATTTCCTTTTGATTTAAGCAAAAATCTGATCGAATCAAGATTATTTTTTCTTGTCAATGTTTTCAAGAGTCTGGACTCTAGATCCAATGTGGTTTTTTTCCAGGTTGATTACCGATCCTGTCTATCGGTCCATTGGGAGTATTTTCTGATGTTTTACGAGGTTTTGTTTGGTTTTTTCAGGAAGACTCGCGGGACGGAAGCTCAGGGAACATATATTCGGGAAGTTCTAGTCCTCTGGCGGAAGTAGACGAATCGCCGACGACGTCCAGCGTGGAGCTCCTGTCTGTGCCCACCGGCTGGTCCGCCCACATCGACAAGGACACCGGTCTCCCCTGCTACGTCAACGCCGTCACCGGAGCCAGGGTGAGTACCCCTAATTTATTCAATGTCAGACAAATTTATTTTCAACCCTTGTCTCATAGATGGACCGCGTTAACAGGGTGTCTAGCATCAGGAGAAACCGGAAAATATCAGGAATTTTGGTCGATCAGGAAGAAATCAGGAAAATATCAGAAAAATTGGACGTTTTATCAGGAATTTTTCTTACGCGAATCTCATCAGCGAAGAAAATCTTACTGCTTTTTGCCTACCGTGCCAAGAGTCGGGAAAAATCAGAAAAATATCAGGAATTTTCAAAATGAAAAAATCAGGAATTCTTTATAAAATATCAGGAAGAATCAGGAAAATATCAGGATTTTTCAAAATTAAAAAATACTAGACACCCTGGTTAAGCAAAGAAGAACCAAGCCCAGGGTGTCTACAAGTCCGGTATTTCCGGAAAGTCCGGAAATAGTGCAGATTTTTTAAGGGCGGTCCGGAAGTACTGAAAAGTGCGGAAATTCTGCATGAAAGTCCGGAATTTTTTTCATTTTTGTCGCAATTTAAGCGAGAAATTCAAATTTTTGAAGTTTTTTGAATTTCGTCAATTTGAGGTATTGAAATTTTCTGTCGAGAAGGTACTGAATTTTTTTGGGAATGTGCTGAAAAAGCACCGTTAAAGTACTGATTTTTAGCCAGCGTGTTTTAGTAGACACCCTGACCAAGCCACATCAGCTATTGCCAAAAATTGTGTGTTATAGATTTTAAAAAGGAAAACGATTGTGCGGATTTAAGTGCAAATTTCAGAGAATTTTCAGTATGTTACCAAGCAAATTCCTTAAAATTTTCGGAGGAATCCGCACGAATGTTCTCTCGTAAAAAATTAAATTCCCTAATCGAATTTGGCAATAGCTGAAGTGACTTGGTGCCTCTCTGCTAAATGTGGTCCAGATATCGGTCTTCAGACTCGAGTCTTGAAATGAGAAAAAATTAGAAAAGCAGAAAGAGAAGATGATTACGAAGTAGTAAGATGAAGAGGAGGAAGGGGGAAAGAAAAACTATAAAAGAAGGATAAGTGAAAAGTTGGAAACGGATTAAAATGAAATGGATTGAAACGTCATCTCCCATAGGTACAGAGGAAAATAATTCCATCCTTAGATTCGAAAAAAAGACACGAACAACTCAATCCTTCGCGAAAATTTAAATCGGCAATTCTTTATCAAAATTCTGCTGATTTGTGCGTGGAATAAGTGGATTAATCACTTTAGTCATCGGTTAGAAACTTTCCACAATTTTTTAGTCAAATTCAAATTACGAGTGGAAATTTTGCAGAGTTGAAATGTAGTTATGTTCTTTATCCTGGGAAAGGACCAAAAACAAGAAGTATGAAGAAGGCATAGAAAGATACGGGGTGAAATGGAGAGGTAGGAGAAGGAAAAGGGACGATATATTACAGGAAGAAGGAGAAGGAGAACAAAGAAAACAAAAAACATAGGATGAGAAAGCAGGAAGGAAAGGAAGCATAGAAACAAAGAAGAGCAAAGGAGAATAAGTTACCTACTAGAGAGGAGAAACGAAGAGAGATGCCGAACAAAGTTCCCAGTTTTTCAACTCAAGTCCTTCCCTCAACGTGCAGCTGCCCCCACTAATTTTCGCCCAATTTCGCGATGTTGTTGTTTTTTTAAGCCTAATTGGCGACCTTCGACAAGACCTCTTGCCGTGCAAAACGTATTATTAACATTTGAATGTTGCCAAATATCCCCTCAAATTATTTAATTCTGAAAAAGTTCTGGGTACTTTTTTTTCGCATTGTCTGCATACGCTAGATTAAAGTGCAAGTAATATCCTGTAAAAAGTTAAGACGGCAATGTCCGCAAATTTCCCAGGAAATCAATATTGAATCCGATGAAATTTGGCAACGTTTGAATGTTCGTACGGCGTTTATCATTCAGCACGAGAGCATCCTACCGTGCCAAGGAAGAACACCGTATGAACATTCAGACGTTGCCACATTTCCTTCAATAAAACCCTAATTTACCGGAAAAATCGGGGATCTCTTTCTTCAATTTTTTCGGTCAATTTTGTTCGCAATTTCGTCTAGAATGTCTGAAAATTTCAAGGATTAATACGCATAATCGTTCTGAAAAATACATGTTTTATCTCTGGCAATTTGGCAACTCTCGAATGTTCATACGGCGTTTATCATTCAGCACGAGAGCATCCTACCGTGCCAAGGAAGAACACCGTATGAACATTCAGACGTTGCCACATTTCCTTCAATAAAACTTTAATTTACTGGGAAAATCGGGGATCTCTTTCTTCAACTTTTTCACACAATTTTGTTCGCAATTTCGTCTAAAATGTTTGAAAATGTCAAGGAAAAGTACGCTTAATCGTTCTCAAAAAGATATGTTTTATCCCGGGCAATTTGGCAACTCTCGAATGTTCACACGGCGTTCATCATTCAGCACGAGAACATTCCCCTCGGTGGCACCCGCCCGATTCGAACCATACTAGAGTACCTGTATAGCGAGAGTATGGACAGATCGCTTCATGGAGGGCTTAGGGCCCAAAAGTGCAGCCACCCTTCTAACCAACTTCTAACGCACAAAATTTCACTGCCAGTCTGCAGGTTCCAATTCTAACCAAGATGGCCAAGAATGTACATAAATGAGCGTTCTTCCGCAAAATTGAGTAAATTTATCCAAAAACTGAGTCAAACACGTGCTTAATAAACGACGGTTCGTAACAATAGTATTAGTAAATCGTTCTGGATAATTGAAATTCATAGGTTGGCTGCATTTCTGGGCCCTAACTTTATTCGCAGAAGCATCGGTGAAGGCCTGATGGACTTTCGGAGTTTCACATCTGTCCATACTCTCGCTATACAGGTACTCTAAACCATACCTGCTTCTAGTTCGGCAAAAAAGTGAATCGATCCAGGCTCGGGCAATAACCGTCACTTGACTCAGCGGTTGGGCTGAAAACACCGATACAGACATCGAGAGCAAATCGATGGGCTCCCGTGCTCCCCCGGGGGGGAGGGGGGGGGGCAGGAATGCCTCCATTAATTAATTGATTCTCAAGGAGTTATGGATGAGGCTTCCTGTGCAGCTGCCCTGGTATCGCGCCTCATCTGGGTCCTGCCCGGGCCGCCCTGGCCGCCTCGGAACACGCTGATCTCAAGTGCTTTTAATTGGTCAGCCCCCTTGCTTACTCATCAGTCATAGGCCCGAGTCCCCCACGTTGTCCAATTTTATCTGAAATTTCGAAATTCCCGATTTTCGAACGAGAGGTCGTCGCCAAGTAGAAGTACTACGAAAATAACGGGTCTCTTTTTTTCCAATTCCTCTCAAAACAGCCTCGGAAAAAAAGATAGAGAAATCTTGCAAAATTCCACTCCGCGCACCGTTCACACGATGTCAGGTTTGACTTTACATTACTTCAGTTATCAACAGTACAATCCAGGGGTCTAGCATCAGGATTTTCCCAATTCTATCCGGATTTGAGGTCAATCAAGATGGAATGCCGTTCTATTAGGGTTTGAGGAAAAATCGGTCGTAAAATCAGAATTCGAAAAAAGTCGGCCGTCCGAAATCCTAGAGTTCTTCTTTCGCATACGTTTATGCAGAAATTTTAATTTTTGTCCGCAAAAAATCAGGATTTAGCAGTCAAAAATCAGGAAAAATCAGAATTTTCCAAAATGGAAAAGAACTAGACACCCTGAATACAATCAGTTTTGACTAATACAATTCGAAACGCCGAGACAAGTATGATTTAATGGGCACAATTCTGGATGGCCGGAGGGCGACAGGGCAGCCCTGTTTTGGAATTTTGGCCTTCATGAGTCAATTTTTGGATTTGAAATTTCCTAAGTTTCGCGCCCCTCCGAAAACACTTTATTCCTCGAAAACAGCCTGTGTCCCTCCTTCAAGGAAAGAACAAAACTAAAAATCTGGCGAGAATAGCGCCGCGGGTTTTAAACATGTAACAATTGTAAGTGGGGAGAGGGGGTGTTTAATTTTGAGCAATCATGTTACGCATATTACTCTACTCTCTTTAGTTTAGGTATTAATATTATTTTTTCTCTCTTGGTCGTTGAGGGGAAAAGCTCTTAGCTGCGAAAATAAAATTCTAAAATTTGAAATTGAATCAAATAAGAGCCAGTTTTTCTCTGTTCAGATCTCTTGAGTCTTAAATCTCATCATTATGTTTCGAGCAATCACTATCATCCTAAAAGAACCTATAAGTACCATTGAACTTCCATTTTGATCCTTCCTTGTAAAAGTTTGGAATTAGAGTACTTTTTGGCAGCAATGTGCATGCTTTCACTGATACAGCTGGTCCGTTTCCACTATGACATCATTGTCATCTCTGCCATCCTTCTTTACCAGTATTTGTCTGATTGAACACAACAGCATGTGTTTTCTGATTTTCATCTCCCCTCCCTCCCCTCAGAAATAAACAAATAAAACAAATTATTTCAACAGTTTTAGTCGGGCTGGATCAAATCATTTGCCTTAT
This sequence comes from Bemisia tabaci, assembly GCF_001854935.1. Classification (NCBI taxonomy): domain Eukaryota; kingdom Metazoa; phylum Arthropoda; class Insecta; order Hemiptera; family Aleyrodidae; genus Bemisia; species Bemisia tabaci. The sequence goes on from NW_017547094.1 coordinate 569,762, forward strand.
GGAGTTACGGTATACATCAGCCACATTTTTCAAGTCCCAAGTACTTTGCAAAATTTGGCAACCAAGTATGGATTCTATTTCCTGCCTTCAATGCGCGTCCAGTTGTTCAGTAATTTTTCCCACCCAGCCATGACTGGTCACCACTGTTCTGTACTGGACTTTGAGCCCGATTGATTACCTCTTATCATTTATGTGCAGTAATTACTGTAGTGATATTTCAAGTGCATCAAGGTGTTAATTTCTAATTTGACTTGTGCGATTTCTTGTGTTCGCCCTACGGATGGATTAAAGAGTGATCTTTGCGGTTTAATTTCTATACTTTTTACATTTTGTGCTTATTGTCGACCGAAAATGTGATGGAAACCACACCTGTGATTTTTTTTTTGATTTTTTTTCACTGAGGTGAGTGGAAAAAGGTCATTGCATAAACTGGTTTTGCCCCGCCAATCGTGAGGCATGAACTGAGAACCCCGCCCACCCTAACTGCTCGGAAAATGTGATTGTAACTTTCGAACGCAGTGAAAGTGAACCTCGGGAATAAAGTGATTTTTGACGATTTCGTTTTCCACGACATCTGTTCAACGTCGGCAAAGGATCAACTGATTTTTTCACTTATTTGAATTATTCCGGAGGAAGTTGCATTTGCCTCCGTGCAATGTTTGGCTTCTGCACAATTTATTTTGATTCAAACCAAATTATCAGCAAAACAAATGGCATCTTTCAGGGGGAAGAAACTCTTCTCTTGGATCTATGCAAAATATTTCCTCAATGTGTCTCTGAGAAACAAGCCTTCTAAATCCATGCATTGTCTCTACTTCGCAAGTGTTTTTTGTTCATAGTAGTGCCACCTCCAGAGTCCTTTTATTATTTATGATATTAGTTTTCGTTGCATACGCTGTATTTCTTAGTTAGAATTATTACCGTCCGAGCAATCGTTTTAGCCGGAAAAAATGAGTCTTTATGGCATGTATAAAAAACGGTGCCCTAAAAGAATGGGCATTGCACTTGATGACGAAGAGCTAAATTCCCTTTTTGAAAGCAATCCAAACACTTATCAGCCGACATCCAAAACAAATCCCGTTCCAAAAAGACCTTTGAGCTATTACAATGAACTCTATGACTGTTTATCCAACTTGAAAGACAAAACTTTAGAAAATCGAAGTCACAGCCTGGACGAGTCAACTTTCGCTCCAAACGCAATCAATTATTCGCACCATAGTCAAAAGGATGAATCAATCGACAGAGCTAATTCTGTAGAATCAATAGAGCCACAGCTTTTGGATGAAATAGGACTCACAGTTCAAAAGCTCATCGCGCAGTGTCATGAACTATCGAAAAATAAACAACTGGAGCGACGAAACAGTTTGAGAGTTGGTAAAGTTGCAGATAGGCAAAACGCAGATCAGATGATCTACGAAATTGATTTAAGTCGATTCTGCAATCAGACTTCGCCCGATCATTGCAAAACTAACATGAACTTAGTCGTGAGTCCTGACAGAGGTAAAGTCGCTACACCCCAAGTCAAAGAACTGGTGATAAGTTTCAGCGGGAGCAAAAGCCCCTGCGATGATTTTGAAAATTCCAAACCTAAAGATGGAAGTATCGTGGACGAAAACCTTTTAGGAAATGAAACCGATTTTTATTACAGCATCGATGACATCAACTCTGCGTTGGACGCAGATTCAGAGGTGAAAAGCTCTTTTGACAGTCGCCTCAAAGATCAAAACATTGAACTCGATAAAAGCCTGGAGCCAGTGGTCAGACATCCGAAAGCTTTTGATGAAACCCTGTTAGCCTCTGGTAATCGGCATGTGGGAAGCCTCGAACGCGATCTTCTTTTTTCCTCCGATATTGAAGATAAATATCAAGCTGATGTGTCGTCTTCCGAGGATTGTCCAAGGCTCATCATCAACGTGGAGCTGAACCTCGACGACAATCAAAGCTCTGACGTGACGACAGAAAGCTCTGAGTTAAGTTCTAGTGCATCCACAAAAAGTGGCTCTTATCTGCTAACCGAGAGTGAAACTTATTTCGGGAATCAAATATTGCAAAAGAAAGAAAACATTGCTGAAGGGGATGTTAATTCCGAAAGTCCAACTTCGATTTTAAACGCCTCCGATGATGCTGTCAGCATTCACTCCGATTTCCAACTTTTCGACCGCAGGAAAAAAGTGCCCTCGAATTGTAGTACGGATTCGATCACGAAAAATGGAAGTTTGCAGTGCGCGGATAAGAGTGTTTTAAAATTTAAGTTTGCACCGTTAGAAAATAGACTCGCCGATTCCATCTCCGATATTGAATCCTCCACCGGTTTTATCAATTCCAACGCCTCGGACGGACCGGTTTACGCTGAGGAAAATGAGTTTTCAAACACGGAGAGCACGGGTTTCTCCTTTTATTCCGAGAATCGGCTCTCGAATTTCGGGATCTCCAAGTCGTCGATTTGCTCTGAAGATCTTTCTGTGTTCTCCAATCGGAGCACTTCAAATGGGATATGCTCAGAAGATAGTGTAGTTCCGAACTCGGTAGACTCGGTCTCGCAGTCTGAAAATAACGCTGAGTACAGCGCTGACAATTTTTCAGAGGATAACACTGTGTTGATAGAATCAGAGTCGGAAGTCAGCATTTCGAGTGATATCATAGCCTGGCAGCGAGATATATTTTTGTCCGTCTTAGATGACTCTGATGAGGATTGGGTCATTCACGACAGGGCGGAGGTACCTAATTTTTTTTCCTTTTTGTGTCAAGAGTTTCGTTTTCACTGCACTATTCGCTTACTATCTCCAGTATTTTTTTCAGGGTTGCCACAGTCAGGGAAAACCGGGAAATGTCGGGGGGAATGTCGATAACGACGGAAATGTCAGGGAAAAATTGTTAAATCACCTTCATTTGGGTTTGAGATTTCGAACAACAAATTTTGCCTGAAAACTACTCTCAATTATGCCCTCTTAACCATCCGTCACATCTTCCATTGTCAGGGAATTTCACTAAAATGTGTCAGGGAAATGTCAGAGAATTTCATTTTCTAAATTCTGTGGCAACCCTGTTTTTTGGAAGCAAAATCTGAAAATGTATTGCTTTATGTGATTGTGTGTACTTTGGTGTCCAGAGGAGAATAGTCCTTTGTAGTGAAATTTCTCAAGGTTCTTCTAAGATATTTTTCAGACCACGTGATGTCGCGAAGACAGCGTCGTATGATATTTTTATTCTTCATGGTGAAAAGCGAGATAATAACTTTCTCGGGATCCCATCCCTACGCTCTCTGTAATTTTTCTTGTTTATTCCAACTTTTTCCCTCCTTCATTTATTTCATGCTGAAGGCATCTTCTTAGGGGACAGACAACCAATCGCTAATCGGACCCAATGAATAAATTGAGTTATACGATCGATCGACCTATCGAACAACTTAATGGAGAATTTGCAGGTGTCAGAAATTTGGTGAATTTGATGTTTAAGATGAAACCACTAAGAGAACCGAGCACGAGAATATCCTTGGTTTTAAATTGAACAAGTACTCGAAGAGATACGATGAAATACCCGAATCTGCTGAAATACATGTGTTTAAATGGGAAATGCGCCAGATGACGTCACTAGGCGGTACATTTTCTCACTTTTAAATCTATTTTCCTACAATATCTCATATCAGAAAGAAATTATGAAAAACATTGCGAAAGTAACTCATTGTGTAATTTCAGATACAGCAATAACATTTTTTCTTGCAAATTCTCTTTTTCAGCTTACAAGTCTTATTTAGTACCCACAACTAAGACAATGGTTCAATAGATGGCCTACTGATTAGAATGAAAGATTTTTTAATATCTTTAGTGGAGTAATTTATATTTTATCTTGTTTTGTTTCAGTGGTTTTCATCAAATGATTACGAGGGCCGAGTCTACTTCTTCGAGGAGAACAGCAATGAGTCTTCATGGACATTGCCAGAGAATCCTGATCCTTCAAACGCCAATGAAGTACGTTTGCCTGGTGATCCACTTGTCTCCCTCTCTCAGAATCAACAATCTGCTTATTTTGATATGCTGAGGAAGAACGCTGTATGACCATTCAAATGCTCCCAAATTTTTCCTAAAAAATATTATTTTCGAGGAAAGCTCTGCATATTTTTCCTTGAAATTTTCATTTACTTTAAATTGAATTGCGAACATAATTGTCTAAAAAATTGGGAGAAAAACATTCAGAATTTTCCTGTTAAATTTGTTTTTATTAAAGGAAATATGGCAACGTCTGTAGGTTCATACAACGTTTCTCCTTAGCACGGCTGTATTATAATATGCTTCACATTGTGATGCGGAGTGTTCATTCCATAGAATCCGACCAAAATATGTTCCCTGTTGGAAGTTTGCAGTCTTAGCTGTAAAATATTTCAAAGCTCTGAAGATTTTCCTTGTGGAGAAAGGAGGAAAAAAAATACAAAGAAAAATACAAACTAAAATACAGAAGACTGTAACTTAAATTAAGGTTGTCTTTTAAGTGTTTGCTACTGTTTCCTCGTCCAAAATAGAATAGACCTCTTTGAGAATTTTCTATAAATTAAGAAAAAGCAGAACAAGAGTTGTTCCAGAGAGTGCTGGTGACTTTTCAGTGTTTTATAGTCAAAGCTCTCATGATAATTTGAGGATAGTAGAATCGTTGACATCAAAATTTCAGCTCCCATACGAATTTCAAGTCTGATTTTTCCAGCCAATGGACCACTAGACAAGGTACGAATTTCAGCATTCTGATTCATGTTTCTTAACCAAAATTTCACGTAAACCACGATGTGCACAACGAAAATTGCCGAAATCAACTCCTTACGAAGATAATTAATGATTCTTGATGCGTGAATTTAAATCACACGCTCACGAAAACTCAATGCTCTACGTGATTCACATCGAGCGCTTAACGTTATCGTGACAGTCTGTGCGAGATGAAAATCTGGCAACCTCAATCTTGACGCTTTGCCCCAGCTGTAGCAAATTGCTTATAGTTTAAACAACACATGGTGAGAAATGAACATTGCTCGATTGAGAAGCTTGCCGAAGCCGTTGTAAAGCGCGATTTGACTCACGTAGAGCTTTGAGTTTTTTATGAGCGGGCAGTTCAATTTCCTCGTGACCAATGTGAAATAAAAACGTTAATATCTTCGTTAGGAGTTGGTTTCAGTAATTTTCGTTGCGCGAGTCGTCTTCTACGTGAAATTCTGGTTAGGAAACGTGTATCAGATTGCTTAAATTCGTACCTTGTGTAGTGGTCCATTAGGTTCGAATGATGAAAAAGTTATTCCAGTCCTGAAATCAGGGGTGCCAAAAGTTATTGCGATCTTGTGATCTTGCGCTCTTGTCTCGCGGCTGAATTTCCAATTTGCTTCAAAGAGCAATGGCCAAATTAATAGCAAACTGCCCAATTCCACAGCAAAATGTCAGCTTTTTCCCATTATTTTACAGAGGAAAAGCAAAAAGGATGGTCACAACTTTTGAAAATTGCCTTTTGACCTATTAATTGCTTCATGTTTTCCACAATTTGCAGATCACAAGATCGGGCATTTTTTGCACTCCTGTATACTGTCACTTATAATATGGCTTCATTCCATAAGTACAAGTTGTCGTGTGCATCATTGAGTGATATCCATGAACATTTTTTTGAAGGGCGATATCTCTATCATATTGAACGTAAAAGATTAATATCAGGACTGATCTTATAACTGTTTGCTAATCTACTTAATGTTACCACCAAACTTTGTGACAGCAGCTTGTTCCTGTACGGAATCACTGTACGTCACTTTGTTTTAAATCAGTTTCCTCTTTTGATGTTCCTTTTTTGTGTCCTTCCAGTCAACAGGAAATGAAAAAGAGAGTACTCAAGACCAATCGCCTGCACATGAGCCACCTGTCAAGTCTGGTAAAGTGGATGGAGCGCCTGAGGAAAAAAACTTGAGTAGATCTATCAAGTCCAGATCAATGATTCTACTAGATTCCAAGTATGCTTATAATTTTCCATGACTCAGCTCTTAAACTCTTTTCTTACACTGATTAAGTACTAGTGTAGTAAATTATTAGCAAGGGATAAAAATTCAGATAGAAAACATTTCTTGTGCCCCTTTTTCCAGTTCCTCCTTTAAACTGATGGTAATGCATTTGCAATGAACTTCCATCAACAAGCTACAAATCTGCACTAACTTACAGCTTGTAAATGACAGTTCACAAATTCGTGCGCTCATCACTAATGTATCAAGAAAAAAATGCCACAAAATCCAAATTATTTCAATCCTGCTTTAAATAGCTTTTGAGTTATGCATTCTTTTCTGTTGTTGAAACAGTTGTCGACAGAATACCTTGAAAAGAATATACTTATAACTATCCAAGAACAAAAGTTACAAGACAGAATTCAAGGGGGAAATAATTTAAATTGTGAATTTATGTGATAATTACAATTCAAAAAGCTGTTGGATAAAAGTGGCAAGTAACAATTTCAAAATTTGTGAAAACTTTAGGTGGAGTTTAAAAAACATTCTATCTTATTTTATGAATAGAATCTTGCGGCGGATGAAACAGTTAAACTGATTACAGAGCTGAAGTTCAAGCACCAGAGGGCTTTATTCTCAATCAGTTTACTTTGAAACAAGTTTTTTCATAATTATTAATATCTCAGTCTCTTAAGAATCATACCTCACTTACTTAATTTCTCAAAGGCTATGATTGAGGAAGCAAAGAAAGTATTGGACATTTTTGGACGATTTTTTTTTTTTTTTTTTTTTTTTTTTTGTACATAAGTACTAAATTGTATTTGTGCTTTGGTTTAAAAAGTACTATGTTGAGTCTATAACATGAATCATTGTTGCTTTTTTCAGACTAGAGGAGTTAACACCCATGTCTAGGAATTGGCCTCAGCTATGGAATGGCCACATGGTTAGTATAAATCCTTTTTTCACCATAATTTCTTAAGAACCTTTTTTGGTGTGATAACTACAAGCAAAAACAATTTTAAAAGTTATGAGTCTTGTAAAATAGGAGACTGTCAACAGAATTTAAATTAGTCAGGAATTCATTATACTGCCTTCCGAATATTTAATGTTGGAATAATTGTTGACATCAATAATGAGAACTTCCCTCAAGCTATTCTACAGGGAATGACACACATCTTATTTGAAATAACATGATATAACTTCCAGAATATTCATGTTCTCTAATGAAGGAAAGAACTGAGGCAGTTGTTCCTAATTCAACCACCAGAGTTCACTGGCATACCCAACATACCATCATAGTGAAAGAATAATGGTGCTGAAGAAATATACAATGGGAGTGCCATTGTAATCATTAAAAATGAAAGACAATAGTTGTAGCTGTGATAATAGATCATACAATTTAAGTTAACAGGCATAGTTCTAAAGGAGACGAAGTAAAAACAAAATGCTTCCATGAATCGCTCTTTTTCAAGTATTCATTGGTTTCCAAATGAGTTTCCAATGGGTGGGATCTGTGGGTTCATGTCATCAAACTTGTCAAGCAAAAACATAACAGCAGCAACTATAACAGCAACAACAATTAACTTTCTCAACAGATTATTCTTCTGAGTATGAAGATGAACCTACTATGATCCTCACAATCTAGACCAATCGCACCCGACCCCGACACCCAGATTGCAAGTAGTGAATATCCTTACCTAATTTCTACCCTTGAAGAAGGAATGGAATAGACTGCTATATCTGATCTCTTGATGTGCTTTATTTTCAGTGTATTCTGCAAGAAGGTTCCTTAAACCGTACCAAAATAACAGAAAATGGTAAACGATTGAGGAAAAATTGGGCCTCTGCTTACGTAGTCCTAACCGAATTGTTTCTCCTTTTCTTTAAAGACGCTAAATCTTTTGCTGCCATGGTGAGTTTGCATTGTTTTTCAGTTAATTTTGAATGTTTCAAGTCATTTACTTTCATTGCTCAAAGCACCATTGTTAAAATATTGTACCTATTGTAATCGCTGATGTATGGATAGATAAATGTGCCTCTAATTTTTGGTGGACACAAGTGCTTGTGATTTCATTACGCCCAGTCCAGAAGGTAGAAACTTCATCGTGATACCTTTTTATAAAAGTAATTTCATCTGAGTCAAATCTGATTTGTTGAATTAGTTTAGTGGAAGTTCAATCAATCTTTGAGCATCTGGACTGCACCTTCAATTGGTATCAAATTTGGCAACACACACTCCGTAAAATTTCCACACTCTCGCCCTAACGGTAACTTCAAGACAGCGCGGAACAGATCTCGACAATTTTAGGGCTTATGATTTTATATTATAGTAAGATGTTTAAATTTTAATACCTAGCTCATGAGGCTATCCTAAGGTTTTTATGCTCATCTTATGCACGTTTCTTGGTGTACACCTTATTCATTCTGTAGACTGTAGTTTAGAGCCCAAAATTTGCTGGCAGAATTTTGATTTACTGATGGTCGCAAGTAATACTATTTCATTTTTTCTTTTTTTTTCAGAAAAATGGTGGCTGGAAACCAGAGCTCTGTGTTGATTTAAACGGTGCGCTGATCGACCGAGGCGATAAAGTATCCAGTCGAAAAAATGTTTTCATTATAAGCACAGTATTAGGTCTTCAAGTGTTGATCCAATGCGACTGCACGGCAACTGCAAGTAGTTGGCTCAATGCCATACAGTCAGCAATTAAAAATTTGGTAACTTTCTTTTATTCATCCTAAATATTCAGTGTGAATAATGTCGCATCTTAAAACTTAATAACAAAAGTTTCTGGATCTGTCTCAAAAACAAAGTCATGTTCCAGTCTAAAGAAAATCCTTATTACAAAATACGTTCAATGTTCAAAAATCCCTCGATTCTCCGATGATAGGTATGCGTATTTGCAAACAGTCTGAAGGTCCTTCAAGAAGTGCACAAAAAAGTACACAGTCACAAAAGTCTCGACAAAATTATTTGTTGAGTGCTGGAGTGACTTAAAAACTCAGGTCACCTTTAGGTTTTACAAAATTTTCCAAAAAAAGGTCAATGATATAGAAAATGAAGCTCAAATAATGTGAAAGTGATTCAGATGTTCTCCCTTTAGATTTTTAAATCTCCTAATCGCCATTTGCATTGTTTCTCAGCCTTCTGGATTTGATAACTGCTCAAGACTTATCAGGAACTCAACATCTCCGGAATGCAACTCTCCTGAAGGTGGCAAGAAAGCAAAAATAGGCCGCTCAAAATCAGTCAAATGTAAGTGATGCTCTCCGCTTAAGCACAGTCAATATTTTAGATCTTTCAAATTGTATGAGAATCAAAAACCTTGCCTTTGACCGTGTATTAAATAGGGCATTAAAAACATAAAAAGTAAGGAGAACCTGAGAATATAGATAACGTTTTAGGGAAAATGGACCACTTAACAACGAAAATAATTAATGAAAGTAGCTCCTAACCAAGGTACATATTAACATTTTTTTATGCATCAGCTCAAACTTCCTTGTCTTATCATTGAAAAAAATAGTGATCTACTTGAGTTAAATAGCACATTAAACGTTACCGTGACAGTCTCCGGGTATGAAAATATGACAACGTCAATCTCGGTGCTTCAGCTTAGCTTTTAAACGTTGTTTTTTGGGGAAGGATCATGGATCGATTGAGAAGCCCATCAAAACCGTTGTAGTGTGCGCTTTGATTCAAGTAGACTTTTGCCTATCTTGTGAGTGGGAAATCCAAATTTTTTATAACTGATGCAGAATAAGAATGTTATTATCTGAGTTTGGAGTTAACATCTGTTATTCCGTTGCGGGAGTCTTCTTTTACGTAAAATTTTGAAGAGGAAATTTGTATCAGTTTGCTGAAATTCGTACCTCGTTTAGTGGTCCACTTGAACATTTTAACAATATTTTGGGGTTTGTTTAAAAGCAAAAAAACAATCAATGCTACTAGAGATGATTTCTTGTACAAACATTCTCTGATGACTTACACAGAGACTAAATTTCCATTATTATTCAGAAGTGTATTCATTCACCCCTGTACCTTGAATCTATATTTCATGCATTATACTCCAAATACTTTGTCCAACTTAAGGACGCACCTTAACATACATTGTAACTGGAAAATTTTCTCCACAGTCCTACAACCAGAAAATTTAATGTTCCTGAAACTTTTCTCCTCTCTTTTCTGTCTCTTTCTAATTTTGGTTGAAGTTTCTGATTCTTCTTTATTTCAATCCAGTGAAAAATAAAGATGGCAGTATAGAAGATTTAACGATTAGTGTAGCAGAAAGACAGACAAAAATCCGAGCGAGACTGAAGAAATTCTTCCACCGAAGACCAACTATGGAATCCCTAGTCAAAAAAGGAATCTGGAAAGGTAAACTTCAAATTCCTCAAAACTTGTTTTCATCTTTCAAACATTTTAGACGCACACCACGTGATTCTAAGCAATTGTCTCTTTCATTCTATTGTAATTTTAATATTGTAATGTGTTCACTTCTTCTTCTTTCCTTATTATTTATTAAAATTATGCACAAAGGAGACGGATCATGCACCTGTTGTAGGAAAGAGTCTCATAGCTGTTTTTCGAGACGAACATTAAAGTTTTCTCACCATTATTTTGTCAGAGAGCAAATATTTTTTATCGTCACATTGAAGACAAGTGTGTCTAGTTTCTGTATGAACTAATTGTATTTTGTTGTTCTCCAGAGCACAATAACTCTCTTTTCCTTGGTGACATAAAAGTCTTTTAAAACTGATGTTTGGGACATCACTGCACTCAAAAGATCTCTTCTAATTTCTCCTCTAAAAAATCAGGAGAAAATTCCAACATTTATAAAAGTTCTTCTTTGGTCCCAATCTCAACTGGAGGAACATCTGTAACAGCTTCATTGTCTCATAATTTGTAACCAAACACTTGTGCATGGTCAATGACCCTTCTTTTCTTCTCCCCTCTATGATTAGACCATAATTAATCAGGAATAACTGCTCTGTCAACAGTGGAATATTTTCTGAGCTTTTTCTCAAGTTCTCATCACTAATGGGGGCCATTATCTCAGTAATGGTCGTATCATTTACAAAATTAACCTCCAACTGCTTTTGCTCAAAACTAAAGTCAGTTCATTATCAGCTTTGGAGCTTAGAACGAACAGTTACACACTGTGCATTCTCCATTCACCCTGTATCAGTTCAAGTTAATAAAAACGTTTCTGTTTCTTTGTTCGTTTTTAACTATATCCGAAATTTTAAGTCTTTTTTGTGTTGCGATGGCCTCTAGTATTTTGATAGTTTAAATTCTTTCGATCGCTTACTGGATTTTCAAAGAGTGTCTTCATAATGGCGGAAAATGTTACAGATGAGCCGGTCTTCGGGTGTTTCCTGGAGCAGGTCTGTTCTGGAGAGTCGCCTCGCGTCCCGCTAGTCGTTCAGCGATGCATCAAATGCATTGAATCGTCCGAGGAGAACATGAAGGCTGATGGCCTATACCGTGCATCCGGGAACCTGTCACAGGTTCAGAAAATTCGCCTCCAGGTCGACCAAAACAATCTGGCAGTCTTGGACCAAGAAGAGGATGTGCACGTTTTGACTGGCGCCCTTAAGCTCTTCTTCCGCGAACTGAAGGAGCCGTTGATCCCGTGTCACCTCTTCAATAAAGCTTTGAAAGCTAGCAGTAAGTTTGATCCTATATAACTTATCAGAAAGGGGAGGGGTCTGAAAGAAAGCATGAAAGGGTCAGAAAATGAAATAGAGAATCCTATCAATAGAGTCAAGTTTTCAAGTTTTTTCTATCTGGACTGCATCATGTGAAATTTGTTCAACTTTAAAATATGTGATTTATGCAATTTAAGCCGTAGGTTTTCCCCCCAACAAGTATTACTTCACCAGAGTGAAATTATTCCATTGACTGTGAAATGCTAAAAATTTAGACCTTGCATTGAAATTGTTAAGAGGAATGTATTAAAATTCTTTCCAAGATGAATAGTGTCTGGGAGAGTCAAAGATAGAAAGATTACATTACTCAACAAATAAATGTTTTTTAGGTTTGTCAATAATTTATAATTTGCTTCCCACTGCTCATTTTACCAAAAACGAATTTATCTGAAGACCAATTGTAATTTTTCTCCATGAAAATGTCAGGGAAGGTCTCTAGATTAATAAGTGAAAACTCTGAAATTGTAAGTACAGGAACGTTTTTTATTTTTTTTTTTATTTTGTCAATTTTAAAGGGTAAAATGGTGTCAAAGGCGGGTGTGTGATGGTCACTTTAGTTTTTTTCCCCTAGGTTTTTATCAATTTTCGTCTATTTACTTTTCGATCTTCTTTTTTGCAAGCCTTTAAGTGTGTCTCATTCTATTTTTTTACAGCAAGTCACAGCAGAAAAGAGAAACTGAACTGTTTCCGTGAAATTACCAAAGCATTACCTACAGCTAATCATGATACACTTAAGTTTTTATTGCAGCATTTACTAAGGTAAGACGAACTCTTATTTTAAAATTTTCAACCAAAATCAATTGAATCGATTCTTTTCACATAAACGATAGTCCATTGCAAAGTTTCGAAACTGCCAAGGATACTTTATTTTTGTGTGAACAAGCGACAGAGGAAATTTTTTAAGAGAGAAAGCATGGAGTATTTTTCTTCAGTGACCAACTAAATTCAATTGGAGTCCCAGAGAAATCTATTCAATAGTTCACCCAGGCAAAATTGACCATTTTCAAATGTCCTTGTGACTTACGCCTAGGCACATGCCAAAAATCTAATCCAGTTATTATTTGGTCCCATTGTTAGCATGGAAAATTTCGGTCTAAGTTTAAAACTAAACAATGTTTTATATCAAGACATAGTAGAAAAATAAAATTTCAATTCCGAAAAATTTATGAATTTAAATAAATGAACAATTTTTGAAAAATTAGTTGAGGAAAAGGTGATGGATCTCTGAAGAGGGTAAATTAAAGTACTAAAAGTATTTTTTTAAATCAAAATTTCTTGTTCAGAATCCAAAATTTACTCATGGGCGAGGAACTAGCATTTGCATTTTACATGAAAATTGGTAAATTTACACCCCCTGCTCACAAAAAAAACCAAAATCAATTTAGGTCAAAATTATCATCGTATGTAAACTCTTTAGCAGCAGCTAGTAGCTATAAAAGCAAATAGCTAGATAATATCTTTCCTCTACCCGAATAGCCCTTTTGTATCCTGCATCTCTCAATACATAACAACTGTAAACTTTCAGTGAGTGTGAACTTTTCAAGAATAAGTATGCGCACAGAAAAAATTATTTGATTGCGAGACACAATGGAATAAATTTAGAGTCTGATTTGACTCTAGTAGATTATGGTTTTCTTGACAAGCAGAATGTGAAAATATAAGACTGTGGAAAATGTTAATAACTCGTGTATAAGTTGAATTTGGAATTTTTCTATCAGATCATATTTTGCAACAAAGAACCACTAAGCTATTTTTAGAAACAACATTTGTGTGGTTGGCGCAAGTAGGTGCTTTCTTGTATGAGCCACAAAATATCCAATTGGCAGCAATATTTATTGAATGCTTGAGCTTGATATCTAATGACTTATTATAACCGTTTTCTTATTTTCAGAGTTACCAAGTACAAAGAATTCAATCGCATGCACATCCCAAATCTAGCCATCGTTTTTGGACCAACGCTCATGTGGCCAGCTCAGGAGTCTGCTAATATGGCGCTAGATTTAATGCAGCAAAATCTGGTCATAGAATGTTTCCTCGTTGAATTTGAACAGATTTTTCGATAATTTCTAGGCCTCTCAAGTGTGGTAAAATTATTATCAATTAGGTAGCTAATATGGCTTTCCCAACGGACAATATGTCGATCTCTTTTAAACTTACCAAATTTCAGTAACATAGCAGACACAGTTGCTATTTATTAGTTTTTGATTCTCCTTAAAATGATCTGTTCTAAAATCTATGTTGGTATTCAAAGTTACTCGAAACTTCAATGACTTGCTATTAGAGTTGAACTGGATAACCAGTCATTTTTCTATACTGACTGGATAAAACTTTTGCATGCTTAGTAGTCACTGTTTTTCAGTGTCTTAAGTTCACTTATCTTATGCTCAGAATTTTCAGCACTTGTCTCTGTGTGTAGCTGATCAGTTGTTCAAGTCCTTGAATTGCGTTTTTCTGATTTAAACCTGTAGGTTAGCAAGAAATAATAAAATCAATTTGAATGCCTGACCAGGACTACATTCAATACTAACGAAGATATCATCTTTTGAAAAAACACAGTGTACGACTTCATACACTGTGGTAGCATATGCATCCATAGTTTTTACACCTGTGATTCATCAATAAGTGATACACATATTAGCACTGATTGCTCCTCTTTTCATGCATCATGAATTTTTAAAAAAAATTGAAGGATCGTGGCATGCAGTGGATGATGTCATACGCCGGGTTTTTTTTTTTCTTCTTCTTTTTTTCTTTTTTTTTCTTTTATAAGGGGAGCATTTCTATTAATACAGGACATGAAAAGTTGATATTTGGATGGATCTTGTTATTTTTTGCTGACGTTTAATCTGATATCACCAAAACACGATTCTGTGACTAGCGCAACTGACCCATTGCTACCTCAAAAATTTGAACACTTATAATTGACATGAAATTCTACAAGATATGAAACAGATTTTGACAACTTATTAATTTAGCCTTCAATCACTAACAAGAAATAGTACAGAAGCTTGTTCTAGGTGTCTATTTTTACAAAATTTACCTCTGAAACCGTAATTTCAAGCCAAAAGTGACTGAAGATGAAGTATCCCATTCAATTGGTAAAATTGAAAGGTGATTCTTGCATTCTCTTGAATTCTCTCTTTGGTGTTCAGTTACTTTTGACTACAGGCTTTTCAAAAGTATTTTTTTGAGAAATGAACAGCTCACAACATATTGCTCCTGTATTTTTTTTTTTTTTTTTTTTTTTTTTTTTTTTAAGTTAAAAGATAACTCCTTCCTTTAGCAAACTTTGCTCAATGCAGTCAAATCTCACTAAGTCAGAACTTGTTTATGTCAGAAACCGTACTAATACATGAAAATTCCCTGTCCTATTTTTCACCTATTTACGCGATGACAACAAAGTTTGCATAAGTCAGCTTCTTTGTATGTCATAAGTCTTGAGGAGGCCTCATACTTATAGGAACAATATGAATTCCTCACTCAGCACCATTTCTTCCTGAGTAGCCCTGTTGTTCCTATGGTGCCAGCAGCGGTCGGTAGACGAGTCATCATGGTATGTAGTAATTTTGACAGATTTTGGCGGGAAATTTAAAGTGCAAAATGGAATAATAGTAAGTTTGTTGATTCTGGAGCTCCACTAAGTGAAATAAATCCATAATCTCAATGCATTTTGACTCAGTGGGGTTTGACTGTATCTAATAGTTGTTCATTTTCAGAGCAGGATCATTTCACTGTTTAATTTAGAAAGACGCAGACTTTTGCAAAATAGTAATTTTTAAAACGGAAGACCAAGACTCATTGGACAAGTGCTGGCTTTATTGACGCCAGGCAAAGTTGACGATTTTTCATACCCAGATTGAATCACAGCAACCTTGATCCGATGACTAATGCAGTGACTAACTCGGTCATGTCTGAAGTGAGTCTGGAAGGGTTAAATTTTAGATTTTTTACTTTGGGAGGAGTTTTTCTTCGTTTTTGTTCGGGGGCTGTTACGGAA
This sequence comes from Bemisia tabaci, assembly GCF_001854935.1. Taxonomy (NCBI): domain Eukaryota; kingdom Metazoa; phylum Arthropoda; class Insecta; order Hemiptera; family Aleyrodidae; genus Bemisia; species Bemisia tabaci. Next base: position 585,421 of record NW_017547094.1, read on the forward strand.
AGAAAATATTCGTGTTTAAAAATGAAAAATTCATGTAGAAAAGTCTTCAGCCTATGTCCAGTTGAGTCTCAGGTGTTCATTAATTTCTACGAGATTCTTTGTGTTGGGAAAGCAGAAAGCTACGCTGCACTGAAGATACGCAAAAATAAAATGTGCATGTATAAATCACTTTTTGTTTGTGATCTCTTTTCATTAGTTTAAAAAGATTTGATAAATGTTTCGATCTTTAATCGTGCCCTGTAAATATACTCTAAGTAAGAAAAGATTATATGTGATGGCTGTAAACTGTGTTATGATAGAATACCCTTTTACTATTTTCTTCCTTTCCTGTCCATCAAATGATGTATATATTCAGTTGCTTTTTTTCCTTTGTCAGATGTTTAATTAATCATGTTATCTCATGGCAGTCTAGCTGCTCTGTTTATTTTATGGTTCAGGACAAGGAGTTATAACCTGTCAAGTTTTAGGCTGTATGACAATTTTATGCACCAAATATCTTGGGCTCAATGTAAGGATGAGTACCTTCTGCAAAGCAATACCTGTATTACCGTGGTCTTTAAAATTTTAAGTTTTATGATAAATCTATTTTCTTAAATTTTCTCCAGAATTTGAAATTGCAGAACAAATTAATATTTTATCATTGTATATTTTATCTGCTACTGTCATGTTTGAGAAAGGCCTTGTATAAAGACGTACTATTTTTTCATTCGGAATCAGATCATATTTTGATGAACTCTTATTTACCCCTCTGCAAAGCTTTTCAATTTAATGAGCTTCCCATAGCCTTTGGAATATTTCTATTATGTTTGTATCTGTAATAATCGACCATTTTATTTTTATGAAGTCGAAGATTGTATTTCTTACGGTTCGATCGAATCAAAAGATTTGTTTGACCCAAAAACTCAGCCGAAAGCTGCTCCAAAGTTAAAAATTGTTGTTTGTTTCCCGCTTGTTAACCGTGACTATGGACGATTTATTTCACAAAATTTTTCTTGTTTCTAATCTGAAGAATTGTCTTGTTAGAAAATAGTCTGAAAATTTTATCTCTCGGTTTTTTTTTTATTTTTATTTTCATTGGAATTGTACGTTCCGTTTGCATTTAGGATCTATGAATTTTTATCATTCCACCTTCAGATCATCTCAGATTTTGATATAATGTTGATTTTACTACAAGCATGAAGTTTTTGCTGTTTATACTGATCTCGAAAAAAGCTAATAAAAAAATATTCTGCAATTGACTCATTCTGCCAGCAGATTATCAGAAGTGAGGCAGTCCTGCACTCTAACCGAAAATGTTACATTTTTAAATAATAGTGGATTTTCGTCATATTATCAGACAACATTAATAGAAATTAGCTACATATATTTGAATTGACCTTTTACTTTAATGATACACTTCATGTTTATCTACTCTTAAGACTGTCTCTGTTGAGTTATACGAATAATTCGAAATGTCCAATTTGTATTTTACAAACTAAAGTATGGAGACCAAAATTCAATTGCTAGGATTCTGTAAAAATATGATTTGTGCGGCCTTCAAAAATACAGGAAGAGCGCTTGATTTTGAAATCCATTTTCAAGGATTTGAAAACGCTGGTTTTGCACATTTCAGGTTGAATATCCCTCCGAGTAGTGTCAATTCTGAGTTGGGTAGCTAGAAATTTCGTCCTGAAGGGTTAATCAAAACTTGCTCATAGAAGAGAGATCTAATGAAAGAAAAATCCTGAAAATTTGGGAACTCCCGTCAGTTTTGGTTACACCTTTGTTTCCATCCTACCTATTAAGTCCTATATCATTCCATCAGTATTCTAAAAGTA
>NW_017547094.1:587510-605011 GCF_001854935.1 Bemisia tabaci
TAATAGAAATTAGCTACATATATTTGAATTGACCTTTTACTTTAATGATACACTTCATGTTTATCTACTCTTAAGACTGTCTCTGTTGAGTTATACGAATAATTCGAAATGTCCAATTTGTATTTTACAAACTAAAGTATGGAGACCAAAATTCAATTGCTAGGATTCTGTAAAAATATGATTTGTGCGGCCTTCAAAAATACAGGAAGAGCGCTTGATTTTGAAATCCATTTTCAAGGATTTGAAAACGCTGGTTTTGCACATTTCAGGTTGAAGATCCCTCCGAGTAGTGTCAATTCTGAGTTGGGTAGCTAGAAATTTCGTCCTGAAGGGTTAATCAAAACTTGCTCATAGAAGAGAGATCCAATGAAAGAAAAATCCTGAAAATTTGGGAACTCCCGTCATTTTTGGTTACACCTTTGTTTCCATCCTACCTATTAAGTCCTATATCATTCCATCAGTATTCTAAAAGTACGTTTCCCTCCTCTCGTTGAAAGCTCAATTTTTCTTGCAATTATGCTCTTTTTCTCTTCTATTCTTGTAATGGACTTTTGTAAAAAATCAATTTCATGGTAGGAAACGTCTTAAGGATTGATTGACTTGTTCATCATTCCCATTTTCTTGGTCGTAGCCATCTTTGTTAAGCCTCAGATACCAAACGTACTATGGTATAAAAAACATTTGTCTCCATTTTTAGATGAGTGGCCAGTTCAGCTCAGAACCAACTTATAATGTTAGTTCATCTTGGACCACCTTGGCCATTCAAGGCTTCTCACTCTTTCTCTCCTCCCCCCCCCCCCCCCCCCCCNTTAGTGGATATCCACTAGACCAGGAAATTCAAAATTCAAAATCCTCATTCTTCTATTTTTGCACCTCTAAGCCCATTCCAGGATTCAGTTTTTAAAAGGTATTTATTTATTCCACTGTTTTTTGTCTGGGCTGCATAACATGGCATTGAAGCCCAACTGCACTTGGGGATGCCTAGCCTCTGAAATTAGCTTTCTTAAAAAGAACTGAGGTATCAAAATTTTAAAGTAGGTCACTCATTTTAATTGTTATATTTTCATGCCTTCAATCATGTCGGCGTTTGTAAATAAAACTTCAAGAGAAGGTTCCCATGCAATAATTGTGTTGCCCTGACGAGCGTCCTATATTTTTGTATAATAGCACCTATTTTTTCACGCTTCTGTACAGATTCAATTCTTTCCCTTGTAAATGGAAGAATTCATTGTATCCTGTACATAGAATTGGTGGTTTCGATGCAAATTCGACAAGTCTATTTTTAGAATGGGAATAGTAATTTTGCCTGTTTCTGTCTTGTTTTGTTTGAATTTTTGTTACCATTAACCTCACCATGCGCACCGTTTGGCGCGGATGAAAATGTTGATTAATTTTGCGTTCGAAGCCCCTCTGCCTTTTTGAGCTCATTATAGTCTATTTAAAGTTAATTTTCTGCTCAGCCCACTGGTTATTGTTATTATTGTACATGTTTTTTTCTCATCTGACATCTTGTCCAAGTCGCAGCATTTCAAATCGTGGAACTGTCCTGTTTTCAGATGTCATTAAGTAGAACAAATCCATCTGCAAGGAGAGATTTGAAAAATGAGTTTCCTCTAAAATAATGTTATGTCGCCCTGCTAACAAAAAGCACACAGCCTACACTATGGTGCTAAAGAAAAAAGCTGTATGAACATCCGGATTTTGCTCAATTTCTCCCTGTGAAACATTCAATTTGGAGGAAATTTGGACCGCGTTAAACACAAAGGAACCAAGCCACATCAGCTATTGCCAAATTTCATTGAGCAATTTAATTTCATGCATGTAACAGTTGTGCGGATTGTTTTGCAAATTTCAGTGAATTTTCTCCACTGTACGAAGCAAATTCCTCAAAATTTTCAAAGTAATCCGCGCAAACCCTCTCTTGTGAAAGATTTAATTGTCCAGTTAAATTTGGCAATAGCTGATGTGGCTTGGTTCCTTTCTGTTAAATGTGGTCCATTTAAGAAATATGTTTTCTGGAAATTGTCAGCTATTGTAGATTAATTTCCATGTGAAGTTCTCCAAAAATAGAAAGAAAAATATACGATAGTTTCTTTGGAAAATCGTAACTTATCAAAAGAACTTTGTCAACGCCTGAAGGCTCATACAGCGTTTTTCCTTAGGATGAATATACAAGAAGTAGGCTTCTAGAGATAATCAACCGTAGCATTGGCCCATTCTCATAGTCCCATGGATTTGTTCTGTGTTTATCCTCCTTTTTCACATGTTAATATTTCAGTTCTCATATTATTTTTGCATAATATTGTTCTCCAAATGTACAGATGAGATTTTAAAATCCAATGACCTATGGTAAATACCAAGTTCTCTCTGTTATTTTGTGCTTTTTCCCAGCAGATGAGTTTTGACAGTATGTTATCTGAAGCTCCCCTTGTGAACTGCGCTTTCCACCATAATGACATTCAATTGGATTCTGATTGTGTTTAAATGCTATCAATCTTATGTTCATGGTTACAGGATTGTAGCTTAGTTTAGCTTGTTTGTTCCAATCCTGCAACTTGAGTCAAATGGTCTAATTTTAATTGATGCCAATTATTAGTTTGATGTCCATTGTTTTTCTCAGAGCAGTAATGAGAACTGCTATTGAAATATATGCCAGACTCGTTTTCTTCAGCAGTACGCTCTAATTGGGCATTTTACTTCCTCCTTTTTTTATAAACACCAATGTGTGGTTTGCTGCTATATATTTGGCCGGTGAAACACGAATGAAGGACAGCTTTCATGTCTTTCGTGATTCACCAGATGTTGATATCTGTCCCTTATAAAAGTTTGTAGACCTCCTACTTTTATCATAATTCAATTTGCACACAATGTATGTATCCTTCATCGTTTATGCAGGGTAAATTTTAAAAACCAAGGGATCATTCATGTAATCGTTTAAACAAGCCATTCAGAAAAATAAATACCCCTGTAGTATATTTGCTCCACAGAGATCTTTGTCTCGCTCGATATCATCCAATTATGTCTCGCTCTAAATCATCTAAAGTCGTCTGTATACCTGTAAAATTATTGACTTTTTAAAATCACATATTAGCTAAGTGAGAGGATAATTAATTAAGCAAGTTTACCTATTTTTTTTCTCTGAAACCATAAATACTAGAAGCGAATCCAAACCAGTATTGAAACAGATATATCTTAGAAAAAGAGATTATGAGCTAAAGGCCTTGTCCACTTGAGGTTCGAGGAATTTCGGGCGAACTTGTTATAACTCACCCATAAGTTGCTCCTGGAACCCCCAGTTTGCGGAACTAATTCGTCCAAACTGCGCTCGTGTGAACAAGACCTAATGAAACAAACCACCTCTGTCAAGATATTTCCCTCTACTATGCCAGTTTCTCAGCTGCAGAACTTTTGTTTTTGTTTTTTTTTTCCACCTCCTCATCCTTGTAGAGCTTTCAATTTATCTGAGGGTTTCTGATCCCCTTGAAACTCCTAAACCATAATTCCCACCCTGTGCATTTTAGGAAGACCAGTTATTGGCTTCAAAATATAAGCATAACAACCTGTTGCTAGCAAGTGCAGCAACTGGTCTCTGTTTCTTTATTTTCCGCAAAACAAAAAATATTACTTTTTGCTTCCTCTGTTTTATTCCTTAACTTGTATGGAGCTATTATGATTTTAAAACATTGTCCAGCATTTTTTACTAACTCCATCAAATCACTAAATTATAAGGCAATCAAGTTTTGTTTTGTTACGTGTAGTTATGAATCTTTCATTTATTTTTAACTAGAATATATCTGTTCTTGTTTACTTTTTTCTTCTTTTCCTAGACAACCTCTTTGCTTGTTAACTGCATCACATTATTTATTTTGTATACTCGAACTTTTTGCTGTTTGTACATCACGGTGTTAAGTTTTTATCAAGCCAAAATGACCTTCGGCTAAGAAAAAGTATTATGTATACTTTATTTTTGGAGGGAAGAAAACGGGATGGTTAGCATCGATTTGATTTTAAAATATTGCAAATACACATTTGTGTATTTATTCTTACTTTTTTCTCTCACATTGCTTTTTTAGCAATATTTATTATTCACGCCACTACTTTTAAAGTCTAGTTAACAGATCAATTTTGAAATCAAATTTTTTATTTATTGCTCCTTGAAAGTAAAATATAAAAATTATAGAAAGTATTTATCAAATTTCATGAGTTCTGCTAGACAGACCAAACTGACTAGTTTTCAAATTTTTTTATTCATCCCAAATTGATTATAAATTAAACTCAATTTGATGAAATATATTTTTATTTATTTTTCGGTGCCTATTAACAATTTCGAGTCTTAAAATTTTGAAACAAAATGGCTCAAAGATGCTGCTTCAAAGAAAAAGAACCCTAATGGTTTTGCACGATGACCTAAATTTGGTCCCAAAGTAACACAATTCATGAAAGAACTTGTGACTACCTTTTTGAATTAGTCCCATCTGTGTCATAATTTTGATCTACTTTGTAAGCGTTAAAACGTATCCTCTACCATTGTTTTTAATCTCTTGTCTATCCTATCGTCCATGCAGTATAGCAAATGTATTTTCGTATTTAATCATTTACTTGCGCTGAATATTATGATTTTAATTAAAGTGTTATATTTTTGTTTAACTGGTGTTTCTATTTCAGTCCTCTAAAATCCTGATTCAACTTTCTTTTTCGATTTTTGCCGTGTAATTATAGACGGTGAAATTGTGAAACCTGGTTTCTCCTTTTGCTACGCTACAGACTTAATTTGCTGTTGTACTTCTTCTTTTTTTTTTCTGAATATATCCAAAGTAATTCTTGAAAACTTCCTTGATTTTTCTTCTCTGCCAGCGGAATAATCTGTATCAATTTCAAGTAATAAAGTTGACTTGTTTCTCTTCCAAAAACAAAACAGGAACAGACATTTTGTAACTTTGCAATGGAGATGTGTGGTCTGTGACTGCAGCCATTGATGTTTTGACAGAGTTCAACTGGAAATTACCGATTTGCGTATTAGATACAAATAAGTGAAAATAAAAAATTCCAAATTGAGTTTCAAAATTTGTATGTGAAAATAATCTTTAAACTTTTTCCTTCATACTGAATCTCAAGAAGGAATAATTCTTCCAACCTCGTTTTCTTGTTTCAAACTTTATGTGGTTTGGTGTATTTCTATTAAACCCTGTCCATGTTATCATTTCCCAAGCGATACATATGGCCAGAAAATATTACCTATATCATAAAAAGGAGATTTCTATTTACAAATGGTCGCCTAGGAAGAAATATTGCTAGGCTGATATTCACAAAAAACATTTCTAGGAGTCAGAGATGAGATGGAATTTTGCAAGAGAGTAATCCGATGCAGCGATTGAAAGAATTGCTTGTCATAGGAATTCGGATACTCCTTCAAAGTGTTGAAAAAGAAGCTTCTACCATTCTATCTTACAAATTCTTCAGTTGCAGATAGGCAGGGGTTTTTCCAGTCAGCAAAATGAGAAAATAAAAGAGAGGGAATGAGGTGACAGAGAGATGAGAGAAAATAAAAAGATGGATAATTTCTATTTTTACATTCCCTTCTTTAATATTTAAAAATATGTGAGACATCTTAATCTTGGTATCTCGACGAGGTTAGGTACTTAAATTAAAGTGAATAAAAAATCAGTCTCATTGAGAAAGTAGAAATAAAAGCTTTAACAGTTTTAATTATTAAAAATTAACAAGAGCTGTCTTTGTAGGTACGTACATAATATCTGTGAATAATTTTTTTTGTTAATTAGATTTATCATCAACCACACATTGCACATAACTTTCTAACTTCTGAGAAAACGAATCTGCGGAGTAGAGTTCATCAAATCTCTTCCTACCTTTCAATCCCATGGACTGTGATAGATTGGGATCATTAATAAATTTTTTCATTGCCTCTGCAAATGAATTAGAATTATTATCACATAGAAATCCGGTCTCTCCATCAACAACTGTTTCAGTTGGCCCACCACTGTTTTGAGCTATGACAGGTTTATTTAAGAACATTGCCTCGATAGGAACAATGCCATAATGCTCATTTGGTGGCGTGTAAACTATACTCACACAATGTTTCATCAAAGATACCTTCTCTTCATTTGAAATTGATCGTAGAAAGCAAACGTGTTCTTTGACGTTACTCGTTTCGCATAATGCTGAGAGCTCATCATAATGTTCAACATTTTCTAACAGCCTAGTGTCATATCCCCCGGCGACGATCAAGTAAACCTTTTTCATTGTAGATTCAGGAAGACTCTCTTTCAATTGTTTCAAAGCTTTGATTGCAAGATCTATGCTTTTCTTGCGCTCATAGCGATTTATCGACAAGAATACAGTGGCATCACTGGGAAAGTCTGGATTTTTTAAAATTTGTTTCAGCGGTAGGCAGCTGATTGTTTCACTGAAATTTTCTATTGGAATTGATGGATAGAGAATATCAGGTGTGCTCTTAATTGTCTTAAATGTTTCTTTGAAAACTTTTTGAGTATATTTGCTGTTAACCAAGATAATACTAGCCTTGGCAGTTGTTTTTTCTTCAAGCCAGTTCAAAGGAAAACGATACAGAGCTTTTAGCCTTCCACCAGCTTGACTCAACAATAGGTCCGGATGATGACAGTAAAATATTACGGGAATGTGACCAAGTTTTAGAACAGGGATACAAACAGAGACTAAATCACAGAATACAAGAAGAGGTGCAAGATTGCTGAAAAATACAATGTAAAATGCTGCGTATATCATTCGCAAGTATGCGCACAACGCAAAAAAGTAGCCAAAAATATTCCTTGGTAGCCAATCGCCGACAACAATCACTTCGAATGTTCCATCTACAGTTTCTTTAAAACAATGAGAGCGATCGTGGTGAGTTGTCACGAAGCAAACTTCGTGATTCCTCTTCTTCAAAGCTAAAGCTGCATCGACAACCAGTCTTTCAGCCCCTCCAATTCCAAGATCAGGGTGCAAAATCACAATCCTTTTGGATGACATGATGAATGGGACGGAGATTTTTCAAATTAAGATAAATGTCACTCAGGGGCACTGGTCAAATTTGGTAAATTCATGAAAATTCTATGTGACTTTTGTAGCTAAACACTGAACTGATAAGACACATCCCCTGAGACAGCCGAACACATTGCAGCGTTAGGTAGACAGAAGTATCGTCACTATTATATATTCTGATGAAATATGATTACGTGGGGAAAATTGGAACGAGTGTCACGCAGAGAAAATAAGTTTATTTCACAGACACCGCACTGATAATCCGATGCAACCGAAGCTCTTTCTTTCATGAGTCGAGTTGGCGAAGTTTGGAAGTTAGGTTATGTTTGAAATTACATTCATATGTAAACAAAAACAAACTGCTCTCTGTTATCACCACCAGCACGTGTCAGATAAATGTAGAAATAATTATTGTTGGTGGTTTGTTACTTCGTGTAATTTACTTTTTCAGTGATTTATCCTGTTTCTCGCAGTGTTTTAAATGGCAGGAATCAATTTTCCTCGTCCTTCAGCATGTAACAACCGCGAATTTTATAATCCAGAGATGAGTTATCCATGTCCAGAACGTGGTCGTCAAAAAAAGAAGGTAAGCAAAAGCAAGCAGCCCCTTTCAATGCACTATTAAAACAAAGGTCTTGGCCTCTTACTTTTATGAAAGAAAACTAGAAAGAATAACTTTCAGCCCGAGTGAGAGAATAATGTCACCTCCTGGCCAAAGTATCACTAGCGCCATGCAACGTTTAAAAATTTCTGCTGCCATATTAATTTTTTACAGTGTAACTACTTGTTGAACATGTTTGAACATTTCACTGATTTTCTTTGTGCTGCCGATAACATTCAGTAAAATTTCCAGAAAGCTTCAACGAGTAGTCTCACTGTAAAAAATTAAATAGGCAGGGGAAATGTTTCAACGTCGCATGACACTTGTGATATTTTGGCCAGAAGGTGACAATACAACCTCTGGTTGATTAGATGAAGGATCCCCAACCCTAGTAGTAGTGATCGCGATAAATAGCGTTTTTAATGGTTGGTTATCGCGATTATATCGGTGGCAATATATCGAGATATTATCACATGAAAAATCTCGATAAATGGCGATTAAATCGCAATTTTTGTCGATAAAATCAAGATTGAATTGCCATTTATCGTGATTCTTATTTCTAAAATATTGCGATAAATTGTCGGGCAATAAATGCGCGATTTTATTGCGACAAGATTGAGGATAATCGCTCGGATGTTGATGATCCTGGCGATTTTATCGACGATGAAATTGCAATATATAGCGATTTTTCCGTTGAGGAATGCTACTTGGGAAGGATAACTTGAAATAGTAGATTTTTTGTGCTGTAGTCTGCAGAAAAGCATGGTAATTAAAGAGTTATTTTGTAGTTTGTTCGAGACTCTGAGGAACAGTTTTAACTTAATTTAATCAGTGCGCATGTTAAGAGCAGAAGCTGATACAGGGGACATTGAAATTTGCCTGCAGACTGATTATTGAAATTTTGTGTTTGTCGGGCGGAGATAGATGACATCGGTTCAATGACGTAGCATGATCGGTCAGCTGTGTCTTATCTCTGCTTTGTAGTGTCTATGTCTAGTATAAAGAACAACTTACTGTCGGAAACTGAAGAAGTGCCTCTTGCTTGCTGTTGATCCCACCTGACATAGGCACGACGAAGCAGCGATAAGACATAGCCGACCAATCACACTACACCATTTAACTTAAATCAAATAATTGGCCTGCTGGGCTGACTTGGGGTTTGCCCGTGAACTTGTGGGTAATGAGTCGCGATCTTTAAAAATTGTGTTTTGTATACTTGAAAATTGAAGATTGTCATTTCCAGTGTCGTATGTCAGTCATGTATCTTTGTTATCTTTGTACCCCCACTAAAAATATGGAGCCCAACCTGTATTTTAGGACCTGTATGTACCTATATGTGGCCCAGGTGTCCCTCTGAACAGCCCACGATCGGCTGCATCTGATGAATGAGTGTCAGAGAGATAGAAGACAAAACAACGCATGGGCCAAGATGAGTTGAGCGTTGGCACCCGCTCACAGGCTTGTTCTCTACGGCTCTCTTAAAAAAGCAACCAAGTGGTCTTGCCATTGAGAATTCGCATGATCACCGTGCAGAATGTTTACAAACCAACGACCGCAAACTGCATAGACAGTGGGAAAATTGCGTAGTCACCTTCAATGAGGGATGATGTAAAATGTATTACGTTATGATCAAAATGCGCTCCAATTTTTTTCTTTTCTTTTTTTTTTCTACAGGCTTCAAATAGCCCCTATTGGCTAATCCCACGCTTACCACTAGCCCCAGGTGACCATCAGGTCATACCTGGCCGGGAATCGAACCGGGGAATTTTGCGTATACCTCCCGAACTTCCAAAGTTCTATACGCGTGCTGCCGTAGTACTCATTTCCAAATAGCGTACGCACCTGCCGAACCGCTCGCTATTCTTGAGTCAGGACTCCAAGAGGAGACCAGGTTCCTTTGAGGGGGAGCGCAATGCTTGAAGTACTCCTTCAATTTTCAGGCGCTTCCCAGGGCCGGATTAAGGAGGTAACCCCATGGCGGCTTTAGGGGGCGGCAAATTTTGCACTTTTTTTAAATGTAGGTATAAAAAAATCGGATTCATAAAAAAATTATCAATGAGAAAAGGGGACGAAATCTCTTTTTCCTGAGAGTATAGTCATTTCTAATTTTGTCGTCTTTTGGTGATACAAAAAATAGCATCTTTAAGTAATTAGTAAAGTGAAGAGAGGAACTGAACACGCAATTTGGCGTGGAGTTCAACGCAGAGAGGAATGATGACGAGGACTTGAGATGAAAAAGACAAGCCCTCGGCGCGGCGATCGGCATGTAACACATATTAGCGCCTACAAGACTGCATGGATACTTCACCCATTGCGCCAAACACAGTGCAGTCAGGAGCGCGGAGCGGTTGGCGTGAAACGTATAGCGCCTACAAGACTGCAGGAATACTTCTCGCATTGCGCCAATCACAGTGCGATCACCGCGGCTGCGGGAGCGGAAGTAAAAATTATTAAACCACAATTATGTTTGTTCTTTCATAATTTTTTGGTTCATTTCTTATATAGAGATAGGTTTACGGAACTTACCTTTCGCGCAAAGTTCCGTGAAATTTTGCTACTAGTGTTGACAGAGCTTCAGCAAAAAATGTATCAAACACGAGTAGGTAACCGCGTCTCATGCACCCCTCCCTCTCCGGCACGTTCACTTGATGGTTTTTATTGATGTTTCAAAACGAATGAGAAGGGGGCGGCAAATTACAGGCGGCCCATGGGCGGCAAGTAGGTAAATCTTAGTAGTAGATAGATAAGTAGGCCCTGCCCTGGCGCTTCCCGCGATCTTTTTCGCGCTAAGTTCAAAGTTTTAGAAATTTTGTTATAAAAGATGTGGACTCGAGGTCCCCGTCAAATCCGGTCTCAATTACGAAGCACCAAAACTTTCCTGCAGATCTTCAAAAATGAAAAAGAGTCTTTTATCCGCTGACTCGGAGATGTGAACGCAGAGTAATAAAGTCGGGTCAGGCGATATGCGTGATACAATTATTTCGACTTCCTAGTAGGTAAAATTGCATATCCACGAGTTGCAGGAGAATTTGAACTCTTCCGGCTGACTCCGAGACTTTAATGCAGAGTAGAAAAGTTGGATGGGGCGAAGCACGTGATACAAATATGTTGACTTCCAAGTAGATAAAATTGCATATCCACAAAACAAACGAGAACATCGTGCTCTACATCATCCCAACAATTCGGCTTTTCAAACCCAACTTTTAGTTCGTGTAACAAAACTTATGAAGTTTAAAGAGCTGATGGAAGAAGTTCAGTTACTCGAATCAAAAGATCAGTTTTATTCTACAGAGTGAGCGCTCAATGCGCACTGATTTTTCCAAAAACTGATGACAAGGATTATGATATTTTGTAAAAATTAGTGCTATCGCACTGATTTTTATAAAACTAGCGTTGGAGCGTTGGCTTTTTTAGTACCTTTGAAGTGTTGAATCTTCTAAGTAATTACTTACCGTGAAAGCTTTAAGAGTTTAAACGAAATTTTCTGCGAAAGCGTCAAATTTTTACAATTAATGCAACCGCGATAAATTTTGGTGAAAATTACTGCGAACACCCATCATGATGGGCTGATTTAATGCTTCTAGGCTTATTCCCTAGTGAAGGCCGAAGAACTCTCTGCACCCCTGTTCAAAAATCACCGCGAGCAACTATTTTAAATTTCCCGGAGACTGGAGACGGAACTAATCCAATAAATGAAGGAACTTCCAGTTAGGTATTCATATGGTGATTTTTGCTATGATGATTCAATTGAAGGTCGGTGCCCCACACCGTGATTTGCCATTGTCATAAGTTCGCGGAAAAAGGACATCAGGCAACTATTTCAACTCCTCGGTGACGAAATTGCATACCCAACGAAATGAAGGAACTTTAAGGGAATGTGGTGATACGAGCCCTTTAACACTCTAAGTGAAGGCGTTTTTTGATTTCACTGTCCAGCTGTTTTAACTCCGCAGATATTAAAATTACACATGCACCGAAATGAAGGAACGTTGAGGGAATCTACTATGTCGTGCCTTCATAAGACGCTCTGTCGGATTTTTGCCCGTACCCCGCGCAATAATTGCGATCATTGGATTATTGGAATTATTTATGTATTCAATGTCCTTTGGGCGCACAAACTGTATTTCAACAGCGAAACTCCCAAACCGCGTATCTTGGTTTGCGACGTTGCAGAGTTCCTGTCATACTTTATTTTTTAATCACGTCAATTCTTAAAAGCTCTTTTTAAATAGGTACGAGCTCAATGAAAGGGTTTTGAAGGGGGTAGAGTTTTAAGAGTCATTTTTTTTCTAAAACTCCAAGATTTTCGAATAAATTTTTAACATTCGTTGCCAGAGTCAACGTCAAATAAGTTTACGTTAGAAGATCCGCCAACTTAATTCCTGCATTTCTTTCCAATGCTAAACGGGCGTCCTACAATCTTATACTGCAGTCTACAAGTGCATAAACTTATTTGGACTACGTTTTAAAACTTGAGCTTCAATTTCTGGCTCATCTGTAAAAACACTTGTGTGCGTAAGAAACCAAATGGTACATACGTTGTTTTCTAGACACACTGAAAAAAAAGTCGCTTGGATCCAGAGTCCAGACTCTTAAAAACATTGACAAGAAAAAGTACTCTTGATTTAATACAATTTTTTCTTGAATCGAGGAGCCGAGCCTCATGATCTAGGCGGATTTTCTTTTGATTCAAGCAAAAAGTCCGATTGAATCAAGAGTGTTTTTCTTGTTAACGTTTTTAAGAATCTGGACTCTAGATACAAGCTACTTTTTTTTCCAGTGTATTGTAGCTCCTAATTGCAAAATGTTGTCCATTTGGCGTGGATTCCCGATGAGATTCGCGCATTTCTGATCCCACATTCTGCACGTGTCGCTTCACATCAGTTTCCGTCGGTTTTGGCGCGAAGATTTGAACTTTGAAGCTTACAGCGGCCGGCGAGACGAGACGCAGCGGATCCCGAAAAAGGAAACCTGCGGCGCAGCTCTCGGCGAAACAGCGCGTCGCGCCAAGTTGCCAAATTACTTATAAATGCAGCTATTTTACATGGACTTGTATGGGGAAAATGCTGATTTTTCAGCTCGATCTAGCAACAGCGCGTCGCGACGCATCCCAAGTCCGCGATCCGCGAGTGACCATAGTGCACCACCTTCCCGACCCGGCAGGTCTCACCGCAGCGCAGTTCCCGACCCTGAGTTTCCCGAGCCGCGAGTGCGTCGACGTCGGCGTGTCTGTGATAAGTGTCTGTGTCTATGTGTTTACCGCCCAGAATTTTAGAGAATCTCACTAACGGATAATATCAAAATGTCAAAATGTAAGTACCAATATTCTCCGAGATTTCCGTCCCGATACCTGATCTGACCCAGCAATCGCTGCGTGGGAATTTCGCGGTCAAAGCACCCCCGAATTGCACATTTTTCCCTCGAAAAAAAAGATTTTTGAAAACTGCGGTGAAAATCACTTATTGGCCAGTTTTGCCCTTGAAATGGAGGTTTGGTTCCGCAGGAGAAACTGTGCAGTCGCCGACAGAACTTTCTGGCAATGGCCCTATCTTGAACCATTTTCGGCTGCACGTGGTGTTCAATTCAACGGTAATCGCGCCTTATCGAGCTTTACGTAACGCAGGAAAGTGTAACTTTGATCAGGAAAACAAAGTTCTTCCCGGGGGAAAACTGAGGAGCAGAAAGTGGAGATTTTACATATCGAGTTAAAGTTTAGTTTCTCTAGGTAACGTAAGATAGGTTAACGCACTTCTGTGACCGGAATTCTAGGCCGCAGGAAAGACCTAACTACATTTCAATGTTACAAAATTTGCATTCACAAATTGTATTTTTACGAGTTAAATATTAAGCATTTCTAACCGGAAACTTTACTGATTTTCTTTTTGATTGCTTGCATATCGGTAAAATTTTTAACTAAAATTACACGGCCATATCCTCACAAAAACTTGAATAGCTTGAGTCGATTTTACAACTTAGAAATGGAGTTACGTTCCTTCTTCTGAGGCGATATGCTTCAAACAGCCGACCGATTATTGATATTGATAGACAGAGCTATCGACAAAGAATAAAAAAGGAATATAAAGGGATCCTATTGGTGGAAACGGGTGGTCGCAATGGGCAAAACTGAATGCAACCCCCAAGAGACCATATAATTTGTCCATCATTTTCTCTCTAACTCTGTAGGAACCACCCTTTTCAACCAATAGAAATGCTCCATACTCCCTATATCTTCTTTTTCTATCGCTTTGTCTATCAATTTCAAGAATCAACCTGCAAGGTGCGTTCGAAAATTCCTAACCTGGTGTCTGAGTGGAGGTTCCGATCATTTTCACAATGATTCAGAATTCCTTTAACAAATTCCTGAGGTTCATATTAGAGCTTTCGAATGCAACAGGCGTATGCGCTGAAAAATTTTACCCTACTTGTGCTTTTTCACCTGAGAGTTAATTATTTTGTAATATATGTAGTGTTTGACATGCGAAATTTTAGTCGCCTAAATCATGTTATGCTAAAATCGGTCTTTTTTAATTGTGACCCACACAAACACAATAGAAAATTCGGAAAAATATCGGACGATTTGAAAATACTCACAGCCTTGGGAGAGGAGGTAAAGTCCAAAAATTCCTCTAGTTCCAATCCGAGGTATCCGTCAAAACGTACCTGGATAACTTGAAACTTCAAAATATCCAAAGTCGGAAGTTTGGCACAGCCTTCCCCGTGCTTTCCTGAAATTAAAGCGTATGGTGACACAAATCAGGGCAAAATTTTTACTGGAGGATACGAACGGTTTTCAAAAAACGAGGGGGGGCTCTAAGGATAAATGTTCGCTCTTTCTAACGCAACTTTCTTTAGTTACGCAGCTCTGTTTCCTCTTGAACTGTTCTTACCTGCGTAAATTAGTGCATTTTGTACAGTCTTAATTTAACGTAAATATTGCAAAAATGTATCTTTTAAGGGGTTGGAAGGGGGAGGGTGAAGTTATCAAATTTTGGACCATAATTTTCACCCTCTGGATCCGCAACCCCCCCCCCCTTCGTGTTTCAAACACCGTTCTTATACTTCAACTGAAATTTTCCCCGAGTTGTGTACCATCGTATGCTTTGATTTATGCCACATTTAGTCCAAATCCACGATGGCTATTTTGAGGGAGGAGAGGGTTACCAAGGCTTTTTCGGTTTATAAGAGCTGTCATTACGACAAAATTAGGGAGATTGCAAAAATCGAAACCCTAATCCCCATTCGCACCGGGAGGTGACCCCCAGATCTCTTCCAATTAGATTCCATACATTATTAGTCCCCCATATGCGACCTTTTTTTCGATGTGACTGACGCAGGTATTTGAATGGTCTGCTCGTATTTCAACATTCTCCTATCACGCGGTTCTGACCTATCCTTTCAAAACTAAAGAAAATTATCATGATTCACTCAAGTTATACGGATGCTGTTCGAAAGTGAGAATGTGTTCCCCCTCTGTACTTCAACATTTTTGCCTTAGTAAGCACATAATGGAGCGATTGCATGAATTTTTCCGAAAGGAACTTTATCGCGTTTCATGATTCGACGTGAAGAATGTCGTATCAGGAATTTGGCCCTATGCTAGTAAACAAAGTCCCACACTGTTGTTGGATGAAGGTAACAGGTGCTCATGAAGCGAACAGGTGGAAGACAATATACGTAAGAAGATGGCGAATATCACTTTTTTTGCTCTCAGGTTTTTTGTAGGTATAGGTCCCTGTTGTGGATAGGTACGGGATTCGGTATCTCTCCCCTTCAATGAATTAGGTATAGGAAGATTGTGCTCGTTTGGGCACATTTTGAAAGTAGGCTCCTTTCGGCGGGAAAAATCAATCCCCCTCCCCCGCCTCCATTTATTATTTATTTATTTTTTTATTTTTTTTATTTTTCTATTTTTTTTTTTTTTTTTTTTTTAACGGACGGGTTAGGTGTTTTACACAGGCGAAAAAAAACCGTGGTTCATATAGAACTCTGAATTTTTCAGTCATGGTAACCGAACTTCAAATTCAGGTAATTGAAGTTACGTTGACCCCCTGTGGCGTGGCATGCTTTGCGCGATATACAGATTGATCTGCCATTTAAACGCATGGAAAAGGATCGATGAACAGGGAGTTCGCAACGGACTTTTTAATAATCGATTCTTTACCACAACTTCAATTGGGAAAATATCGATAATCGATCATTAACGCCTCACCACTGGTTGCTCTAAACTTCGTAGACCGAAGTTTTGTATTCCTTACAGAAGACATCTGTCATCTGCACTGAAGCTTTTTTCCCGGAACTCAAATTTTCGTTCATTCTGATCGAAAACTTCAATGATTGATATGAGCTGATAATGAGTTTCAATTCTTGTATCCGAAATTTTTGTCTCCGTGTGTAATATGACAATATTTGATGTGTTTTTAAGTTCATAAAACACAGCACCTTGCATTATGTAAATACTTATATACCGTCAAACGAAAACGAGGACCGCCCACTAGAGGTATCGTAAAAATACCGAAGTTTTAGTCACAGATTGTGCTAAAATTTTACTTTAGGGGAGGGGAGCCGTATGACTTTTTCACAAAAAACCCAGTGACATGGCTCAAATGAAGCATACATGTGAAGCCTCGGGGGAAAATGGTGCGACTTCGATGTCATCACTTCAAATAATCATTTTCTAAAGTGCTTGCAAAAGTCGTCCAAAAAAAAAAAAAATGCCATCTCGCTGTGTTTGACTAGCTATCGCTCACATTCAAAATACCTCTTATGAGCTAGTCCTTTCCTTGAAATGACCAGTTTGGGATGCGATGGGTCTTGTAATCTCTTGTTCATAAATTCTAGTGCCCGCAGAAATCAAAATTCTCCGAGATAGTAATTTTTTACTGGATATTTTCAGAACTCCAAAAAAATCTACCTTTCCTGAAAACGACAAAGTTTTCGCTTAGATTATTAATCCTTTTATCAGGCACATTATTTTCAAAATTGATTTTGCTTAGTTTAAAGGTACATCAAATATTGTCAATTTTTACAGTTTATTCAAATTTATTTCAAAATTGCACTCTGACGTTATTCTTTCACCAATGACGAAGAATATCTGAAAGTTTGAGCTTTTCCAACCAATCTTATCAGTCAGTCGTATGATCTGAATGTAAAATCGCAGCTCATCTTTTGATATGCGCTAAAAAAACGAAGGTTATGTCATTTTATTTTGAAGGAACTGATAATGCGTAGCGACGTTCATGTGTTGCGTACTGAGGTTACGATGAACTTGAGGAATGACAATTTACCTCATAAGCTTCTTTGAACTTTGGCTCTGTTTAATCTGTCTAATTTCGTTGACTTGCTCTCGGCTCTTTAGCGGGAAATCGGTAAAAATAAACCTTGGGTCCACACATAACAGCTTGCTGCCATTCTGTAGAGAAACGTAGGTACACACTCTTTTGACCTTGATCTCCGGCGACCTTTGACCTGGAAGAAAGCTCCGCCTCGCTCCCAAAGGCGATTCTCATAAGTTGGTATAACTGTTTTTCCTCTATTTAAATCCATCATAAATATCTATTCTAGAGGTAAGCTGCCTTACCTATAATTGATTGTTGTTTTGCATACACTTAAATGGAGGAAAGATAGTGTTACCAATTTGCGAAAATTTCCAAAAAGTGGACTGAAATGGCTTACGTAAAGCTTGGTTTTTACGATCACAATGAGGCCATCACTATACCGCAATGGGTCATCGATGCGGCTGTTGAAGAAAAACGAGAAAAAGGGAAAAAGTAGCGGCGCCTGTTAATTTTGGTTGATAACACTCAACAGGCGCATCGATGACCAATTTTGATGGGCTCACTTTGATCGTTGGAACCAAGCCTCTAAGACGGATCCAAGAAAC
>NW_017547094.1:605023-638756 GCF_001854935.1 Bemisia tabaci
CCCGCTTGCCCGAAAAAATAGGGAAGGAAGAGAAAAGGAAGACACGGAGGAAAGAGGAAGGCAGTGCGCTTATAATTGGTAATTCTTCCCGACAAAATTGACTCAAACAGACTATTAAATGCCTAAACATTTCGACAATTTTCATGAGGAAATCCCCCGGGTCCCCCTCCGCCCCCGCGTTTGAAATTTTTGGATCCGCTTCCGCCAAGCATAGTACCTGAGCGGTCTCTTTTGCACTGAAATTCAACTTTCGTCGACGAGCTGAAACTGCACCGCCTGCGCCAGCCGATCAGAAGCAAAACTGATTTAAGCGCAGTCGCGATTTATCTCGGGTTTATTTTATCTTAAATTGTGATCGTTTTTCCCGACAAAATTCGCCCTCCATGATCTTGCATAGCAGGGCAGCACAGGCAGGGTGTTTAGCATTAGGATTTTCCCTGTTCTCCTGATTCTATCAGGATTTGAGGTCCATCAGGATTTTAGGAAAAATCGGCCGTAAAAGCAGGGTTTGAGAAAATTCAGCCGTCCGATCGCATTTTTTTTCTTTGGGATTATTTTTGTGAAGTTACATTCGCCTTGCCTGAACTGATGACGTTACCTGACGTTGATTGACGTGACTGCTTTTGCATACGCTTATGCAGACATTTTAATTTATCTCCGCAAAAAATCAGAATTTGGAAAAAGTAGGTATGTAATCAGGATTTCATCAGTATTTCCCAAAATGGAAAAAACTGGACACCCCGACAGGTGAAGCTGAAGGCATCATCCACGATGAGCTGCAAAATTCACATCGCAAAGGCGCGGGAAAGCGTGTCATCTTTTTCAGCCTCGTTTCCACAGATCTCAGTGTCCGCGGCCGTCGCGTCGTCCGCGTTCGCGTCCATGATCTAAAACCCCGGACACCAAAAAACTGGAGCGAGCACCAAAGTTCAGCCGCAAGAGGCGCGGTCGCCAACCGCCTCGTCTGGAGTCGCGGTCGACCCGAAAACCGAGCCGGGCACGAACCCCTCCGCGGGAGT
This sequence comes from Bemisia tabaci, assembly GCF_001854935.1. Taxonomy (NCBI): domain Eukaryota; kingdom Metazoa; phylum Arthropoda; class Insecta; order Hemiptera; family Aleyrodidae; genus Bemisia; species Bemisia tabaci. Next base: position 606,043 of record NW_017547094.1, read on the forward strand.
TATGACAACGTCGGTATGACTCCCCATTGATGCGCTGCAACGAGACCCGCAGCCGGCTTGAATTCCGATCAGCTTTATTTTTATCTAAAGGTTCTTTTCCCTCCGGAGCGATAAGGCGCGCGTAATCGGCGGACGTGGACACCGAAAGGTCAAGATACGAGGCTCACCTCTGCCCGTGCCATCTCAACCTGAAAACAAACGGTTTTTTATAGATTCTGTTCCGTCTCGAACGGGAAATCACACGTCAATGTCTCCGTGATATTGAAGTATCTTTTTAGGTAGAGTAGTTTTATGGACAGGGTGTCTACGAGTCCGGAATTTCCGGAAAGTACGGAAATAGTACTGATTTTTTGAGGGCGGTCCGGAAGTACTGCAAAAGTGCGGAATCCCGTAAGAAGGTCCGGAATTTTTCCAGTTTTTTGGTCATTTTTGTCGCAATTTGAGCGGGACATTCAAATTTTTGAAATTTGCCGAATTTCGTCAATTGGAGGTACTGAAAAAGAGCTGAATTTTTCTATTGAGGAGGTACTGAATTTCTTGGGAATGTACTGAAAAAGTACTGTAAAAGTACTGATTTTTGGCCAGTCTGTTGTAGTAGACACCCTGACAGAGTGTGGCCACAGCGGGCTAATTGTTGAAATTTATAGACAAATAAAGCTATAGACAAAGAAGACTGAGAGAGTATGGAGGGATCCTATTGGTTGAAATGGTTGGTTCTCACAGACCAAGAGAGAAAATGATGGACTGACTCTATAGGGTCTCTCGTGGGTTGCCGTTAGCAATTCTAGTATCTACCTATTTTGTCTATTGCAACCATCCACATCCACGTATAAGATCTCTCCTTATTCATTTTGTCTTCTATAGCTTTGTCTATCAATGTCAACAATCAGCCCGCTGGAGGACCTACTTCTAATGAAGCTTTTGCATGTCGACGGTGAAACTCCCGGACCACTTATCTCGGTTTGCAACGACGCAGACTTCCGGTTATACTTTATTTTTTAGAAGGAAAACTACTCAACGTCAATTATTGAAAACTTCCGTGATTTTTCTTCTCTGTACGAAAAAAATCTGTGAAAACTTCAAGGAATGAAATTGGTTTGTTCTCTTTCACAAAAATAAAATGGGAGCAGAGATTTTCAAACACCACAAACTAGATACGTGGTATGGAAGTTTCACGGTCGATGTGTGTGGAATTTGCCATTTAAGTATTGAAATCCATGTAAAAATTTGCGAGAAACACGATGGTGCATTTGGTCTTCTCTGAAACAAACTCCAAAACTAAAAAAAGCTCTCAAAGTTAAGGGCGCAATGGAGGGGATATCCCACGCCATCCCGAGAGTCCACATCTATATCAAGTCAAACTCCCCAAGTCCCCATACGAAGATAGGGAGCAAATACAGTAACATACTCCCTATAAAAATCACCGCAACCAATAGGAAAGCTTAATTTTCCCTATATCTCCTTTGTCCATCGCTTTGTCTATAAAGTTCAATAATCAGCCCGCAGCAACCTGTTTGGTAAATGCAGTAATTACACGTTGTCGAGGATGCATAACACGTGTAAATGCCCGGCGAATCTAGTGCGAGAGGTGCAGTCTTTGGAACCAGGATCGGATAGGGTTTCTCGTGAAAGTTGCGGGTCCTTTTCCGGGGTTCTTAACCCCCCCCCCCCCCCCCGCGATGCAGAATTGCGTTGTCTTCTCGAGTTCCCTCATTTCTTTAAATATTTTTTCGAACCACTCGGCAAAGATTCTGCGCCTTCGTGTTGACGCATTTGATAATGTTGCAGTCTTTTGGAAAGCTCGTCGTGGGAAAAGCTCGTGAATCTGTAGTTTTTTAGTTCGATCTGGAATAAGTGCGTTGTGCGAGCGTCTTCGGGAGTTAATGTCTTGTCATACGGAGACTCTTCATCTTTCGACTGTTCAGTGTTTAAGTTGTTCGTAAAGTAGTGCATTTTCCGAGAAAGTACACCGATATTTTAATGTATTTCTTTTTGGGGCGTCGCGTCGTGATTCGTCACTGCAATGTGTGCTCGGAAGAAGTTGATTGATTTGTGCTATCGTGAAAATCGTTGCGGTTTTGGTACCACACACGCCGATAGATAGAGGTTAAAAGTAATTTGCAGTTCGTGAAGTTTGTAAAAATCTGTCGTTGAATATAGTTTTCCATCAGCGATCTGATGCCAAGCTTCTTCCGAGATACCAATTTCATTGGCTTTGATTCTACCTCGCATTTCACTAGGAGTTGGATTGCTGTGTTGTTTTTATGAGCTGCGTTTAAATCCCTGAATTTTATTACTATGCTTTGGGATTTGTATCACTTCTGACAAAAACTATAATTAGGCAGAATATAAGATCAGAATAAGGACACCTCCAAAAAAACGCTGATACTACTTAGTCAATTTCTTATAGACCCCNGAATAGACAGGTTGAGATGGATTTCCTTTGATTCGACCAAAGTGCTCAATAACCGCCCCTTAAAAGCTTATACACGATGAAGAATCTCCGAACAACGATGAATGACACTGGGACGTATAGGTGTTTTTTGCACTTCAGCAAAAGAAAAGGAGCTAATTTACGTAAGCAGCGTCACTTTTTACCTTTTATTTGGCGGTTTTCATAGTATCTTTTGCGCACAATTAGAGGCGATTCGAATTCTAGAAAATTGTCTCTGATAATAAACAGATTTTCTGCGGAAGTTGTGATAGTCTTCCTTACAAATCAGAAAATCTAATTTGAGGGGCTTGGGAGAAAAGGCGCACAAGTGTAGTTTTTGAAAAAATTGAAGTATTATTGATTTCAAGTAAAATTAGTCTTAACGCATATCCTGTGAAAAATTCGCTCCGAAATTCTTATTTGAAGTCAATTTGAACTTTCTTTCCGCTGCATGTAGAGAGCCATGCAATTTCGAAACTGCAAACTTCTATTTCTCGAAATAGCAAAAGCTGCACTCATGCGCCTTGTCCTCCTAGCCCCTCGTTTGCAATTTGATTTTAAATATCCGAAAATATTTAGGCAAATAAGTGTAATTTAAATAAAAATAAATGTTTTATTAGGAGAAATTTGGCGACATTCAAGTTGTCATCCTGTGTTCTTTTTTTTAGCGCGGCAGTTTTAATGACTTCCCGTGACACAACTTTTCTCGATGACCTCACAGAACGTTAAACTTACAGCTCCGTAACCTGCCAAAATGTGCGACTCGTCATTAGCTTATTTTTAATTCGTGATGAAATTCCCTGGTGCAACCGTATTTTCGGTACAAATTTTTGCATGATCTACTCAGCAAGTGCAACATGGTAAAATGCACAGTTGTCTCTTATGTTATAGAGTGAATTCCGTCTGAAAAAACTCACAATTAATGACCCGGAGACTTAGAAGCTCCTTGTGGGCATAACTTCATGTTTGGTAGAAAATGTGCAAAGAAGAATCACACTTTTAATAACTTCTCTCTAGTCACAAAATTGGTAAAAATTAAAAGCGCCTAAAGTTTGTATGTGACAAGACGTCGCATTGCCTTTTCTCTAAGACTCTGACCCATTTTAGAACTTACCCACATCGCAAAATAATGGTTGTTTTTAAAAATTCCAAATTGGGCTTCTTCCTGTCAATTTTGACTCCTAGAAACTGTACTGTTTCTTAAGCAGTTGAAATCGACCAACTTTTGGACGAAAAAGGTCTTAATGGGAATCCTTCCTTTTGACGCGTGAAAAACTTACGATAAGGCAGGAGTTTTTCACCAACAATGAAATTACTTTTCTTCAAAACCATTCAAAAAAATGAAATGAATCTGAAGGTCGTAGACAAAGGCGTGGCGATAATGATCGATTATCGATATTTTTCCATTTGAAGCTGTAGTAAAGAATCGATTATCAAGGTGTTCGCTACGAACACCTTGATAATCGATCTTTTTCCATATATTTAAATGGCAGATCAATCGATACATCGCAAAGCACGCCACGCCACTCGTCGTGGAGTGTAGAGCGGTATTCTGCCGTGCTGTGGAAGAACGTCGTATTAGCCATTTGGCGTTGCCAAATTTCCTTCGACAAATCACGAATTTTCTGGAGAATTTGTGAATACTTCTTTTCCGACGATAGAGAATTTTGTTCGTAATTTTATCTGAAGAGTATGAAAATTTCAAGGAGAAGTATTTATAACTTTTTTCAAAAATAAGTGTTTTTGAGAGGAAATTTGGCAACATTCGAATGCTCTTACGACGTTTTTACTCAGCGCGGCAGTGTAGCTCCCATAGTTGTGGATAGGTCTTGTTTTCGCTCGTAATCGTGTGACAGTTACGGGTCATTGAATGTCATCTACGATCAGTTGATCGGTGATGTTGTATCGGGCGTGTTCCTTAAAAGCTAAGTAAGTCCTTGTATCTTGACTCCGTTCTGCAGTCCGCACCGCAACGTGACACTTCAATCCATCGCTGTCGAACTATCGCGAAAAAACCTCTGAGAACTTCACGTAACTTACCCGAGTCGAATGAGAATATGCTCCCGTGTTACCGAGTAGAGCAGTAACGCTCTTTTGGGTCTCGGACTTTGGTATGTGATTTTCGTGTGCTTCACGTAAAGGAAGTTTATGCACTTGGCTGTATCTCTTGCGCGCAGTAGACCCATCGAGTCCAATTGAGTCTAACCCCCAAATGTTGCAATCTTTTTTAATGTAGGTATCCAAAAAAAAAGAGAGAGAGAAAAAAATCGGATTTAGAAAATAAATTACAATGAGAAAAGGCGACAAAATCTCTCATTTTTTGAGAGAAATAGTATGGTAATTTCTAATTTTGTCGTCTTCCGGTGATACAAGAGACAGCACCTTTAATTAGTCGAGTAAAGAGAGAAACCAAATTCTCAATTTGACCTGGGGCGGAGCGGCGCAGAGATCAATGATGACGAGGACTGAGATGAAAAGGAGAAGCCCTCAGCGCGGCGCGGCGGTCGGCATGAAACGCATAGCGCCTACAAGACTGCATGAATACTTCCCGCATTGCGTCCAACACACGGCGGCGGTCAGCAGCAGTCGGCTTGAAACGCATAGCGCCTACAAGACTGCATGAATACTTCACGCATTGTGCCCAACACACGGCGGCGGTCAGCAGCAGTCGGCTTGAAACGCATAGCGCCTACAAGACTGCATGAATACTTCACGCATTGCGCCCAACGTTGTGCGGTCTCAGCGCGGCGCGGCAGCGGAAGTTAAAATTATTAACCACATTTATGTTTGTTCTTATAATTTTTTCGTTCGTTTGTTATAAATGGAAGGCCTTTTCCAAACAGGGATGGGTTTACGGTACTGAACTTTCGCGCAAAGTTCCGTGAACTCTTGTTAGTGTTGACAGGGCTTTCACAAAAAATGTGCCCAACACGAGTAAACGAGTCTATTGAACCCTGTCCATACTGAGATTTTGATTCATTAGGGAGGCTCATCACTGCGTTAATTTCAGGCTTGTACTTTTTTATTTTTCAACTCAGACAAATTAAAAATTAAGGCTGAAACTTTGTAATTGTAGTATTGTATTTATACTCTCATCACTGCACTCACAAATAAATAATTAACCCGTGAACTATTTAAATTCAAGCAGAATAGTCATTTTTATAAACATCACTTCGAAGAATTCGAGAAAATTCTTGGGGTCAATTCGCTTTCATCCGGAACGAAAGCAATCTTACGCAACGCCCATGTCTCCTACATACCGCTCCCCGTCCACTTCGATTTTATTTCGACATTATTAATAATGCTGTGTTATTTCGACTGAAATGATGACGTGATTTGTGTCTTTTTCTCGTTTCAGCGAGCGCGTGGGTGACTCTAACAACAAACGATTCGTACGCACTGGGCGCCCTAGTTCTAGCTGCCTCCCTGAAGAGAGTTGGCACCAAACATGAACTCGCCATCCTAGTCACGCCTGGTGTCTCCCAGGCCATGAAGTAAGTTTGTCTTTTGTCCTTTGCATCCTCTGTAAGGCAGGAGTACCTTTATAGCGAGAGTATGGACTCTGGAAGATCCATTTTTGATTGGCTCACCCACCTCAGGTTTATGAAAACCGAAAAAATAACTGACGTTCTGTACATTATACACTGGAAATTGGTTCATTTATTTTATTTTTCACGATTCCGAAAATGATTTCCTTAAGTAATCCTTCGGGGCGGCTTTTTTCATCAACCATACCCTGCTGAAAATTTTCCATGAGGCTGATTTCCATGAAACAGTGACTTGAAAATATTTCCTGTTCCATTTTTCCATGTCATTTTTTTCATAGAAACCAACTTCATGGAATTCGGCCGCATGCAACATTTTTAGCAGAGAAAAAAAGCCTCTTGGATCCAGAGTCTTAGACTCTTAAAAAATTTGATATGGAAAACCCCTCTTGATTCAATCGAATTTTTGCTTGAATCAAAATAAAAGAATATCCGCTTAAATTAAAAGGCTTGGCTCTCGATTAAAGTAAAAATTCGATTGAGTAGGTAGTATTACTTTTTGTCAAATTTTTTAGGAGTCTGGACTCTAGATCCAAGAGACTTTTCCCCAGTATGATTCAAAAAGACGTTCAAAATCGACCGAGTTTAACAGAGACGAACAAGCCGCATTTTGGAAAAACGAAATGTGTCAAAAGTAGTTTTGAATTCAAGTAGTCACTCATTTTCACCTGTGAAAAATTCGAAGTTCAGAAAAAGATTTTGAACATGCAAACAGTCGTTATTTGTTCTTAGCATTGAGGATTGTAGAAATAGAACCTCAGATCTCCTTTAAGGTGTTCGTTACGAACACCCTGTGTATCAATCTTTTTCCTTAGGTTTAAATGACAAACAAATCGATCCATCGCAAAGCACGCCACGCCACTGACTAATGTAAGCTGCCAGAGAAATGAAAAGCTTACAACCCTGTCTAGTGAAAGCTTATGGTTCGAGCTCCCCGGCGTGCTTGTTGCCTGCGCGGCCAAATTGAAGGCGAAATCCAAATGGACGATACCAATAAGTTCACAACTCTGTTTATCGGTCCAATCAAAATCATTCGATAGTCATTAGTTAAATCGATTTATTGAATCGACCAGTTTGCGGGCGGGCCTTCGCGCGTTCACCTCACGAGAAAATGAATGAAAATGTGGAAAAGTGATTCTTTGACAGTCGAAAGTTACGTGCGGGCGTTCCCGATGACGTGGACAGAGTTGAAGCGGGTGAAATTTCGCGCGTCTAAATCTAGATCTGTGTTGTCTGGTGATTAAATTTTAGGTCGGGCGTCCGGGGAGGGGTGACGCGTGAAATATTGGCGCCACTTCATCGCGCATCCACGTGGGTTTTGGTTATGAGCTGCAACGCGCTGCATTCCGTGGCGATTCTGCGAGTTGGCAATAGTGTTTTCCTGCATTTAAATCCATTAAAAATATCGAGTTTGGGCGGAAAAATTGCCTCATCAGGAATCGATTGTTTTACGTACAATTAAATGGAGGGAAAGCAGCGTTACCAACATTGGCGGATCCAGCAACTTGGCAGCACCCGATTTCTTCCATTGAAACCTATGGGAATGTATCGATTCTTGGTGGGGCAAGGTGCTCCGACAAGAATCGATTATTTAGCCTAGGGTTAAATGGAGGAAATCCGGTGTTGCCAATTTGCTGGATCTGCCTCTGGTTGCCAACTTTTAAGAATCGCCACTGGCTGGATTTAGAGGTTACAGATAGGCGTCATTCCGCACATCAACGCTTTTCTGGTAGGAAATAAATGGGAATTCTGAAAAACTTTTTACTCCTTCCTTTCTGGTATAACAGCGCGCAAAAAAATATGAATAAAGATTATTTTCCGGCAGGGTCATACATTCTTTTAGACTAACCCAGTTAACCAGTTTGACTGACTCGCGTCCTCAGACCCGAAGCTCGATGCTGCCACATCTCGATTGAAATAAGACATAGAATCATATCTACGTAGGGTCTCGTGAAAAAGACACGTATGTGCAATAGTCTAGTACTACTTTTATAGGTGTAATTGAGACACATCAGCAATCTGAGGACAAAAAAGAAGAAAGAGAAGAGGGAAGAGGAGGATTGAAGAAGAAGTAGAAGAAGACAAAGAGGAAGAAAGGTCAACTGAAAGACGAAGGAAAAGAAAATTTTCCTTCATTTTTTCTTTTTTTGCTCTCTTCTTCTGCTTTCTATCCTTCCTTTTTTATTTCGGTTCATATTTTCCTTTTCTATCGATCGAGGGGTATCGATAAGGGTCATTTTGGGCCCATTCTAGCTGATTTTCCTAAATTTAACGATTTTTTGCTCATTGAAGGCCTATATTTTACTGTTTTACGGAATGCATCATAATTTGGTAAGTAATTTTCGGTCTCCTCTCAGGTCTAATACGGGCCATATAGAAGACTAAAGGCTTATTTTGGCGAAAAACGCGGACATTTCGGCATTCAACCGCAAATCCCACATTTTACGCCAAAGTCGACCTTCAGCTCCATGTGTAGGCCAGTATTAGACCCGAAAAGACACCGAAAATAACCAAATTATGACGCGATCCGTAAAATATAGACCCTCAATGAGCAAAATATCTCATAATTGAGGAACTTCAAGGTGGGCTCAAAAACGGCCCACCGTCACCCTTTCCTGTGAGACAGCGTAAGTGTCGACTAACCCGATGGCAGCAGTGCAATATTTTCAGGGTCAGGGAAGATCCTCTCTGCACTGCTTTCATGACGCACCGTGGGAACTTTGGAGCTTTTCCCATTTTCGACTAATTACCGTGACGTGTGTTTGCAGAGCCCAGCTGAGAGCGGCGTTCAACCACGTTGAGGAAGTCGACGTGCTCGACTCGAAAGATGTGGCCAATTTGAAGCTGTTGACACGACCTGAGCTCGGCATCACCTTTACCAAACTCCACTGCTGGCGACTCGTCCAGTACGAAAAATGCGTCTTCCTCGATGCCGACACCCTCGTGAGTACCCACTAAACCCACTTCTAATTGTTGTTGGAGATTTGGACTATATCAAACGGAACCAAGCGTCAATTTGAGTTCCTTTTGAAGAATTTAGAATCCCGGATAGCGCGCTCTGTCAAACGGACCTAAGCGCCATGGAAAAGCATTACGAGTAAAGGACGGAATAAACCGGACGCCCGATTCCGCCGCCAATCCAAGCTTCCCTCTACCTTCCTCACTCTATGGCGCTTAGGTCCGTTTGATAGAAATACGTCCATTTGTTACTCTACTTTTTAACCGAAAAAATCGATTAAATCGCATCGATTTTATTGGGTTCCAGTCATCATGTAAACCGATTTTTTCCGTCAAAATCGTAAATTCCGATATTATGTTACCCGAATGCATTATATCGGCACGAGAGCCGACTGTTGGACCAAAATTTCAGCAGAATTTCCGAAAATTTTCATTCGAATTTTATTTTTTTTTTTCATATGAATGCGAATTTTAAGCTCTCATAATTTCCTTTTTTTTTAAAAATCGATTTTTTGTCACGGTTGAAATCTATGAAATCGGATTCTCAAAGATAATCGAATCGATTCGATTTATCGATTTTTCCGGAAAAATCCCCAACATTACCTCCAATGAATCCACACGTAAGTGTAAGTCCTATCTACAAAAATAGTGTATTTCCCTCGGAAAATACACTAAAAACAGGGCGAGAGGTATGCGAGAGTTGAGGACAAAACCTGTGCGCCTTCATTTTGGGAGGATGCACCACGGACATCCATCGAGCACGAATAGTTGTATTCAACTTATTCAAGGCGTTATCATTTACGGACGCTTCTCTGTTTACCCCTTGTCAATCAGTCGATTGTTGAAACAGGCACTAACTGATGGACCTTCTCTCTTTCACTGCTCTTTTTGAAATTAGATTCGTTGCTCTTATTATTTTTCGTATCATATTTAAGAAGAAAGTCGAGTAATTTTTAAAGGCACGCATCCGAATGCCGTTTCGAATAATGGACCACCAGACAAAGTACGATGTTAAGCATTCTGATGCATGATTCTTAACCATAATTTCGCGTAGAACATGATTCGCGCGACGAAAATTACTGAAATTAACTCTTAGCCATGATACTTAATGTTTCTTGATGCGTGAATTCAAACCTCCCGCTCATGAAAACGCAATGATGCACGTGAGTCGAATTGCGCGCACTAATCGTTGCCGTTAAATTCTCTGCGGTATGAAAAGATGGCAACCTCAATTCTGACGCTTTTTCTTGGATATAGCAAGTTTTTTACGCTTTGAAAAATACATGGTGGGATAATTTTCGGTGGAGAAACCTGCCAAAACCGTTGTGGTGCGCGATTTGACTCACACAGAGTGTTGTGTTTCTTGTGACCGGGAAATTTATAAATTTCCCATAACCAATGTAAAATTAAAACGTTTTTATCTTAGTTAGGGGTTGATTTGAGTAATTGTTGATACAAGAATCGTGTTCTACATGAAATTCTGGGTAAGATACATGTATCAGAATGCTTAAATTCGTACCTTGTCTAGTGGTCCATTCCCGAAGCATCCCCGTATTTCGGTGGACCGTACAGCCAGGGTGGAGCGTTGTTTAAAAAAGTTGTCGGATCGAAACGGGCAAGCGAAAAAAGGTGCTCCATAAGGTTACAAACAAAAAAGCAAGAGTAACATTTTTTCGAATTTTGACGTTTTCTGTGAGTACATTAGGCCTAAACATGGTAAATCCAAAATTCGATTTTTCGGGCAAATGAATAGTTGCGAAAATTTTCGCCTTTGGCGCTAAATCGTCAATTTCAGCTGAAGTTGACTATTCATTTGCCCGAAAAATCGAATTTTGGATTCACCATGTTTTGGCCTAATGTACTCACGGAAAATGTCAAAATTCGAAAAAATGTTACTCTTGCTTTTTTGTTTGTAACCTTATAGAGCACCTATTTTCGCTTGCCCGTTTCGATCCGACAACTTTTTTAAACAACGCTCCACCCTAGCTGTACAGCAACCAAGATGCAGATCCCCCACCACTTATTTATACCTGACCTATCTAACCCTGAATGCCCGCAAAAGATTAAGTATAATCATGGATTATCCGCGTGCCCCACTTTTTTCAATTTTGTCATCACTCCCTCTCCCTTCTGGCATCGATTATTTTCGTCAGTAATGCCGTTGATCCTCAATATGAACCACCCCCTGCCCGCGCTTGGCTGTAGCAGTATCACGCCGTTGACACCCTCAATCTCCCGGGTTTTTCGTCACTTGAATTTTCTGTTTCGTTCCGCTCACGCCTTGGATTCGTGTGCCAAAATTTCGCCGCCAATATTCCCACGTTTCAAATTTGCTGCGTAATTTTTTCATCGCCCAACGCTCTGACACGACGCTGAATCTTGTCAGATGTGTCTGATTACTTTTTCGCTGATAAACTAAGACGCTCTTACTGTGCCATGCCAGTACAAACAACATATGAGCATTCAAATTTTGCCAAATTTCCCTCGATAAAACATCCACGACTGAGAAATATGAGGGTTTCTCGTCTCGAAATCTTCTAATGCGCTTGATTTACGCATGCGATTTATGAATTATACGAAAAAATGCAATACAAAAAAAAACAAAAAAAACTTCCAAGTTTTTTGGAGAATATTTATTGTTTTAAAGAAGATTTGCAAAGCCGGAATGCACGTATACTGTTTTTCCTTAGAACGGGAGCTCTGTGATCAGGTCTATTCTGACATGCTAAGATAAAACAACGTATGAACAATCGAATGTTGCCAAGTTTCCTACGATAAAATATATTTTTTAATAAAGAGTTGAGACTTTTTTCTTTGGGATTTGTTATAACTTCGGCTGCAAATACAATTCTCCAAAGAGTACGGGTTTTCCGCGAAAATTCGGATTCTATCTAAGTAAATTTGGCAACGTTTGAAAGCTCATACGGCGTTCTTCTTTGGCGCGGCAGTTTTTTTGTCGTGATAAAGAGAGCTGTCCTCTCACTCAGCATCTTGAACTAAAATGTTGCTTCACTACAAAAAGTATTGTCGACTTATCTTTCTCACCGCCATAACTTTTACACTCAACGTAAGACTTTATTACAAGGTATACATTTTAACATTTTGACTTTAGGGTTCTAACTTCATCGTAGGAATCTATCACCAGTTTTACGTGTTAATTTGTCTTTTTTCCGTTTCTTTTAACTTATTATTGTGATCATATCTCAGTCGAATGGTGACTGCCAATAAATCTTTGCATAAACCGTGCCAAGATACCATAATCCTTGCGGAATGTATAAAAATACTGTGAAAAAAGACGAGCTAGCCAAGAGGCTAAAGGGTGGCGGGGCTAAGAAAAAGCGGAGAGGATGAACGAGCGAGTCCAGTAGCTTGGCGTGCTTTGCGATGTATCGATTGATCTGCCATTAAAACCTATCGGAAAGGATCGATAAACAGGGTACTCGCAACGAGCACTGTAATGATCGATTCTTTACCATAGCTTCTAATGGGCAGGGTGTCTGCAAGTCCGGAATTTCCGGAAAGCACGGAAATAGTACTGATTTTTTAAGAGCGGTCCGGAAGTACTGAAAAAGTGCGGAAATTCAGCAAGAAGGTCCGGAATTTTTTTCATTTCTTGTCATTTTTGTCATAATTTGAGCAAGAAATTCAAATTTTTGAAATTTTTCGAATTTCGTCAATTGGAGGTACTGAAAAAGTACTGAACTTTTCTGTTAAGAAGGTGTGGCATTTCTTGGAATTGTGCGGAAAAAGTACTGATTTTTGGTCAGCCTGTTTTAGTAGACACCCTGAATGGGAAGATATCGATATTCGATCACTCATACTACGCTACTGAGCGAGTCATACGAAGTTCAGCCGCGGAGTTGTCCTTTAATGACGTCATTCATCACTTTAATTTCTGTGTTTCTCATCTACCCAAATTGGTCTCGTCAAACCGTGTGAATCATTGAAAGAGACCAACATGAGACCATTGCACACACCAATACAATGATTCTCGTCATTCTTGGTGTTTTAAAGCGACGATATTGCCATGAGTACTGATTGTGAGCGTAAAAACTTGAACGGACCTTTTTTTGCCGTTCCGTGAGCTTTTACCACTAGGTGATGACGATTCTGTGCCAAGCGCTCGATTATAGTGAGAATATGGACATAGGCAGATCCAGACACTACGAACCGGGGGGGGGCATGTGGGGGTCCGAGGGGCCTCCCCCTGGAAATTTTCGAAATTCTAAAGCATCTAACATGCAGTTTGAGTCAATTTCGTCTAGAAAAATTACCAGAGTTAATTTAACAAGCAGTTCATTACCAAAAGTTAATAACCAAGCGTTCTTTCTTCTTCTTTTTTCTGTCCTTTTCTTCGGGCAATGGGTCCCCATGGTCCCAGTGCCCGTACTTCCTGTTCAAGGGTCCTCTACCACAAGATGAAGGTTCTGCGGTAAGCGCAAAGCAGTAGCGATTCTTGAGAGTTGGCAACACTGTTCTCCCACCATTTAAATGTATGTGAAACAATCGATTCTTGGTGAGGTAGCTTGCCTCACCTAAAATCGATGTTTCCAATGGATTTAAATGGAGGAAGAACAGTGTTGCCAAGTTGCGTAAGTGATTGGTTGCGTCACGGTGGATCGGATCTGCGGCGCGATAGGACGGCTTGAGGCGGGATGGTGTGGTGTGCCGCCCTGCGACGGGCGTCTCGGCCCCCGGTCTAATATTAGCCCCCGTGCCCGGTCCCTAGCCAAGAAACACGCCGCGACCGCGTCTGCCCCTGCACTCATACGCAATTTAGGTGAATTATCATCTCGTCCATCAGTGTTTTTCGCCGCAACTTTAAGTTCAAAACCATGCCGCAACGCCACGCCGCGCTATGTTGCCGCTCGTCCGCCCGAACGCATTGCAGCAAGGGATCGACCCAGGGTTGCACAATGGAGAATTTGCAGGTGTCCAAAATTTGGCGAATTCCATGTTTAAGATGAAACTACTAAGAGATGAGCACGATAATACCCCTGGTTTCTAAATTGAAGAATTATCGGAGGAGATGTGACGAAATATCAGAATCTGCTAAAATACATGTGCCGAAATGGGAAATGCTGCTAAATGACGTCATTTTTCAATTGTTAAATCTATTTTTATGTTATTCCCCGTATCAGAAAAAGATTATAAAAAATGCTGCGAAATCAGCGCATTAGGCACTCTCAGATGAAGCAATACAATTTTTCGTTCAAATTCTTCATTGAAATGAAAAATATGAACGTCTGGGAAAGTCGGTCAAATATTTCATGAACCTGTGAAAAATATGAATCTTGTTCTTATGGGCAAGGTATTCAAGACGCACTAAAGAACACCAAAATTAAAGAACCATAATTCTTTGCATTTAGTTGCGAAAATTATTTTTCAATCTCTCATACATTTCTGAAATTTCATAAAATATCTCCCGTGAAATTCCACGATTTTAATTTCCATGAAAAATTGAAACATTGCAACTCGACCCTAACATGCTACCTTCTTTCGCGTCGGGCTCTCTGCAAGGTAAGACTCCTCCCCTAAAAAGTTTTCCGCGCGACATTTTGAGAAGGAAACATGCGGAGTTTGCTTCTTACGTGGTCTTGGATCCGTTGAAATGAAAATGGAACCCTAATCAAATCGACCCGAGGCTTTTTCTCCGGAATGCAAGCGTCAATGTCGCCTTCAATATTCAAAGTATGCAACACGGACATCCTTTGAGCACGAATAGTTGTATTCAAGGCTTTATCAGGAACTCACGTGTCTAAGCTCTGCGTCCAACAGTTCAATGCATGTTGAATTAGGCACCAACTAAGGGATATTTGTTTTTAAGTATCGGATGACAAAGATGGAGAAGGAGGCAGGGCTGAATTTACCTACTTGCCGCCCATTGGCCACCTGTATTTTGGCGCCCCCTTCTCATTCGTTTTGAAACATCAATAAAAACCATCAAGTGAACGTGCCAGCAGGGGTGGGGTGCATAAGACGCGCTTACCCGTGTTGGAAAATTTTTTGGGGAAAGCCCTGTCAACACTACTAGCAAAAATTCACCGAACTTTGCGCGAACGTTAAGTTTCACAAACCTATCTCTGCGTGGACAAGGTCTTCCATTCATAAGAAATGAACGAAAAAATAATGTAAGAACAAACATAAATGTGGTTTAATGATTTTAACTTCCGCCGCCCCGCCGTGTTTGGAGCAATGCGTGAAGTATTCCGATAGTTTTGTAGGCGCTATGAGTTTCACGCCGACGCGACGGCCGCTGATGAACGCACTGTGTCTGACGCAATGCGTGAAGTATTCACGCAGTCTTGTAGGCGCTATGCGGTTCACGCTGGCCGCACTGTGTTTGGCGCAGTGCGTGAAGTATTCATGCATTCTTGTAGGCGCTATCTGTTTCACGCTAACCGCAGTGACCGCATTGTGTTTGATGCAATGCGTGAAGTATTCGTGCAGTCTTGTAGGAATGTAGGCGCCAATATGTGTTACATGCCGACCGCCGCGCCGCGCCGAGGGCTCCTCCTTTTCATCTCAAGTCCTCGTCATCATTTCTTTCTCAGTCGCGCCGTTCCTGGCCAAATTGCGTGTTTGGTCTCTCTCTCTTAACTCGATTAATTAAAAGTGCTGTCTCTTGTATCACCGAAATACGACAAAATTAGAAATTACTATACTCTCAGGAAATGAGAGATTTTGTTTGTAATTTTTTTCTAAATCCGATTTTTTTTTTTATACCTACATTTACAAAAATTGCAAAATTTGCCGCCTCCTAGATTTGCCGCCATGGGCCGCGGCCTATGTGGCCACCCGTATAATCCGGCCCTAGGAGGAGGAAAAAAGGAATAAAGGAAAAATAAAAATACATGTGAAGAATAGAAGAAGCAGAAGTTGGAAATGAAAGAAAATCGAAGATCAGAAGACAAAGAAAAATAAAATGTAGTAGTAGCAGTAGTAATACTCGTTTATTTTAAAGCGGTACCTACCTTAGCAGTTATGGCCATTAACACCTCTGCAGTTAGGTTGCAGGGTTGGTTACAAAACACGAACTTTGGAAAGTAGTAGTAAAAAACAAGAACGTAAAATTAAGAAGACAAGGAAAATGGAGCGAACGAACCCCCCAAAAAAGGGGGAAAATGAGAAGAGAAAGGAGTAAGAGAAAAGGATGGAAGTAAAAAAGGAAGGGGATGAAGAAGAGGCAGACAAATTTCTTCTTCCTCCTCCTCCTCCTCCTCCTCTTCTTGCGTTTATTTTTCTCGTTTCCTAGTATTTCCCTCCATCTTTTTCTCCTCCCTATTTTTATTATTCCTGGACCTTATCCTCTCCCTCTCCCTCTTACTTTTTCTTTTCTTCTTTCCTTCCTCTCAATATCTAATGCGACATTATCTGTTATCTGACGTATTTTAAGAGTGCTAGAATCTGAGCCTGTCAGACCAGGGTGAATAAGCACTGCTCAAGTGATCCCCGCGGCCTCTCTATTATGCCGTGCTAGGGAAAAACGCCGTATGAACCTTCAGACGTTGCCACATTTCCTTTAATAAAAATCAAATTTACCGGGAAAACTGCCAATGTTTTTTTTCCAAAATTTCCAGTAAATTTTGTTGCAATATGATCTAAAATACCTGCAAATGAGGAAAAATATTCCTAACTTTCCTCAGAAATACATGCTTTATCCGGGTAAATTTGGCAACTCTCTAATGTTCTTACGGCGTTCTTTCTTAGCACAACAGTCTATTCCCCATCCAATTTGACACGTGAAAAATGTATGGACGCTAGACAGGAATTTTATCTAGGGACTGGGGGCCGGGGTATTGTAATTTGCGTTTTGCAATCGCTGAACTTACTGCGCTAACTTCAGATGCCAACAGGTAGTGTTTTTGCCGCCATGTTTCTGCAGGTGCAGCGAGTCAGCACTTGCAAAGAAAACAGATCATGTGTGTTCCGAGGTATTTACGGCGGAATAATATGCTGCGCTTCAGACACTGACACTGCGCACTGACCCAGTGAGAACGCGTGTGCCCAAAATTGCCTAGCTATTATATTGAAGGAGTTTTAAGAGCCGATGAAGCTAGGTTCACAACGTGTGTTAATTCTGAGAGAAAGATTACGCATCCATGCATCGCATGAATAGTGACCATGGCTGGTAGAAAGTAGCCAACGTTTATGGCTTTTCTCACAGACGACACATCTGCCCTTGAATTCCCAATACAAAATCAATACAAATCTAGCAAAGTTGTATAATTTTTCAACATTAAGGATTGGAAATGAACATCCTTTTTTTTCCGTGCGACTTAATTTAAATTGCAACTATCGTGTGGATATAGCTCGTCGTGTTTTATTTTCTAATCGATGATTGAATTTTTTTCAGGTTTTGCAAAACTGTGATGAATTATTTGAGAAAGAAGAGTTTTCAGCAGCACCCGATGCTGGATGGCCGGACTGCTTCAACTCTGGTGTATTTGTGTACAAACCCTCCGCGGATACATTTAGCGCCCTTATTGATTTTGCCCTTATACACGGCAGTTTTGATGGTTTGTAGAGAATTTTTTTCTCAGCAGGTTTTTGTTGTTACATTTAACGCATATGAGAAAACTAAAACACTAGGCCTATTGAAGAGGACCTTTAGCATAGCTTCAAATTTAACTTTTTGTGATAACTAATCTCCCTTCGCAAATATAGCATATTGGCTGTGGTAGAAACTTATTGTTGTTTTGGAAGTGTTCTGCAAGAGTCAGTTTCTTTATCTGAGAAAGCTAGAAAATGAGCTAGATCTCTACCAGGGAAATCAGTTACTGAGTTGGACGTACTTGAATCAAAAGGAACCATATCCATTCTGATATGAGCTGCCAGGTCCGTAAAAATGCATGTTTGTTAGGGCTCATGTCACAATTGGACGTGTTTCTATCAAAAGGAACTATGTGCATTATGACGTGAGCCCTGTTATGCATATACTCTTATGGGTCTCAGGGCTCATGTCTTAATGCACATAGTTCCGTTTGACAGAAATACGTCCAATTGATATAGCTTTCTGTTATTTAAATGTGTTCAATTGTAAATTGATAAGATATTATAAATAAAGATCAGTAAAAAAATCACTCCCTCATTATGTTTTATAAAATAATTTTCTTTCAAATTTCATTTTGCACCGGTACGCCTCTCAGTCCAAAGACATTGATCTAAGCTTGATGCGAAGTTTATGAAGTATTATCAAAGATAATGATTTGAACGGAAAGTTTGGCATTAGATGACTATTTGCGCCATTTGTATGGCTCAGCTCATTGTACATCCGGGCACCTCGACAAGCCTTCCATGAGGTTTTTTAATCAGAGTTGATTTCAGAATTACTTTTTTCCCTTATACTTTTATTTGGGAATGCCTTCAAAAATTCAGTATGCTGAGATATTCAAGGAATAAAAAAAACTATGTCTTACCGTTTAAAACCACAAACATGGTTATCAAAGTTTTCATCTCAATTATTTTCTCTTTGATGATCTCAATCGTTTTCTCTAATTTAACTCTTTCAGGTGGAGACCAAGGACTGTTAAATTTATATTTCAAAGATTGGGCAACTAAAGATATTAGCAAGCACTTATCATTTGTATACAATATGTGTTCCACAGCAACTTACTCATACTTACCAGCCTTGAAACAGTGAGTTTTTGTATACTTACTTATTCTTTTTTTCAACTCTAATGGCAATTAAAGTATAGAACTTGGCAGTACGTATACTTAATTTTGGACTGAATTAAATCATTTGGACAAAGTTTTACAAGGGCGTAACAAATCGCATTTTGTTTGCATCGGAAGTACTTTTGAATTTAACTTGTCGCAAATTTTTTTCTTTCAAAAATTCAATGTCGAGGGCAAATATTTTGAGCATAAAAATATTCTATAAACTTTGTCCTTAACATCAAGTCTTATTGAGAAATAAAACTTTAAACCTCTTTTTCTCAGTTTGAACTTGATGCAATTTGGTGTGTGATAAACTTAATCTACTTGTATCCAAATATATTGTATGACCCATAAAAACGGCAATTGTGGTTCCAACCAAAGCCTATTTTTGAATCATTTCAAGCTGTGAGACTGGTTTTGCTCTTTCAATTTGAGTAATCTAATTAAGTTTCCAAATCTGTTTAAGCTTCCAGGAAAGTTTAAACTCTCCGTGACATATGTTCACTGTTCCGTGAAATGTTATTTTCCAAAACAGAACTAAGTTTAACTTTTAAAATTTGCAACAGTATTTTCGCACTCTGAAACATTGCTCAATTGATTTCATTTGATAATGTGCAGTTTGTTTTTTGATTAATCTACAATTATTTGAATGTAATAGGTATGGTCAAAACATAAAAATCATCCACTTCATCGGGACAAGTAAGCCTTGGTTGCATCAGTTTAATGCAGAAACACAATTAGTCAGTATTTCAGAAACGACAACTCATTTAGCTCCATTTCTGCAAACCTGGTGGGATCTCTTCTGTACGCATGTCCATCCAGTCCTTTCCTCAGAAATGGTAAGTACAAAAATCTTAGTTTTTAGAATTTGCCTCACTTTCTTATCCTGTAACTCTCAGTTAAAAGCATGGCTTTCCTTAAATTTTCATGCTTGGAATTTTTTTTTTTTTTTCTCTCACATTTTTGTTGTTCGGAAAGTATTAATTAAGATTATAAAGGAGTAGCACGTTCAGAAGGAAATATGCTTTATATTTTAGTATCTAGTAATCTTGATTGTCTTATGTTTAGCTCATACAAAATACCAAATCTGGTCACTTTTCTTTCATAGTTTCTTTCCTTTGAAACAGTGCCTTATTGAATCTCGTAACTTCAGGCGGTAAGGTTCCCAACTGTTTCTCTCAATATTTAATAATTCAAAGTAAATCTGACAAATGAAACCTTAGAGTACATTGATTTGGAAAATCTAATCTCCAGGGAAAGTATGCATGAGCACGGTTTACTGATGATGTCCTCAATTATTTAATCACAAAGAAATTCAGTGCGGTTTTCTGAAGATGTCTTCAATTATTTAATCACAAGGAAATTGAACCATCAAGAAAATTTTTAATTTTGAGTAAGAAGGAAAAAAATAATGATAAATCAGCAGGATGATCCAGTTTTTAATGTGAAAGCTTTAAAAACTGATAGGTATTTTAAATCATGAATAGTATAAAAAGCAAGAGAACTCATTCAATTACCCTGTAATTTCACCACCCTCTGTTGTAAAACAACATACTTTACAACCTTGCAAAACATTCGGGGTCCCTCAATATACACTATGTTAGCAAACTTCACTTCATCTTTTAAAAATAAAAGTATCATCATTTAAACTTTTTTTTTCTTCTTTTTTTTACCAGCAAAAGCAATTGAATCATAACCATTCAAATAATTGTCACTGAGATAATTCCAAAGAAAATCACGTAAATTCACCCTCTCTCCTCCAAAATGTTTTTAATCTCATTTTCAGTTTTTTCTTCTTTGCCTTCAGTACTATCCAAAAAGCTTTATGATGAAGGGTACCAAGAGATTCCTTTTTTAAATTTGCTGGGTAGCTTTTTCATTGCAAATCGCAGACAGCTTAGCCTAATTTGCTCTGCTGCTTAGTAAGAATTGCATTATGCACTTTATCCTGAATGAAAATAGCTACGTGTTGCAAAAAAATAAAATATTCATTCATCAGAAATATTCATTTTGTGTCCAAAAGAGAAACAAAAAAAAAACGATTATTGTCGTTGTGAGGATGCTTGCTTTTTAAAATTGTGCTATCAGCACCCTTTTCTGTCAGATGTTCTGATAGCTAATCCTACTCTCTTTCATGCAGGAATCTTGGAGTCCCTCTGAGGCGTTGGTAAAGTTATCTTTCTCATATGAGCCTGTAGTTTTCCTCTCAAAAAGCATTTTAAAAAATGTCGATTTTAGTATTTATATATATAACTCTTGCTCAAAGTAGTTGTTACTGGATTGTGAATATGTTTGACTGGAATGCAATGTACCTATAGATTTTTTAATTTTTTAATTTTTTGATTTATTTAAAAATATTAACGCTGTGTCCAGGAGACTGCTAAAAAGTATGCAAGGAGCACTTTTTTCCATTGTAAATATCATCTGTAATTGGTATTTTCATGAATCTCGTAGCAATTTCAATGATAAATCCTCAGCGCTGTAAATAGGCAGGTCTAATGAATGGAAATTATCATAATGGCTGTTTTTGCATTTCGTTTCTTTTTGCATATGACTAGAGGACATCCAAAATTTTATCATGGTGAATTTATTTAAAAAAATGTTCTCACAAAAAAACGAATCACTGAGCTTCTGCCAGTGTTTCATTTTTTTTTTTTTTTTTTTTTTTTTTTTTGCTTTTTATAAAGCTGTTTTGTTGGGCTCATAGAATGTGAGCCTCTTTCACACAAAAAATCCAAGAAAATATAATCCCTTTAAAGTGGTATAAAGTCTCCATTTATACATTTTGTATTCATGCAAATCTGAGATTAAATAGGATGTTTAGAAAGTGGGGCAATATCAGTTCATGTTATATCTTTTCAAATTTGTTTAAAGTTCATATTTTCTAACATCAATCTGTTCAGATTTTGGAACGGATGAAAGTTCATCTTGTGTCTTTAAGCAGCGGATTCTTAAATTTCATATCTAGCTAAAAGTCACAATTGATCCCTAACATAGAAACACTTACTTCTGATTTCTTGCTGAGGAGGGCTATTGTAGTATAACTTTTAGATTGGCTGATATTTAAGAGTTATCATGATTCCCTTGAAGCTTGTTCTGAATCCTTTTCCCTTGTCTTTTTGTCCCTATTCCCTATTTACTCAACTTCATTTTCCACCCAAATTTTTTTCTTTAGAACGGTTGGGAACCTTAGCTACTGAGGTTACTGCAGGTCTTACTGCTTTTGAAGTGTTTTTCTTGCCCGAGCGTTTGTAATCTTTCAAACTAAATAAGCAAATCCAGGAATGCAGAGAACTTTGAAAAACATCTTCTGAAGTTAACTTGACACCGTTAGGATGCAATTCCGAACATCCGCACACTAGTGTTTGTAAATAACTAAACAACAAAGATTTTCGTAAGTGAGAGTTGTGCAAAAAATTATGCTGACCTAATTCTATAAGTATACAATTTTTAATGAGGTTACAGTGACTAAAGTTGCTTTGTTGAAAGTACCATTATTTTCCACTCTACCTCAAACACTTTCCAATTTTCTTTTTTGGGTACTTTCATGCACTTTTTTTAAATACATTAAGTCTTTTGCACCTTTTCTTTCTTGATACCGTAGCTTTTGAAATTAGAACTCCTAACTATCTCTAAAACTGAACTCTAAACTGATTTGTTTCAACTACTGTATGCAAGCTCGTTATTTCTCTTCCTAAATTTTGTTTTAATGGGAAGTTTCTCTTTTTATTTGCTTGCTTTGCCCTCTCTTCAATTTTTAGCACAACTTCACTTTTTTCAGCTATTGACAAAAATTTAAAGGCGAGACTGCCACTTTTCATTGAATGTGTAAAGACCACTCGCAGTTTTTGGATTCAGAAACTTTTAAGAGATTTTCACCTACCTATCCAAAATTAGTAGAAGAGAGTCTACGGTTTAATTTCCATTAGCATGTTTCATCTCATTTTTTGCGGCTCCTCTTCAGTTCATGGGCTTGAGAAAATCTCAATAAAATTGAACGTAGATAAATATTAACATTCTTGGATAGATGAAAAGGTCTGCCAAAAACTAGTTGTACATAGTCTTTATTTTTCCCGTGAGTCTCGTAGCTGATAGTCTATTTCTGAAAAACTTGAACTTATTTCAAACTTGAAAATTGAAATGTTTTGAAACTTGGCGCATTCGGGAAAAAAACTTTCAAGAAGTCTGCCTTTAAATTTTTGGCCTGCATCTGAGTTTTTCGTTTTCTGTTTACCAATAACAATTTGACTTCTTTTTAGTAGACGTTTCTCTTATTTTCTCTAACTCGTTTGCGCTTTTTTTTTTACTTTCACGCAGACAAGCATTCGCCTCAGTAGCTGGTACTCTTCGCCCTCTTTCTCCTCACCTAATCCTCCGAATCTTTCCTTTTCGAGCATTCCAGAGCCCCTCCCCACTCCTGCTGAACCGTACATTTTCAGAGACCCTTGGGACGATTTTCTCAACAAAGTCGAAACCCCAGAATACCACCCACAAGAGCCTTTTCCACCCCATGTTACACCCGAAAGTTCGAACTACCACAACGATAATTCACATGAGCAACACACTCAAGAAAGTGGTCGTGAGCATTATTCGTATCAGTCTCATAGTATTCACCATAGTCATGATGAGCATGTTCAGAATTTTAATGAAAAATCAACTCAAGATTCTCACCCTCCTGACAATAGTTTTGCAAATGATTCCTCCGTTCGTGATCCTAGTCCTGTAGATAGTAGTCAATTGCAGACGGACTCTGCTGGAAATCAGGATGAAGTAAGTTATCAAAAGAAATTGTAAGTTTTAATTATTTGGATGGCGTTTAGCAGGAAGGAACCAAGCCACATCAGCTATTGCCAAATTTAACTGGGCAATTTATTTTTTTACAAGGGAACGTTTGCGCGGATTCCTTTGAACATTTTAAGGAATCTGCTTTGTACTAGACAGAAAATTCACTGAAATTTGCACCAAAATCCGCACAGCCGTTTTCATGTAAAAAATGAAATTGCTCGATTAAATTGGCAATAGCTTATGTGGCTTGGTTCTTTTGCTTACGCTGATTTTTTCATACTTTTTTATAACAAAAAGTTTTAAAAATAAATGCACCATAGGCTAAATTTTTTTCCTACCTTACCATAAACATCCTTGAGAAAGCATTGACCTGTTCAACTTACCCCTTACTTTACAAGGGGATGCTTATTCTTTCATGTTTTCAAACGAACCACCACTTTTGTGCATTTGTTTTATTATTATTATCAAGGACCTCATTATCGCTCTGTTATATTTCATTATCTGAAACTATTTTCGTCTTATTCCAGCTTTGTATCTCTAGTATATGCCATCTTATGTAGCTTTATTTTTGCACATTTACAAGTAAAAAATAATGGATAGATAGATTCTCCTCCTAAAATGAAAACAATAATTATTTTTCGCCCTATTTTTAAGTATGATTTTGCTAATCCTATTTATCATCTTACAGTCAGGAATAGCTGGTGCCCTCTCAAAGATCAAATTGGGCTCTGCCGCCTCTGCAGGAAATGCTGTCATCGAAGACCATCTTCGCCGCCAAAGTTGGGAACAGGGAGTGATAGATTACATGGGCCGCGATGCTTTCACAAATATCTGGGACAAAATCTGTCAAACTGTAGGAGGACCTAGTCAACCAGAGATTCCAGAAGAAACTGTAGAATCGACCTCCGAGGCACCAGCAGACATCAATTTGGTGGCAACGTCTGCCTCAACAGAGCAAGTGTCAGTCACTGCAGTCCAGACAAGCATAGTAGGATCAACAAAGACAGAAGTCTCGCAACCACAGCCAGTCAAACAGGCACAATCAGGTGAGGTCTTTTTACTGATCTCCTTTTTCAAGTCGTCCTTCAAATTCTCAGCTTTTATCGTGATCATTAACATTCAGATTTGTGATCAAGAGCACAAAAGTTTGCAAACTTCTTGATTGATCAAGTGATTTACTGTTGTTTCTCAAAAAGCACCTGCCTGGGAAACCAAGGGATTCTGCTATGACTGATTTTTTTCTTTTTTTAATATGATGTTCTTTACGACCCATTGAGCACAATAAGCCTTCGAATAGACTTTCTCTGTGCCAATTTTGAGAAAAGTGGGGCTGAAAAGTTAATATTTCGGCACGTGTTATTCACATTTGCTCTCGGCGACATGGCATGCTGTGTTAAATATGCTGCCTCTTTTATTCTGGAGCAGTTGATGTGACGAACGCCAGGTGCCTATCTTATTTTCCTGGCGGATATGTGGTAAGAAAAGAGGAATTCCTGTAACTTACCAACATTTTTACCGGGTAATGTGTGTAAAAATGCAGAAAAATCTACTTTCAGTGCTTCCATTCTTGGAGTTTGCAATGCAAAGTTTAATTATTTAAGCTCATTGTACTCAAAAGATCATAAAGAACATCATATCAAATAATAACAAAATTCAGCTAGCGCTGAAACTCTTGATTTAGCACAGAGCCTTTCCCTAAGATCTCTCTTGTTGTAAGAATAGGTATCCTGTTACAATTTCGAGCAATGAAGCTTACTTTTTTTCTTCTGAAAAATAAAATGAAGGGAGGAATTTTGAAAGATCAAAATCGCAAGACATGGCACCCTAGTTGAGCCATCTATATGCTGTATGAATGTATTATTATTCGACATCATTTTTAAAAAACTTTAATGATTTTTCCTCTCTGTGTAAAAAATATTCTGTGAAAATTCCAGGCAATATTGTCAATTTTTTCTACTTTGATCAAACATGGTGAGCGAAGATTTTGAAACTTTTCATATGAGACAAGAATTTTTGGATTTTCATTGTTGATACATAGCCTTATTGGTATTGCGTTTATTTCTCAAGTGCAGTCCAAGTGCAACTGCTTCCAAGCGCAAGACCAAGGTTTCTATATGAGTAATTATTTTTCCTCATTTAATAATTAGTATTTAATTAGTTTTGCTACTTGCAATCACCTTGTTTATAGGTCAAATTTTTTCTTACCCACTCTTCTTATTTGAAAATGACCAGCCCTTTGGGGGCCCTACCATTCAAATCATTACAGAAGTGTTATTCCTTAGTTAACAGGTGCAAACCATTCTGATTCGAAACTGAAAAAATCCCTGTCTAAAGACTGAAGAATAGTGTTAGGCGCTTTCTTACCCTGCTTTCTCGCTTTCTGTTCAGCTGACGGTAAGAAGACGGTCCCTCCCATATCGACATCAGAGCAAGCACCTTCCACCGCGCAGCCTGCTACGCCGACCGTCATAGCCCCAACGCCGCCTCTTTCACCGGTTGCGGCAGCCGCAGAAGCAGTGGAAGCTCTGACAGTAAGCGAGGCGCAGCCTCCGGTCCCACCTAAAAGACATCAAAAGAAAACAGAGGAGGCAGCGTCATCAGCAGAGAAAGAAGACTCACAACAAAAACAGAAAGGCAAGGGTAAGGGTAAAAAATGAGAAGGGAACTGCTGAGTTGTTATAGATTTTATTCTTTTTTACTTTTTAAGGCGATGAGGAAACTCCCCTCGCGCCTTTTTGCTCTTAGTTCAGCCAAATTGAGATTTTAGCATGAATATTTGATGCTTTTGTATTTAACTCCGTGAATTAAGTTTTTCTTATTTGTTTATGTGCATCTTAATGTATGAGGAGGAAGTAATGAAATGTGAATTACGTTCTTGGGTAGAAAATTACCTTTCTAAATGATGTTGTTGAATTAATATACTGAGATTATATTTATTTTTCTTTGTTGCCATCTGAGAATTATATCGTGCTCCTAATTTTGTCTGTTTGCCTATTTTGGTTCACAGTTTTAGATTTATGATTTAGTGTCATTAAAATTCAGTCCAAAGAAATCAACGCCTTCTTAATATTTCACACTCTGTGAATGAAAAACGTAATTGTTCCTTCAAAAAGTTGCAAGACAAAATATTAACGCAATTAATTTCATTGAAAATCCCAACTTATCAGATTATTGTAACTATTAATGTTTTTCAAAGTTATTCAATTTCAGTTATAATTCACCTTTTAGAGTGTCCTATTGAATGTTATTTGCTAACTGTGTAGGTATTTATTGGATAATTAATACTCAGTTGCTATGACGGAAGCAAGGTACATAGTTGCAGAACCTCTCAGAAGGTTAGATCCGACAGTTGCTATTGTTATTAACTATTTTATTTCATTTATTTACTTATTTATTTTTTCTTGAACATGCCTTTGGTTGAGATCTGGTTCTCTACACAAGAAGACAAAATAAGGGTACAAAAAGCGAAAACACCATAAATTTTAAATTATTAAATTGGAGCAAAGCAGAAAATTTCCTCGCAAAATATGTATTCTTTATTTAATTATCAGATTAATTTTTAATCACCAGAATGTGTCCTTAGTAATCTTCATCAAAGGCAATGCACTACTTATTGAAGGGTGGAAATTACTTTTGTTACCTTTTTATAAAAATTTGGAATCCTCTCGGCTAGTCTTTTGTTCTGTTGGCACTTCCTTTGTCTTTTTTTATGCACTAAATTTAACAGACATTTTTTATGCGTTTGTATGTCCTCTTTGTTACTTGTATTCTTATTTTAATAAATTATTTTAACTTTTTTGAAAAATTGTATTCCCTCTGCCGTTATTTTTTTTGTGTTTGTGTAAGTTACCTCCGCAATCATTCTTTTTTTTTTATGGTACGTCCAGGTTCAGAAACTCCCCTTGACAGTTCTCAACTATTTTTTGCTGAAAATTGTAGAGGACCATTTTGAATTACATTTGAGCTCCAATTAACCCCTTGCAAAAGTTTGGAACTGTTTGTAAAGGTGGTTAACTGAAATTAATCTGTAATGAGAAGAATCAGGCTAATTGTAATGATTCGATTCACTTGTTCTTAACCAGTATTCATTTTTCTACTGGGAAAATACACACTTTGACCAATTTTTCTCTCAGGTAACATTACTAAAGTTCAAAGACTTATTCATTTTTGTAAGGATCGATGAAGGAACTTTCTGGAAGTCTTCTAGCGGAAGAACATTGTTTAAGTTTATTTAATGAGGAAGATTTGAACCGAAAAAATTACCTCGTTAGATTTACTGCTTACATAATAAACACGAGTAAACCTCAGCTGCAGAGAATCATTTATTTCTGCAAAAAACGCAAAAATCCTGTGTGCTGGTTCTTTTATTCTTCCATAAAATTATTTTAATTTTCCCTAAATGCTATAATAAAACAAGGAATCCAAACCGAAATAATATTAAAAAAAAAAAACTTAAAAAAGAACTGGTTTTCTCCCCATTTTATTTAAAGAGTCATGTCCTACCCGTAACAACTGGAAAAGCCTCTGGCATTATGTTAAAACTAGTTAAGTGGCTCCATTTAATTTTTAGTCAAAATAGTTATCTCGTAGAAAATTGATTCCTTCTCCCCAAAAAATTGCCTTTTTTGTCATCTGCTCTTTTCTCATGTCTTGATTAGCTCCAAAATAATTAGTAGCCTCTTTTGTGACGTTACTATGTTAAGCAAGCCTATTACTGACGGCAGAACTCTGACTGAAATTGTAAACTATTTTTTTCAAAGATAAGCATTAACTAAAGTCATCAGAAATTATATGTGTTCAGAAAAGCAAGTTGTAGGATTATAAACAGGGCAAACAAGTTTTGAGGCATTATCTACTCCTGGGGACTGAAAATCGCAATTATAATGTTCTGAAATCTTTCTATACAATAGTATCAGGGTTTGGAATCCATGCCTGTTTCAAAACTGAGGATTTTTAAATTGCAAAGAGGAGAATCAATAAGATTTCAAATCCAGGAAGTTTCAAGGAGTGTTTCGAAGTCATGGCCTGTACAACTGCTGAGGTGCAGTGGGATTGTCAGTGTGGTGATTGTTTTTCTATTTTTTTCTCTCAAACCAATAATTGCACCGAACGTACACAGAGGAGCTGATTTCAAAAGTTTACTTTCAACTGGGCAAACAACGCCGAGGCTCCTTCAAATTCCTGTTCTCAGTTTCGTATCTCTCTAGTTTAAAGTAGGTAGTTTTCATAATAAAAAAATCAATGAAACTACTTGAATTCCTTTTAAACATGACATTTCAGTAGTAAACGCGTTCGTTCACCCCACCCCCATTTTACTGTTTCATTTTTCCTCAAAGTCAGCAGCAAAATGATTAAGGAAATTAAAAAATTTTAATTTATATTTATTGAACTTCTTGTTTCGTTGTCATGGTGTTGGATTTTCAAAAAATTGATACCGATTTCGAGGGCTCTGTGACAGTAAACGGTTGGTCAAAGTTTTCGTGAGTGATCTCCCCGATATTGAAATTGATTTGAGCGGAAACACCTATTAATTTCAAGAGAAAAAAATAAGTGGGATGGGGTGAGGTGAAAGTACTTTGGGTTGGGGAATTAACTCTGAGAGTACCCAGGAACCCCTTTTGCCCTAAAAACTTTTGATGACTCGAAAGTCTGGTTTTTACCAAAAATATTAGAAAATCATCCTCGATATCGTATAATTGAAAATTGAACTTCGCGTTTTCACAGGTTCATTTTTAAAAACTATTTTCTTGCAAATAAGAGCTGATTTCAGAATGAAAAATAATTTTGTGAATGGTTCGATTTGCACCAAAAAATTTAACCATTTTGCCGCTGATTTTGAGGAAAAATGAGATAATAAAATTGGGGTGGGGTGAACGGACGCCTTTCCTACTCATTTCCTCACCTTGGCGAGGTATCCAATTAAGTTTTGCCCATTATTACTGTACTGTAAGTACCGCTCGATTACTGCGTCATATTCAAATTTCGCGCCAAATACTGGAGTTGACGTTGATTGGCCGGAAAAGAATCAACAGGTGGGTTCATTCATGCTGTTTACCAACGTAATAGAAATATTGTCCAAAAAAACAATTGACGAGTGTCTCACAATTAGGATTAAAAATAATCATTCTTCGGTTCAATAGATTTTAAAAATATATTTTTCTCAAGTTAAACAATTAAATCTGAGAATTTAACTAATATACATCATAAATAAAGCAGTGATTAAAAATTCGTCAGAAGGCTCACGAGTAATTTGAGCTCCAACTGTTGCATCGCCCCCAAAAATTCCCAGTGCAGAATACTTCGTGTCTGAGAATTCAGTGCCGCAGAGCGATGCTAAGGAGCCGTGTGTAATTCGCGACGCGGTCCTCCTGTTATTAGTTTACCTCAGTTTTAATTTGTTATATTTATTGTTATTTATGTATTATCTCGGTTGTTTCGGTTGTAGGTAAACGCTATGTTTCTCGTAGACTTCGTACCTTGTACCTAGTGTGTGTTCATCCGCGCCTTACGATCCCGTATGTAGTTTTTAAGTGACACCGTGCTCCCTCTTGTAATTATCTCATGATACTTACCTGTGCTCGCTAGTGATAAAGCTCTTCGCGGTCCAAGTTGACCAATTCGTCGGCCCCTGCAGTAATGAAGTTCGTGTAGGTGAAGGGATTAGGTGCCTCCTGCATCCTAATTTCCTCGTTCGTAGTTCGAGTGATTCTGTGTTCGGCTGCAACGCAGCATATCTGCTCCATCTTCTCACCTCTCAGGTGTATCCCCAAGTAAACACAGCAGGTGAATATCAGGCGGATTTTTTCCAGGCTCCATCCTTTCAATTCCCGAATTTTGTTTTCTTTCTGCAATCCTGTTTTAACATCGTCTGAGGTAGATTTATTCCGTCTCGGTCAGAAAGGTCAGTGAGTGAAAGATAACAGCAGGTTCTTGGTACCTACTCACCTGACTCACCTGTAGCATCTGATTCCTAGAAGTAACAGGTGTCGCGACTGCCGTGTGAACCCAAGGGTTCCAATTTTAATCAGTTTTATCTCTCAGTGGTAGAGTTACCCTCTCAGTAATTTTTGGGGCTTTTTGATACATTTAGAGATTAGTTGTTCTTTTTTGTTTAAATTGTATTGAAGTATTCATTTTGAAATTCTATTTAAGTATAGTATCTTGAGCCTCAACCTGATGATTCACTACCAATATTCTTTAGGAAGTGTGTTGTTGTAACGACTGCTGCAGCTGATAACAGATATCAAAATCCGTTATTGCTGGATTGCAACAATTAATGTTATGTTCAAGGTTGCATCACAAGAAAGTATATTAATTTATGAGCGCATCAAGTTAAGTACCTAATTTAATTTTGCACACATTGTATCTCAGAAGCTGAGCTGGAGAATAAAAATCTCAAATTTTGGAGATTCTTTCATCTAGCACATTGTACCTATCAGTTAATGCGATGATTTTATGAGTTGAATTACTTGCCGTGTGAGGTAGGTAGCCGTGTGAAACGGGGAGCAGAGCTTCAGAATTTTCAAGAGCTCATGCATGCATGTTATGGAAAATAAATGCATTGAATGGTATGGAATTGATTCAGAAGTGTGTGCCCAGTCAAGCGAGGCCCTTGTGTGTTGAGATATCTACCAAATTCTTTGCATGCGTTTGTATCAACGCATATTCACCCTCTGCTCATCTTCTCTTAATTGCATCGAACACCTAGTCCAAAAAATGATTCCTCTTTAGTTGACCTGATCATGAGACAAAATATCCTAAGTTCATTTTCTAGTGCAGCTGCAGTGGTTTCGGTACAGCATTTATACTTCATCATTTGTTGACAACAGTTTTAATTATCCTTTTTTCCTTTGCAGTGTATTAACTCTGTAGTGCCTTCGTAATAATTCATCAACGATGGCTTTGAATCAAGACGATTCAAAGAACAACCTCATGGTTAGGATGGATCAGAATTCAGAGACAGAGCTTCAAAAGTTGTTTGATACCGTGCTAAAACCAGACGCTAAAATACCCCTTCAATTGCCATTGCGTATGCGTAAACTGCCACCCTCATTTTTCAACCCGCCATCTACAGGCTCAAAGTCACCGTCGGTCTCGTCTATTTCACACTCTCGTGAAAACTCGGCAGACTCCGCGTTCGGCACGACCACAATAACTACATCGACTAGTTTGCAAGTGAATCACCCGCGTGCACACTCTTCACCGGCATCTCTACAGCAAACATATGCCTCTGCGCAACAGGCGGAGGCACAACAGAAGCAGCAGCATCAGAATCTTCATCTGAAACAGCGCAGCTATGACGTGACAAATCAGACTGTTGATGACCTGGGACCTTTGCCACCCGGCTGGGAACAAGCCAAGACCTCAGAAGGGCAAATTTACTTCTTAAAGTAAGTCATAGTATTTCTCTCTTACCCGCATGCTATTCCTATTTTAAAATTTAAGTTAAAAAATTTTTAGAGAGCTTTAGAAATGGATAAGAAAAAGAAACTCTTATGGAATGGAAACTGTATAAACTCATCAAGCACTTTCTAATTGAACTCTTCCTAAGTTCGTACCAAATCTTAAGTCTTCAGCCTCAAATGTGGGAAAAATTATAGATTGCGTGGCCTGCCTGTTTTATGGCTCTAATTTTTTTCACCCCATTGGGATCTTTTCATTACTTAGGTGGGATGTATCAAATCAAAAACTATGAAGTCCAGTCTTGCCAATTATCAGAGTGTAAAAAGAGAGTCTGCTAAATATACCTTGTCTCCATGGTATCCAGGCTGGAGAAGGAAGTGAAAAGGAATGAAAATTCAAGGAAAAATCAGGGTATTTATTCCAGAAACCAGGAATTTCTTCTTTTTGTATTTCAGTTTCAAGTTTTCATGTTTTTTTAAAATCGCCTAATAATCGCGCACATGCTGTGATATTAAGGTGGAAGCGAGTAATCTTTCATTTTATTACAAAATCGCTCACAGAATCGCGTATTTGCCACTATATTGAGGTGAAGTATACGTGATTTCCTAAGTCCTCTGAAAACTGCTGGAAAAATCGCGTGTTTGCCGCGCGTTTGAGATGAATATCGCAGAGTTTCTCACTAGACTTTTTACTAGACCACTGACAAAGGGGTGTATGCAAAATCGACAAAAATTCCCCCCTCATGGATGTTGACCAATTTTCAGTAGGTATGTAATTCCTCACTATGGGATACGCCTTTTCCCAAAATTTCAAGGCCTGAAATGAATTTCTTTCCGCGTAGCAGCGTTGCCAAGTTGAAAACTGTCGAGTCCCATATCTTTTGAACGAAAATAGATATTGAGGTGCGGTTTGCGCTAAAATTCTTCAAA
>NW_017547095.1:0-62799 GCF_001854935.1 Bemisia tabaci
TTGCTCCCAATTCTCCGTCCTAGGATTCCAAATATCCACTAGGATGATAGAAGAATTCAAATGGACCATTCTCACAAGGATGTCAGAGAACAGCATGATGCGAATTAATAAACGACAAAAAGTGAAAACACCAAACAATTTAAATATAGAGCCAAAAATGTATTTAACTGAAAAATTAAATATTTAAAAAAAATGAAACTTAAATTCTATAATACAGAACAATCACTGGTTAATAATAGCACTCATTTTCTTGGCATCAATATATTCACAGTCTGCATGAAACATGATGAATATTATGTGACTTAAAATACGAGATCAAATCACCCTCGGAAAGGGAAATATTAGAAATTAGGGAATTAGAATTAGATATTAGGGAAAAATAAGAAAATAAGTATAGAAAATGAATTAAGGTTGTTGTTTTGCAGCCACTTTTGCTCCCAATTCTCCGTCCTAGGATTCCAAATATCCACTAGGATGATAGAAGAATTCAAATGGACCATTCTCACAAGGATGTCAGAGAACAGCATGAGGCGAATTAATAAACGACAAAAAGTGAAAACACCAAACAATTTAAATATAGAGCCAAAAATGCATTTAACTGAAAAATTAAATATTTAAAAAAAATGAGTAAAATAAATAAAAAATAATGGCAGTATCAGAATAATGAAAAAGTAATTTTAGTGAACGCACTCATTTTTCCTGAAATTTCAGGATGAACTTGAATTTACGGGTGTTACCGCAGGATTTGAGAAATACCAACACAATTATGACTTCCTCAAGAAATCTTATCAGTGTAAAATTATCATTGACTTTCTCCATAATTCTGGGAAATTATTTTTAATTTTCTATTTTCCTGTATACCTATACATTTCACTTATTTTCGTAGCTTGAAAAATCGCTTTCGGCAACCGATCAGGCATACTTTAGTCACTATGGATGAGCTTACTCCATTTGCATTAACCCACGAGGGGTTCGCGAAGCGGACCTCAGAGGGCGTGAAGCCTCGTTGGAAGTTAGAGTCGCGTTGCGGTCAGGGGGCGCACCCCTCTACTTATTAATATGGGTACTTTAATGCCAATACAACTCATCGCTCAACACTACCCCATAAAAACCCGCTAAGTAGTATAACACTCTGGAGTGTAATACGCGTTTAAAGCCGATCAACTTAATGTTAACATATAACTCGTATATGGTTAGCATTACACTGCTGAGTGTAATACTAGTATAATGCTGACCAGCTTAATGCTAACATATCACTCGTTTATGGTTAGCATTACACTGCTGAGTGTAATACTAGTATAATGCTGACCAACATAATGCTAACATATAACACACATATGGCTAGGATATAATCATTTAGTGTATCACTAACGAACTTAATGCTCACATATAGCTGGTATAGTACTGACATATTGCTAACATTATGTTACTCAGTATTATGCTTGAAAACTTAATACTAGCACATTGCTATCAATATGCTAACATTACACTCATTTTTAGCAGGGAATGTAACGTTCGATTATGTAGCATCGCGTCCAAGATATTGGACTTCATGCTCACTCTTGATATACTTGCCTGCTCATCTCGTCCAAGATCTTGGACTCCGTGCTCATCGCTAAACTTCTCACTTCTTTGCTGGAGCATGGAGTCCAATAGCAAGTAGACCTCTCTTACTTTTAAAGTTCATCATGATAGGAAATCGCATACTTCGCTTATCTAATCTAACTTGAACTACCTTAACTTAACTTAACTTAACCTAACCTAACCTAACCTAACCTAACCTAACCTAACCTAACCTAACCTAACCTAACCTAACCAATGCACTATTTTTTTTACGAGAACACATATTTTCGTCTTTATTTCACAAAAATTGCCTCAATACATTTTTAGACCCTATGCTTGTGTATTGTCATAGAATACCTGCATCCCACAATTTCGGACGCGATGCTCACTTCGATTTTTCGAAAAAATTATCCCTAACTAAAGTGAGCATGGAGTCCAAGATCTTGGGCGTGATGAGCAACCGAACATTATACAGCCGAGCATGGAGTCCAATATCATGGGCAGGGCCAGATTTAGGTTTTTGGCGCCCTGTGCAGAAATTTTCGAGGCGCCCCCCTTGCACGCCCCCTCCCCCCCGCCAGCGCATTTCCCAACCCGACGGTCTCCTTTGGTTACCACGTGCTAACTAACCAAATACGAATTTTTTGAATGAGTGAATGATTCTGGGGCAGAAACCAAAACCAGGTACCTGTTCCTTAACTACGAAACTAAGAGAAAGTTTGACCCTTAAAGTCTAGGGTCAGGTCATTTAAAAGATCGCAATTCTCAATTTTCTGCAGAGTTTGGGGGGAAAAAACCCCCCAAAATTTGGCGCCCCTCAAAATCTGGCGCCCTGTGCAGCTGCACCGATGCACCATAGGTAAATCCGGCCCTGACATGGACGCGATGTTACATTACCGAACGTTTAGATATCGCTAATGCGTGATCTGGTTGGTTTGTTTGCAGCTTGTTGCGTGTGTTACGAACGGGAGGAGAACACGAAGATGCAGTGCGGCCACAAGACCTGCATGACATGCCAGCGGGCAATGAGGGACGAGGTATTGGAAGGACTTCTCAAATGCCCTTTTTGTCGCTGCAAAGTGGAGAGTTATTTTTTCAAGAGTCGGAGTCCGCGTAGGAAACCTGCCGCTCGAGCGGGTGTTTGTAGGTGGTGTCTAGCGGGGAGGGACCGGAGATAATGTAGCTCCGATGGGATCCACCTACCCGTGTAGAACGGACAATGGAGATGTTGCATGTGTGAGGAATTTGCGATTTGACTGTTAGTTGATTCTTGTGTAAAAGTTCGCGAGAAACTTGATGGTGCCACTGGTATTCTCTGAAATCAACTCCCAAGCTCGAAAAAAGCTCTCAAGTTGAGGCCAAAATGGAGGGGATATCCCACGCTATCCTGAGAGTCCACATCTACATCAAAACAAACTCTTCGTGTAAAGATGGGGAGCAAATACATTGACAGGGCTGCCACTTCATTTAAGGACTCTAAAACTGAAAACACAGCATCCCTGCTGATGCATTTACTCCCTATCTTTGCATGGAGAGTTTGTTTTGATGTATAGGTGAACTCTCAGGATAGCGTGGGATATCCTCTCCATTATGGCCTCAACTTGAGAGCTTTTTATGAGTTTGGGAGTTGATTTCAGAGAGAACACCATCGTGTTTCTCGCGAACTTTTACACATGAATCAACAGTCAAATCGCGAATTCCTCACACGAGCAACATCTCCATACTGCCAGTGGTTCCAGATCTCTGGCATTTTTGACAAATCTCCGGCATCTCCGGCATATTCGAATAGAGTCCCTTTATACCCAGAGTTAAGACATCTCTATTATCAGCTGGCCTGGGCTGACCGTGGTGTCACAAAAGAGTGCACCCAAACGAACAATATTGAGGGATAAGGATAAGGAATCCTGCGATGTCTTTCATCCAAAAACAACAACATCAACAAAACTGATCAAAACCCAACCAAGGAAATTGCAATAAAATAAAATTAGATTCATTTGTGGATAATTTCTTTATATATTTTCATTTTGGTGCGATGAAAAGACAATTCACTCTCGATAAACCACAATTTGGTTATATTTTCATTATTCTTGTTCATATTCGAGGTACCGCCATCTTGGTGCACTCATTGGTGATTTCAAGGCCGAGAACCAGTCAAAATTGGATTTTTTTAGGCCATTTTCAGCCCAACCAAAAGTGAGATGTCGTAACTCTGGGTATAAAGGGACTCTATTTTCGAAAAATCTCCGGCTAAAATTGTTCTGCCAAATCTCCGGCATTCTATCTATCATAGATATCCGGCATTTTCATGAGGTTTCCAGCATTTCGTTAAAAAACTCCGGCATTTTTTCAATCGGAGCTAGATATTTAACTGGTCGGGGTGTACCCGTACCCCGGTCGAAAATTCTTTTTTTTTTTTTTTTTTTTTATTTGTACATGAGTTATAATATGCACAGAATGTTTGTAGATTTAAGTTGCATCTTTAAAAAACTTAGGTTTAACTTATAAGATAAACTCATACTATGTTATACACATTTTGATTAAAAGAAAAACAACCTCTAAATAATGAGGAGGGAAAAAATTAAAACAATTTTGCTTCAAAGTCCTGGTAAAAATTGGCAGTAGAATCTGTGTTCCAAAATACCATAGACCTACAGCCGGCTGAAAGATTTCCAATAGCTTCTATAGCCGGATACACAATTTCTTATAGCCTTTTATAGCCGATGGCGACTAAGCAACAGCCTGTCGATAAAGTGTATATTAAATGTTACCAATTACGGATGCTAGGACTTAGTGAGTTTTTGGACTACCGCTCTCTTTTTGGGCAGTAGTATCTTGATTTATTTTGCGAGGAAAGGTCCGTACTTTTGAAGGATGCCTGTCATTCTTAATATGTTGGAGCGCCTTCAATTTCGTATGATACTGTGCAATACCTCTGGTGTGAAATAGTTGCTTCAAGCGCCGTGGCACGCTGCAGCACGGCGGGCGGGCGGCCAGCGCGAAACGCGCATTGGCGCCTACAAACCTAACAGGGATACTTCACGCGTTGCGCAATGCGTGAAGTATCCCTGTTAGGTTTGTAGGCACCAGTGCGTCGCCGCTCCGCTTTGTGTTAGGTTCTAACATTTAATCTGGCGGAGTCAGCGTTTTTCAACTCATGATTTTGAAATGTTCGCACGCTCCGTATGGATTACTTTCATTTTAATCGATTAAAAAAAAATATGTATTAAAAGAAAATATAATGTGTGTTTTGTAAATATTAAGGTGGTTCCGTATCAAACTTAATGATTTTCAAAGCACACGAATTTCTACACAATTTCTTATAGCCTTTCACAGCAGATGGCGATAAGGTGTCTAATCTGGCGATAGGAACTATACCCCGCCTTCATAACTTTTTTATCGCTTCGTATAGCCCAGCTCTATGATTTTCTCCGCTTTCTACAGCCAGCTATATGATTTTCTATCGCCTCCTTTAGCCGGCTATAAGAATTCTTACAGTATTTTGAGACGCAGCTCCTATCGCCAATTTTTACCAGGGAGTAAAAATGCCTTTTTGCTTGGAACTTGGAACGCGGATGACCGAACCTGGTCAAAAACCCAAGAACCCCTGATTGCGTTCGAAAAGCACAAGGAGGCCCATCACTTTAAAAGAAGGATAATTTTGAGAACCCCTGAGTTCCAAGCTCGTGGGGTTTGCGACGTTTTAATCTGCGGGTGCATTGGTCCCTTTCCAGAAGCGCAAGCGCTTCTGGGTTCGGATGTCTATACAGCCTATCTTCGTAAGAGTTATACATTTTTGTTCAAAAATCCGTGAATAGCTTTTCCGC
Organism: Bemisia tabaci; assembly: GCF_001854935.1. Classification (NCBI taxonomy): domain Eukaryota; kingdom Metazoa; phylum Arthropoda; class Insecta; order Hemiptera; family Aleyrodidae; genus Bemisia; species Bemisia tabaci. The sequence continues at coordinate 5,388 of NW_017547095.1, forward strand.
AACTAAGAGTGATCAACACTGCCGTGCTGAGGAAGCACGCCGTATGAGCCTTCAGGCGTTGCCACATTTCCTCCGATACAAAACGAATGTATTGGGAACATTGTGAATATTTTTCTTCAAATTTTTCCAGGCAATTTTGTCCGCAATTGAATCTTGAATATCTGAAATTTCAAGGGAAAATACGCATAGCTTTCCTCAAAAATACATGTTTTATCCGAGAAAACTTTGCAACTCTCGAATGTTCATACGGCGTTCTTCCTTAGCATGCCAGGACATTAGTCGCTCCGACGTTGGATCGCATGCCCTAAACGCGTCTGCTAGTTAATTAAAATCTGCCTAAGTGAGTGTTTTAAAAAAAAAAAATTAAAATAGTTTAATGCATAGCTCATTAAACCATTACTAAGGGCAAAAAAGTGTGACCTTTGAACTTAGTTTTGTTCCACGCGATTACATAGCTCAAATTGTTTGTGATAGGTGCGTCTCTAAAATATATTGTCTCTGGTAGGAACCGATGGAGGAAAAAAAGGTCTACTCGTTGGAAAACTTTGTCGGCACTCTGAATTGTATCATCACAATATAGTGAAGTCGATGCTTTATTAAGACAAAACGAAGGAAACTGTATGAAAAACTATCTCTTTGACCAGTTATTTTTTACATGATCAAAGCTGAGACCGGCGCTAGACAAGTCAGTTTATATCTTCGAGAAATTGATATTCAGGGCGTACTACGAAATTATGTAGGAAAATACAATTTTTGTTGAACCAATGAAAATTTAATGCTCTGTATTTATACCTATGTAATTTATTTCGCGAGGATTGTGGGGTGGACTAGAAATAATTGACTTCAAATACAGGGTGCCCCAAAAGTCCGGTCTACCCTCTTCACAATTCTACCTAATCCGTATTTTGTTCAGGAAATTTGGGAGGTTTCGTGGATCAGTGTGAGCTACTTTTAGGGCTCCCCAAAACGTAGCTTACATGGATCCATAAACATCCCTGAAGTTTGGTATTAAAATATGAAGTGGGTAAAATTTTTGAGGGGGTGCACCGTACTTTTGGGATACCCTGTATGAAGTTTGTTGAATTTATCTCACGATAAGAGTAATGGATAATGATGAGAAGAGGGACTTTCAATAAAATGATTTCAATGAATGTTTTTCACGAACAATATTTTATTTGATTGGTTTTATACGCATGAAACTGAGAAGATGTGGGATTAATTTTCTAATTTTCTTTTTCGATTTAGATAAGTATACTCTAATTGAAGGTTTACCTAAATCGTGGCCTTAATCCTACTAAATCGATGGATTTCGAAATATTAATTTCCAAAAATGCCATTGATGGTTCATCGCTTTCAAAATTTCCTATTTTCAGAATATGTGAATTCCTTTCAACTCTTTTCATTCTTAGCTTTCTGCGAGAAACACATACTTTTTAAAAATAAACCCTTTGTATTGAAAAAGTTGAATTGATCATGCACAGTATATCTTCAAATTTAGAATACTTAGAAACTCTCTCTCTACTAAATCTTTACTGAATCTTTACCACTCCCTATTTATTTCATTAGTCAGATATTCAATCCTGTACTTTACCAGTAAAACGCATATTGAAGCAATTTTCATCATCCAAAAAAAAACTACTCAGAACAATATTTAATCTTTCGAAAGATGCCTCTTGTGAGAATCTATTTGCAAACAGAAAACTTCTTACAATCCCCTCACTGTATATCTTTCATACCTGTCTATATGTATTTACTCATCAATCTGACTACCAGAAACAATCCGATGTAGGTACATGATTATCCCACAAGAAATAGGAATAAGCTGAGTGTATTGAAAAATGAGAATGCCTTTACTCAAAAATCCTTTTTAAATACAGGTATTAAACTCTTCAACAAATTACCTAATGAGATTATAAAATGTGAAACAATTAGCAGTTTCAAGCATTACCTATTTGAATTCCTTGTACCAAAGTGCATCTATGATATTGATGATTTCTAAGTTTATACTTTTGTGATTAAGTTTATACTTTTGTGACTAAGTTTATACTTTTGTTGACTATTTGTAATTGTATCACAACATGGTATATGTTTTATTCGGTGCAATAAATAAATATCTATCTAATATCCAATATTGACTTTCCCAAGTAGCATGGGGTTCTATTTTCTGCTTAGCACTAATTTAGAAATTGTCTATTTTCTAGACAGAAAAATAAAATAGAAAGAAAATGGAAAGAAAATAGATGTATCAAATAAAAGTAAGAAAATTATTTAAAAATGTCTATTTTCTGTCTATGTTCCGGGCACTAAATACAAGAAAAACGGACAATTTTGTTCTCTACATTCTGTGTTTTTTCTATCTGTTTTCTGAATTTTAAATTTTTAAGAAATAGATAAAGAAAATATCCAATTTTTCTCTATTTTCCATCAGGTTTTTGAATATTTTTTTCGTAAGGAAATAGTCCTATCGAATTCCTAGACGGAAAATAGATCCATTTTCTAGACAGGAAATAGACATATTTTCTTTGGTAAATAGTGACATTCACTTTATATTTTCTGTCTACTTTCCATAATGTTAGCTACTTTTTCTTTATTTTCTAAATTTTTTCCATCAATTTTTTCTTCATAAAATTTTTTTATTTTGCTACCGTCAGTTGGTCTAACATGAGCCTCGGGGGTAACATGAGCCGTTTGGGGATTTTTTTTTCTCTTGCCTGTGGCAGCACTGTCGCGAAAGTAAACAACGAAAACAACAACATGATGTGATAGTGGCGTGTCTTGGCGGAATTTCAATGGTATAGAGACACATTTTTCCATCGATAAGAAATTTTTATAAATTATTTAGTTTTTAGAATTTTTTGCCCCTTTTTCTACCTCTGAGACTAACCTCCTTGAATAGTGACTATCGATAATCACAGAATAATTTCGCCGGTCGCCGAACCTCACAAATACCTCCAACTTTCATGCCCATGCATTGGATTTTGAACATTTTAGTTTTTGACCAATTTTTTTTTGGAAAAACCAAAATTTTGGAATGTTGGAGGTAACTTGAGCCACCCAATTTTCGCAAGTCCTCCAGGAACAATCTATACAGTAATGGTTTTCATGATACATTCTTAGTAAAATTGGCATTCCTTTAGAGCATAAATCAACTCCTTCACGTATCTTCCATATTTACTGTTCGTCTTTTTAAGACTTGTATACTATATATACTTATATAAGAAAAAAAAAGAAAAAACACTAAGAAGTGGCCCGAACTGTATGTAACAAGGTGGAGAAATGGTGCTGAGTCCACACCATTTTGCGGGGAAAACAAAGCTAAAAAGTTCCAAAAATTAAAATTAAAGTCAATATTAATTTTATACTTATATATATATACTACTATAAATAAAAGTGAATCTAACGTAGCCCAAAATACTACTATATATATACTTTTTAAGAAACTTTGACTGATCTCTCTTGACTTTAGGTCCCATTTGTCTTTTCGGTGTGCCTTTAAAGTAACTTAGTGCTATTGATTGTTAAATGATTTCCTGTTAGATACAAGGTTTTAGATGTTAAATGTATTTGTTTGCCTGAAATTTGACGTAAATTGCAGAAAAATTAAAGTTTTGTACGTTTTTAGCCTGGTTTTTAATGTTTTGTAACTCAATTTTTTTTTTAAAAAACTTTTGGGAGGCTCATGTAAGCCTATAGTAGGCTTACATGTGCCTTTAATTAAAAACAATAGGGTGGCTCATGTTACCCCACCTTGCAGGTAACATGAGCCACCTCAATTTTTTTTTAAAAAAAAATACCCAGTTTGCTGGAAATTTTTTTCAATGGGCTATTCTTACTCTTCTATGTGGGACTGATCTACAACAAAAATTGATTGCATGAAAAAAAAATTTACTGCAAAAATGCAAAGCCTCAAAGTCAAAAACCGGCTCATGTTAGACCAACTGACGGTACTTGGGATAATCATATATGTTTTTTGACGGCTAGTGCTGCCCGTAATTTATCACTGGCTTTCTTTAGTTTCTTTGGTCAGTTCATGAATGGCGTTTGCTTTCTCTTTCAGAGTTTCTGAGAGACTAGCCATCTTCGATCGAAACTCAGGACTCATAGTTTTATAATCGATTTTTTTGAGTTTCGTCTCCAATTCCGTCATCTCTTTGATCAGTTCCCTGCCATCCTTCTCTAAACTATCATCCTTTTCTTCAGAGGAGTTAGCATCCGCTACCACCTGAAAATTTCAAAAGGAAAAAAATATGTTACAAAATGACTTAAAGTTGCTTTTTGGATTTCATTCTGCAATTGCATCGGTACGTGCGAGACCGCTATTGTCCATTTTTCAAGTCTTAAGTTTTTTTGAGTTCAACACAATACTTTTCGGAGTTGGTTGCAACCACGAAAAATGCGTTAAAACTTGTCTTCGGGTTTTCTTGACCCCAAAACAAGTCCTCTCATCACTTTTATGGTTGTATCAACTCTTTAAAAGTATCATGAACTCAAAAAACTTAAGACTGGAGAAATGGACACTAGCGGTTTTCGCACGTTCCGATTCAATTGAGAACTACAATTTCTAGCTCATACGTTAAAAAACTTTCCTGAATGATTGAAGTACTGGTCCATACGTCGTTCCTGATCCGAGTCAGATATTGTAGTTCCTTATTACAAAATAGAATCCATTTAATATTGGGTCTCTCCTTATCAACTTACTAGGGCTCTATACAAATCCATAAATCGTTGGTGAAGCAAAATATTCATAAGATATCAACATAAAAAAGTTGAAAAACAATTACTTAAGGAGCACAGGGCTCAATAGATTGTAATTACATGGTAAAATTATCGCCACCTCATCGAAGTGTTGCGTGTGTTGCCTGTCTACTGATTGAAGGAGCTCTTCTCATTGAAATATGTTATCAAATCGAGAAAAATCGACACGGATAACATGGACTAAATTTTTCGGGTCAAAATGGAAATTTCGCCGATAGGGTCGGAACCAAGTAAGCTCGCTTGGAATTGACCCTTGATCGATTTCTGTATCGAATGTGAGGTTTTTTTCCAAACACTATTCTGCTTTCATTTCTCTTAATTTTGCCGATTTTTGGGTTTAGAATGATTCTTTAGACTCATGCGCAGGGGCTATCGTCCTTTTTTTTGCTGAAAATTCAAAATCTGCCGAGATTTTTTATCTAAAAGATAAAAAAAAGCGACAAAAATGTATCCAAAAATGGTTTGCAGGGGGCGAGTCTATGATACGTGTACACGTAAAATTGCGAAAAATCAAAATCTTGACTGATCCCCTTTTCGAAATACGCGATTTGAGATTCTCATAGTAAATACAACTTTTCCACTGATTTTGATCCGATTTTTTATTTATTTGTACATTGAATCGGTGTTGATTGGTTAACGTTTTCATTTTTCGTTCGATTCATGTCGATCATACATACCCTCTCGTTACACGCACACTTCCTTTCATACCCTTTTTTTTAACTGAAAAATTCGTCTTCAGCTGCGTCTGGGGCAATTGTTGTTACGAATATGTAGTGCGTGCTGGTTTCAGGTCATTACATACACGAATCTCTGAAGGCGTTTCATGTGCGAGAGCAATTCGCCTTCAGCTGCGTCTGCAGCAATTGTTGTTACGAATATGTTGTGCGTGCTGGTTTCAGGTCATTACATACTCGAATCTCTGAAGGCGTTTTATGTGCGCAAGTGGCGTACCCTGTTGGAGAACTGGCGAATTGCTCTCGCACACAAAACGCCTTCAAAGAGTCGAGTATGTAACTACCTGAAACCAGCACGCACCGCATACTCGTAACAACAATTGCCGCAGACGCAGGAGAAGGCGAATTCTTCGGTTAAAAAAAAGAGTATGAAAGGAAGTGTGCGTGTGATATACAATTGAAATAAGTTTCAATTTTTCATTGCGTTGTGTATTGACTGTCATTTGGAATAGGCTAGGTACTCATTTTGTAGAGTGTGAAAATCGGCATTCATTGATCGAATGATTTGAAAATATTGCAATTTCATGATATATAAATTGCAATTTTTGTGCATTAAATTGCAATTTAATTTTATTATTTTCATTGCACAATCCTACTTGGATAAGTAATGGTGAAAAATAATCACCGGTCAGTTACAATGGGTTGGGCCAAAATAGCCCTTGCCAAGGTATATCTCCTTTTATATCACGAAGTGAACAATGATCGAGCCTTGGCAACTTAAAAAAAATAATGAAATGAAAAAATATGCCAAAAAGAAAACGAAATAGGTCAGATTTGATTAGAATTAAAGGGAAAAGAAAATGAATACTTCTGTTAAAGTCCGAAAGGCTCTCATTTTTTTGCGAAGCTGCCCATTAGCTAACGTGCGCCCTAAGTTTTCTCTACCAATCAGATTGCCAAGAATATTTTTAAACCTGATTTGATGAATAAATGCCAATTTAAAATGATCACAATGATCATTTTTATTCAAACGAAAAATCGCAACTTATTCCAATTTCATTGCAATTAATGGAGAATTTGCAGACAAATCTTTTACTGCCTCATCTGAAAGTGCTTAAAGAGCTGATTTCACATTATTTTTTAAACTTTTTTTTCTAACATGGTTAATAGTATGAAAATAGATTTAAAAGTGAGAAAATGCACCGCCTAGTGACGTCATCTGGCGGCATTTTCCATGTAAACACACGTATTTTAGCAGATTAGATCATTTTGTCATATCTTCACCAATAATTGTTCAAATCACGATCCAAAGTTATCCTCGTGTTCAGTTCATCCCGTAGTTTCCACTTAAACACGAAATTCATCAAATTTCAAACACCTTCAAATTCTCTATTCAGACAGGAGGAGCCCCTTCAATTCGTAGACAGGCAACTTACACAACTCTCCAATGCAGTGTATTTCCATTACCCACGTATATCTATGCTATTTGGGCTATAGGACTCCCAAGGTTTCATTACCACAGTCAAAGATTTTTTCCGTTTTAAGTACCCACAGAATATTTTGAGTTCACAGAATAAAGTTCCACTCTCACAAGAGAACCACTTCAGTAAGAATGACAAAGGAAGATGGAGAGCGCTGCAGACAGAATATTCTGTTATTAACAGCAATTTTTCTTTTTGTCTGCAAAATGCGGCAAAGGTCAACCGGAGGGGTGGGAATATCATCAATGAAATGCCGAATCGTCAATTCAACCCAACTGGAAAAAAAACGCATTGGATCTAGAGTCCAGACTCTTAAAAACATCGACAAGAAAAAGTACTCATGATTCTATCAGAATCTAGCTTAAATCAAGAACCAAGCCTCTTAATTCAAGCGGATTTTCTTTTTGATTCAAGCATATATCCGATTGAATCAAGAGTATTTTTTCTTGTCAATGTTTTCAAGAGTCTGGACTCTAGATCCATAATGTGTTTTTTTTCCAGTGCATGTAATGGAGACCCAATAAATCCTAAAATTGAATAGAATACCTGAATACAGATTTAAATAAGACTGAACATGTGAACACCACTTACCGTTGTCACGATCAGAGCGGCCAAAAAGAGAAAGAAAAGATTACTCCGGAAAAGCATGATGAGTTCGCAATTCGTCAAGCTCACACGAAAAATCAGGTGGACTTCACTGGTCGAGTTGGAAAAAGTTTCTGTCAGAATATATTTTAAACCAGAGATTAATAATTACGAATGCCCGCTCGGCGCACGGATAATCCAGTGGCGAGACGTGAATTACGATACATCGATTGCCATGCCATTAAAACCTATGGTCAAGAATCGATTGTTAAGGCGTTCGCTGTGAACGCCCTGTCTATCGATCCTTTTCTATAGGTGTAAATGGCATAACAATCGATATATCGCAATTCAAGCCACGCCACCGGGATAATCTCTATTATCTTCTGACCTTGCCAGTGAATAAAGTTGCAAATGGAAAGTAAAAAGGGTATCGCAGTGTTGGCAAGTCGTCAACAGAAAATAAGTACAACTCGAACCGTGATCGTCTCCAGTGGTGTAGCTAGAGATGTTTCATAGGAGGGGGGAGGTAACGGACAAATGGACTGCATTTTGCAATTCGGAACTGTAAATTCTGGGTCATCTGAAAAAACACTTATGTGCATAGGAAAACGAGAGGCACATACGTTGTTTTTAAACCGGGCCAGAATTTATAGTTCCAAATTGCAAAATGTAGTCCAAATATTCCTCATTTGAAAGGGTCGAAAGTTAAAATATTCCTAAAAATCGGGTTGACGGAAAACGTGAATTTTCCCTCTGAAAAGTTTTGAGAAGAGGGGCTAAAGCCCTCTAGAAACCCCCCCCCCCCCCACAGTTCACCACTGATCGTCTCAGACTTATCGACTCGGCTCCTAACCAAAACTTACGCAGTGCTCAAACGTATAAGAAAAATAGTGAATTTCTTATTTTCACATTTTTCTTGAGAGACAAGGCGTCTATTTTCAGATGCGCTTCGAGTTCCAGACTCCACGGTAATTGTATTTACAAATGGGTGGTTTTTCTACGAGGATTAAGAATAAACAAGTGGTTAGAAATGGAAACAAAATAATATGAACTAAGCAAAACGATAATCCGGGTATTGGAACTTGGCTGATTTGAAAACGCCTTCAAATTCGGCGTGATACCTCACGCATTCCGGAGAGTTCAAATAGTTGTATCATTGCGCCGTATGAATGTGACGGAAGATTTTAATGGAAATAGCCTTCATGCAGGCTCGCCACATCTCATCTCGGGCCCTGGTACCAGTTTTAAGGTGCGGGCCCCAAGCACGGAGGGGGAGGGGTCCGAGGGGCATCCCCCGAGAAATTTTAGAATTTATACGACTAATTGGACGCATTTTGAAGCTTCCATAAAGAATTTTTCCATCAATTTCTGCGGAATAATTATGTTTTTTGTTTATACTTTCAGCACAAAATACTTGCGAATTGTTGCATTCAAAACATCTGGAAAATTTTCATTTTTTATGGGGTGGGGGCATATGATACTATTTTCAGTTCTATGAGGGCCAGGCCCCCCTGGACTCCCCCTTCGTTTGTCTATGGCACGGGAGTTGAGCCATGAGCCATTGAAGTCGAGTATGCCCAGACTGGAGACTCTTAGCATATCTGACGACGCAAAAAAATGAAACACGCAGTTACTAAAAATATCCCTCTGTACTGAAAATCTTGAAAATAGATAGAAATTTTCCAAGAAGTATACTTCTTTGAAAATTTAAGAAGAATTCTACTGTGCCCCAGCGTGTTTCTGATAATCTATTCACCTTTTGCGACATTTTTAGGGTAAATTTTTCACTTTTTCTTAGGAAGCAAGGGTTGCATGTGAATTCGTTGTGGTTTTTCACGGGTAACACGGGCCCCAGGACCAGGGACCCAGTATCTCCCCCCCCCCTTGTGGCGGGCCGGCTCTCTCAGTATATATGACCTGAACTTGTAAAAAGTTAATTGAAAAATTGGTACGAGAGTAGAGTAAGGGACACGGCTTTGATGACTCGAAATGAAACGCCTTCAATTTCTTCCGACGCAATTTCACTATCGTTCATCGACACTCAGCAAGCGCCTTCAATATCGTTTGACGCAACTATTCATTCACATGCAACATACGAAATACAAATCGACGGTGAAACTACCAAACCGCGTATCTCGGTTTGCGACGTCGCAGACTTTCTGTCATACTTTATTTTTTGAATGAAAAACTACTCAACGTCCAGTCTTGAAAATTTCTGTGATTTTTCCTCTTTGTGCGGAGAAAATTCTGTGAAAATTTCAAGGAATGATATTGATTTGGTCTACTTCAAAAAAATAAAATGCGAGCGTAGATTTTTAAACACCGCAAACGAGATACGTGGTTTGGTAGTTTCACCGTCGAAATGCTATGAGCCCGTGAAGCTACTAGTATCGGTGCGCGCGATTATTTAGCTATTCTCCTTAGTATTAGATATACATGACAATAGAAGTATATGAATGAGTTCAAACGCGTTGAATGAGCCACGAGCAAGTTTAGTAACTTTTGTGGTGAGAGAATTGAGGTATTAATTCAACTGAGTCGATTTTTTAATTTTTTTTTTTTTATCTCAATTGATGCTTATCTGTACATTTAATGGAAATATGACTAATTCTCAATAGAAGCAAGTAAACTAAATAAACTATAACAATTCCGACGTATTCCGCTTTGCTAAAGAAAAACATCACTTAAATATTCGGAGGTTTCCACCCCCCCCCCCCCAGATAAAATATTTAATTATGAGAGAAGTTATTATTTCTTCTTTCAAATTTTCAAATACTGTAGATTTAATTGCGAATAAAATTTCCTTTTTAAATTTGAAAAAAATACACATAACGTTTCTCGGAACATGTGTTCTTTATTTAAAGAAATTTGGCAACGTCCGATGGCTTACTCGGCGTCTTAGCATGTTAGTACTGTGCGGTTAATATATTTTTCTGCAACCATCATTTTTCTCGCCATTCTCATTGATGGCTAACGTTCGAAACCACGTATCTCCATTGCGGAGTTTCAAAACCTCTGCTCTTATTTTATTTTTTTGAAGAGAAACAAGTCGACAATATAATTTGAAAATTTCTACGGAATATTCTGCGAATGAGGAAGAAAAATCAAGGCAGTTTTCAAGAAATTGAGTTGACTATAGTTTTCCAATGATTAATTCAAGTATGACAGGAAGTCTGCAACGTTGCAAACGTAGGTACGTTGTTTCGCACTTTGGCCATCGATATAGTGCGTTCTTCAAAATTTTGGGGGGAAAAATTTCATCGTGGGTGCAACACTGTTTGCCAGTGGGTTTGCACCGTATACGAAGTCATGAAAATAGTTAAGGTCGAGGCCAATGATGTTACAAAACAAATTACGCGTATGGTGAACAATTTTCTCTGATAAATGATATTTTTTCCACAGCTGACTGATTTGAGTTGAGAAAAAAACTCATCATAATTTCTTTACCCATACGAAAGAAGAAAGTGAAAAGCGGCAAGTTCATTAAGGTGTGTATGTTGATCAGCTCCTCGTCAATCTAGAAGCTGTCATGTTTTTTTTTATGAAATACGAATGACTAACATTTTTCATGACTATTTTTAATCAGAATTTGGAGGTGGGTAAAAATGTTATATGATCAGCATTTGAAAAATATTGAGAGCTTTTGGCGTACATTCAAAATGTCCAAGACCAAATTTTTTTTAAAAAAATTCAAACTTGCGTCGGATGAAAAGGATGATATAGATGCATTCTGAAAAATTAGCTGGGTACGTCTTCAACTTTTTCTGCTTTAAATTAATGTGATCAGAGCATATGAGGGGGGAAAATATGTTCAAAACCCAGAGTTTATCACCGCGTTGTCAAAAAAGGAAAAATGAGGATTAAACATTAAAAAGGCAGAGTTTATCACAGAAAAGGTCAACGTGCATGCTCAAGGAGGAGAAGGCTCGTCAGACATGTATACTTAGAGCCTTTGTTTCTTATTTTTCTTTTGAAAACAAAGAAAATTGTCTTAATCGCGAAACAATCTGAATCCATTCCTTATTTTTTTGAATCGGCTGTTTGCGTTACTGAAACTAAACATACTGACCAGAAGTACAATTTTAACTTCCCTCCTCAAGCAATTCACACAGGACCCTTTTTTTTTGTATTCACTGTAATAATTGTACAAAAAATATCAGCGTAAGGTAGTATTTACATTAATTTTTTTCACAGTAGAAACATGTGTATCCATAATATTTACAGTCACTAATTATTTTTTCGTTTTAAATTCTTTTTTAAATTTTTTTTTTAAATTTATTTTTAAACCATTCGGTTTGACAACACTGAAATTCATCGCTTCCTTCGGTTTTGTCTGGTCACCTCGGATGCTTCCCTGGCTTTTTCCTTTATTTCTTCGGACATTTTGGCAACGTAGCTCCTGCGATGCGGCGGAAGGCTCCTGTACTGCGAAGTCAGTTTATGGTTGAATTTCTCCAAATCTCTGATCACCTCTCTGCCATCTTCTTCCAGACTGTCCTCCTCAGATGAGTCTCCCCATGCAACAACAGCCTGAAAAAATAAATAAATAAAATAAATTATATTTAAATCTTGAGGGATACCTATTAATACAAAATGTCAAGAGAGCGATTAAGGTGATTCGTCAAGCTCAAAAGAGGTGATCGAACTGGCATGCGATATATCGCATCTTTTAGGTAAAAAATCTCGGCATATTTTGAATTTTTAGCAAAACAAAGGACGATAGCCGCTGCGCATGAGCCTAAAGAATCGTTCTAAAGTCAAATATTGGAAAAGGTCAGAGATTTGAAAGCAGAATAGTGTTTGGAAAAAAACCTCGCATTCGATTCAGCTATCGATTTCTGTATCGAATGCGAGGTTTTTTTCTAAAAACTATTCTGCTTTGTTTCTCTGAATTTTGCCAATTTTTGGGTTTAGAATGATTCTTTAGGCTCATGCGCTGGGGCTATCGTCCTTTGTTTTGCTAAAAATTCAAAATCTGCCGAGATTTTTGACCTAAAAGATGCGACATAGCGCATGCAAGTTCGACCACGTCACTTGAGCTTGACGAATCACCTTAACTCCTCCCATTTGTGACGGCTTGACTCGAGTAGCACAAATTGCAATGCATTGCAAGAGCCAGGTGAAATTGGACGTATTTCCATCGAACGGAACTATGTGCATTAGAACGTGAGCCCTGTTATGTACATATTCTTATGGGTCACAGGGTTCATGTCTTAATGCACATAGTTCCGTTTTATGGGAATGCGTCCAATTATTACTACTGCATCGGAGCATTGTGCATGTTGCCTGTCTACTGATTGAAGGGGCATTTCTTATTGAAATCACTGGATTAGAATTGAAATAAGGTGTGCTTTTCCATTGCGTTCCGAATTGCCTATCTTTCTGATATACTGAGTTCATCCTGTTGATTGTTTGAAATCAGCATATCGATGGCTAAAGTACGAGACCACGCAACTCCGTTTGCGACTTTGCAGGTTTCTAGTCATACTTTATTTATTTCCTCGGAGAGCTGATCAACTTCATTTCCAGAAAACTTCCTTGATTTTTCCTCTTCATGAGTAGAATATTATTTATATATTCAAAGTGATAAAGTTGACTATTGGTCTCTTCGAAAAAGTGAACTATAGAAGCAAAAAGTTTGAAACTCCGCGATGGAGATACGTAATGTCGCACTTTTATGATGATTAGCCAAATGATGTAAAAATATTGCAATTTTACATCAATATTTTCATTGCGTTGTGTTACTTTGGAGATAAAAAAATCCCTCGTGTAAGTAGTTCCTTTATATAAAAAAAAAAAAAAAAAAAAAAAAAAAAAAAAAAAATGCGCGTATTTCTTTTGCGGAGTTTCAAAATCTCCGCTCCCATTTTATTTTATCGAAGGAAGACGGCGAACCGTGATACGACGGCTTGACATTTTCAGAAAAATAGTTTTCAAGCAAAGAAAAAAAAGGTTTACAGAAATGACGTTAGCTAATTTCCCATTTAGAAAATAAATTCTAACACGAGGTATGCACTGCCGTGTAGAAGACAAACGACGTATGAGTCTCAGACGTTGCCAAATTTCCACGAATAAAATATGAAATTTCAGGGAAATCGTGAATATTTTTCCTTCGATGTTTCAGAGAATTTTGTTAGCAATTTGGTCTGAAGTAAAAAAAAAAAAACAATCAGGAAAAATATGCATGATTTCCCTCAAAAATAAATATTTTGTCAGGGGAATTTGGCAAATCTCAAATGTCAATACGACGTTTTATCTTAACACGGTACTAATCCAGTAGCAAAGCGTGAATGATCGATTAGCGATATTTCTCTATTTGAAGCTATGGTAAAGAATCGATTATTAAGGCGTTCGCTGCAAACACCCTATGTATCGATCCTTTCCCATAGGTTTAAATGGCAAATCAATCGATATATCGCAAAGCACGCCACGCCACTGATACGCGCCACTGAGATACGCGCTTTCGCATTTTCGCCATCAATATGTGATGCGGACCATCACGCGGAACGCATGGACAAATTCTTATGGGCATAATCCATTCGTCTGCGCGTGCTCAAAATTTAGAAGAATAAATTGGACCTCTTTAAAACCAAAGAAATCATTATCCGTTGTGACGTGAGCCCTGTCATGTATGTATTATTGTGGATTTCAGGGTTCATGTCAGATTGGATATAGTTCCTTTCGATTTAAATGCGTCAATTATATCAATTGGTTCAGTAGCGGGGCGTGCTTTGCGATACATCGATTGATCTGCCATTTGAACTTATGGAAAAGGATCGATAGATAGGATGTTCGTGACGTACACCTTAATAATCGATTCTTTACCATAGGTTTAAATAGCAGGACAATCGATACATCGCAATGCATGCCACACCACTGGTGCTTTGCGATATATCGATTGTTATGTCATTTAAACATATGGAAAAGGATCGATAGATAGGATGTTCGCGACGTACACCTTAATAATCGATTCTTTACCATAGCTTCAAATGGGGAAATTCGATGATCGATCATTCACGCTTCGCCACTGATTGGTCGAGTTGATTTTTCCTTGATCTTGATCATCATCGTGCAACGACTCGCGATATTGTCAGTGGTGTCACGTTCAAGGACAGTCGAAACGTGTTTGACCGAGCGATTAACGGGCGACGAAAGTTCACGAAGTTCGTGAATCATTTATTTTTCGTTCATAAAACCTATTGTCCGCCATTTGCGGAGTGTGAAGTCAGACTTCCCTAGTAGCAATGACCTTTAAAAAAAACACTTTTCAGAAACTCTTGAAAATCGGCCGAGAATTATTTTTCCGGAAACCCTTCGTAGTTATTTCCCAAGTGAAATTGGACGTATTTATGCTGAATGGAACTATGTGCAAGTGGCAAGATGGGGTGTTCTCGATAGTGCTTGGGCCATTAGAATGAATGGGAATTTAAAAGCGCCAGTGACGTCAGCGGTAAGGACTGGGCTCGACGACGACTAGGTCGTCAGGCTCTAACTCATGAGCCCTGTGCACATCGCTATTGTCGCATGCCCATGGCTCACGAGTTAGCGCTCAGTTCTTTTTGAATCAATGTCAAATCCCGCTTTTCCATTTTCTTAAAAGGAACTTTATCCACTTTTACATTGTTTCATATCCAGATTCCACGAGCACACCCCATCTTTCCACATAGTTCCTTATGGTATAAAAAAACAACTCAATCGGCCCGAAACATTTATAAAGAAACAACTTAAAACGGGGCGAAGGCCGCAAATAATAAACATAAAATAAAATAAAAGTAAAGCAAATATAATATAATAAAATAAAATAAAATAAAATGAGTCTCACAATAACAGCGGTGAGGCTCGTGGCGTCCTTCTTATAATTTTCTTGTTTTTTGCCGATTGAAAATGCGGGTGTGATCCCTGCGAAACGTCCCGGGTTTTTTATTTTATTTTATATTTATTATTTACGGCCTTGGTCCCGTTTTAAGTTGTTTCCTTATGGTATAAATACGTCCAATTTATGTGAGAGAGCCTTTCAAAGACGACTAATTTTTTATGGAGTTTTTTCTTAAGTTTTTAAAAACCTTTTAGGTGTCAAAAAACTAGGGTGTAGCTTTTAATGGGTTTTGAACGCTATTTTTCTACGTAAATTCGTCGCTTGGCTGAAAAAAAGGCATAACTTCTCTCCGAGATGAGCCAGGGAATGTGTTGAGTCACAAGATAGATATTGGGCTCATCGCCAAGTGTATATTCACGTCCTTATGTCAGGAAGTTTGCTGAGAAAATGCCCAAAAAGGGTTTCCTAAATCATAAGCTACCAGTCGCGAGGCGCGACCCTAGTAGCAACGGTTTGTGAAAAACTTGTAAAAAAAATTTGAAAAACTTTTGAAATGAAGATGCAAAACACATACAGAACTCGTAAAAAACTCGTGAAAAAAAGATCCCAGTTGACAAATTTGGAATCATTTCTAGTGTTTGACACGTAAAAAAACTTGTGAAACACCCGTCAAGTAAAAATAAATTTCATTGGCAGCACAACTTTTTTTTATTTTTTTGGCAGCCGAATGATCGATCATAGATATTTCCCCATTTGAAGCTATGGTGAAGAATCGATTACTAAGGTGTTCGTTGCGGACACCCTGTTTATCGATCCCTTTCTACAGGTTAATATGGCAGATCAATCGATTTATCGCAAAGCACGCCACGCCACTGTCAGCCACAGTAGTGTTTTTAAGGGCTGTCTTTTTAAAATCTACGAGTTCCTCAACAGTTTTTTTCAGTCACTAGTCCTGGGGTTGGTAAGCGTCAAAAGATGTTGCTCAGAACGTGACAGAAATCGTGTTGCTTGAGAGTAACAACTCTCTGCTCTCATCATGAGAAGAAGATCGAAATAGAGAATTACTCGATGAAAATTGTATGAAAAAAGATATGTAGGTTTCATAACAGTGAAGAACACCGTGTGCAATCTCAGTAACACCTTTTCGCGCCTACCAGGTTTTAAATTTCTTCGCCTCATATTTTGATGCCCTATTATTTTGAAAAATTTAAATATAAATATAATTTATCTCACTACAGGCATCAAAATTCTGTGCAAATGGAAGGCCCTTTTAAGTACGACAAATGTGTGTCCTTTGATCAGAATTATAGAAAAAAAAAATAAAAAAAATTGTACTTCATTTTCTAACTTTCAATAATTGGCCGAGACATTGAAACTATTATGAGCAAAAAAAAATGTAAACATAACATTGTTACTAATGTGATTTCTCCGTAACCAAATATGTATGTCCTCACCACACCCGAAAGATCTACTGCAGTGCTGTAGCACTCAAAATATTTGAAAAAAAATATTAAAAAAATATTGGAAAATAGAAGAATGTATTTTTTTTTTTTAAAAAAAAAAAACATTTAAACCTCAACTTCGCCGTACGTTAGTTTTACTTATCCTAACATTTTCCTTATAAAAATTCAAAAAAACGTGCTTTTTAAACGGTTTCGGAAAGCGCTTTTCAAAGGTCTTTCTTACATTGACAGAGTACCGTCAGGCATAATCTGAGGCACCTTTTTGCCGATTATTGAACTTATTAATGATCGAACAATCAAATCGAAATATTAGGAGTTATATTCTTGTTTTACTTATCAGCAGCTTAAACACCTCGGATTTTCATTTATTTATTTATTTTATTTTACTTTTATTTAAAAAAAAAATAATGGTACTCAAAGTATCTATTTGCAAATTATTGAGATTATTGACAATCGGGCAATCAAAATGAAGTATAAATCATGTACTAGTTTTGCCTAACAGCAACTTAAATACTTCAGATTTTCATTTATTTTTTTTATTTTTTTTTCATTTTTATTTTTTTTAAAATAATGATTTTCATTAATGTAATAACTATTGTGGCTACCTACCGTTGCAACAAGAGCGGTCACCAAGAGGAAGAAAAGAGGGCTACGGATGAACATGATGATACCCGAAACGTTCCAACGGTCGCACTTGAAAATTGAAAAAATTTCACTGATCGAGCGAGGAAAATTCGCGGTGGGAATAAATTTTGGACTGACGGTCGGTCCTTAAATCCTCTGAGTTTTGTCTGCGCGCTATTTACTGGCCTTGACCGTCCGAATCGTATTCGTCAACGCAGTGTTGCCGAATTAGGAAACATCAGAATCACGATGAGGTGTGATGTGATTGGGTAAAATGACAAATCTAAACCAACGGGAGGACGGGAAACACCAGTCTTTTCCGAGCGGCTGGTTTGTTTTTTAAATGAGGGCATTTATTTTATCGTTATTTTCCTCGACTTTATCGTCAATTTAACTGGTATATGCACCTGCACACGGTGGATCGAGTCTAATAGAGAGGTCGGACATGGGATTTTGGACTAAAACTGCAAATTTTGGTGTTTATTCCGTCAAATTTTACATTTCAAGGGGTTCTTAAGGAAGAAAATTTCACGAGGAAATCAATGAAACCACTCTTGAAACCACGAATTATTTACAAACGGAGGAGTTATAAGCGTTTAAAGTTTCCAAATTTTGTCCGACCTCACCCATCGACTCGATCCACTGTGCGACACTGCGTTCACGCGGGAAAACCCGCGAGTTTTTTTTTTCGGGAATTTTGCAACATAATTGTAAGAATCGCTCTCCCGGGATTGGAACACGGTTTTTTTGCTTTAGTATCAAGAGTAGTTGAAGCGCACCAAAAAAAGGAATTGGGAAAACCAGAGAGAGGAAATAGAAGCACCGCACACACTGGAAAAAAAAAAAAAAACACATTGAATCTTGAGTTCAGACTCTTGAAAACATTGACAAGAAAAAATACTCTTGATTCAATCGGATTTTTCCTTGAATCAAAACGAAATCCGCTTAAGTTAAGAGGCTTGGTTCTTGATTTAAGCTAGATTCTGATTGAATTGAGAGTACTTTTTCTTGTCGATGTTTTTAAGAGTCTGAACTTTAGATACAATGTTTTTTTTTTTTTTTTTCCCCCTGTTCATAAAATGTGACGAAATAAACATCAGAATTTTGGAGTTTTAGTTAGGCTCATAACTCCGTTCATACAAGTATTTGACGTTTTAAAAGTGGTTTCATTGGTTTTCTCGTGAAATTTTCCTCTGGGAACACCCCGAAAAATGTAATATGTGACGAAATAAACATCAGAATTTGGAGTTTTTGTTAAAATTTCATGTCCGACCTCTCTAATTGACTCGATCCACTGTGCGCTGCAGGAGTAATTTGGTGAAGAGGGATCGTAAAATTGCACCCGTGTGGTGACAGTCGCAAAATTTCAAATGGACTACATTTTGCGATTCGAAACTATAATTTCTGGCTAAGTTTAGAAACAGCATATGTATTATTAGTCTCTCTATGCACATAAGTGTTGTTACAGATGAGCCAGAAATTATAGTTCCGAATTTCAAAATTCAGTCCAAAAAATCCTCGGAATCCCTAATGTATAATTGAGGAGCTTGGAGGACAAGGCGCATAAGTGCAGTTTTTGCTATTTCGAGGAATACGTGTCTGAAGTTTCGAAATTACATGGATCCCCATGACGGAGAGAAAGTTCAAACTGACTTTATGATGCTTAAAAATTGGAATCTGGGAGCGAATTCTACACAGGATATGCATTAAGACTGGTTTTACTTGAAATCAATAATATTTCGATTCTTCAAAAACTGTACTAATGTGCCTTGTCCTCCAAGCCCCTCAATTGGACAACAAGAAGGAACACTATTTCCGGTTCATTTTTGAAACAACATATCGGAAACTGCATATCGACGGTGAAACTACCAAACCACGTATCTCGTTTGCGGTGTTTAAAAATCTACGCTCACATTTTATTTTTTTGAAGTAGACCAAATCAATATCATTCCTTGAAATTTTCACGGAATTTTCTCCGCACAAAGAGGAAAAATCACAGAAATTTTCAAGACTGGATGTTGAGTAGTTTTTCATTTAAAAAATAAAGTATGACAGGAAGTCTGCGACGTCGCAAACCGAGATACGTGGTTTGGTAGTTTCACCGTCGATATGAAACTGCAGGAATGCTTATGTCGGTTTGCGGCGTAGCAGACTTTCGGTCATACTTTATTTTCTACTTGACAAAATTTCGAACTTTTTTTTTTCAAAATTTCAGAATTTTTTTTTTCTCTTTTTGAAGAATATTTTGTGAAAACTTCAAGACATGATGTAGGTCCAGACTTCTTTAAAAAAATAGAATAGTGTCGGAGATTTCAAAGCACCGCAACCGAGATACGCTTTTTTGCAGTTTCACTGTTGATATGCGTCATTAATTTCCTTATACAGATAGGTTCTTTTGCGAGTGAGCCAGAAATATTAGTTCTCTATACCAAAATGAAGTTCAATTTTACACCAAGAGCCCATAGTTCTGAGAATTTCCAATTCAAAGACACTCCCTATATTTAAACCATATTCTGCTTTGGGAGCTACAATTCCTGGCTCATCCTTAAAGATACTTTTGTGCGTAGAGAAACTGGACTGCATTTTGCAATTTGGAGCTATAAATTCTGGCTCATCTGAAAAAACACTCATGTGCATAGGGAAACTAATGGCACATACGTTGTTTTTAAACCGGGGCGGAATTTTTAGTTCCTAATTGCAAAATGTAGTCCAACTAATGTTACTATGGACTGCATTTTGGAACTATAAATTCTGGCTCTTCTCGGAGAACACTTATGTGCATAGGGAAACTAATGGCGCACACGTTGTTTTTAAATCAGGCTAGACTTTATAGTTCAAAATTGCAAAATGTAGTCCATGTATTGTTCTTAAACTGAGTCAAAAATTAAAGTGCCAATCGCAAAACGCAGCCCATTTTATCCCCGACATGGGGGCTCAGTCTAATATTGTCATGTCAAATTCAGCAAGATTCATTATCTCTCTCACGATAGAGCATGACTGTATTTCAATGTTGCTTATCCCTCTCAAATTGCATTTTCAGGAACCAGGAGAATCTCGGGCATGCCTAACGGAAAATTTCATTGATTTTTCTTCTGATCTCATGCAAAAATCAGAGAACTGTTTGACAAAAATTGCACAGGCACACTCTCGTAAAAAATCGAAATTTTAGAACGAATTTTGCAACTTTGGAATGGAGTTACGTTTTTTCGTCCGGAAGACGACGGATTGAACACCAAGAAAAATTATGACCAAAAATACCAAATTATTGATGTTCCAAATATGCACTCTCAATTGGATTGCATTTTGCAAAAAGGAACCACTAGCATTGCAATGTTGCTAAGATTGTGCAACTTCTTTTGTCTCGGAGGAAAAACCCGATTATCCATTAATAGTTTCTATTTTACTCGCTAAAAACTTTAAATTTAAGACAAAAATTAACATTTAAATTTCATAGTTTTTCACGATTTCCGCAATTTTATTGCAAAAGATGAAGTTGCACAAGCTTAGCATCATTGCAATGCTAGTGGTTCTTTTTTGCAAAATGCAATCCAATTAATAGTACGGTGGACTGGCGGTCTGCAATATCCATCAATGAAGGATGGAGTACTAAACAATTATTTCTTTGAAGTGCAATGGAGCCGAATCTTACTCTACATCATAATATCATTACACTGCCATGCCAAGGGAAAACGTTGTATGAACCTTCAGGCGTTGCCAAATTTCCTTTGATAAATCACGAATTTTCTGGTAAACTTTTGAATATTTTCCCTCCAATTTTTCCAATAATTTTGTTTGCAATTTCACCTGAAGTTCCTGAAAATTTCAAGGGGCAATATTCATAATGTTCCGCAAAAATAAACATTTTATCGAAGGAAATTTTGCAACTCTTAAATGTTCATGCGGCGTTCTTCCTTAGCACAGCTAGCAGTACAGTAACGCGTAAAGCATAACAGCAAAGGCGCGAAGTGCGTCGGGAGGTTGGACCGCGAAGTAGTCACGGGATGTACCCTCTAGTTCTACTCGAAACTGTAGTAGCTACGTTTGCATATTCATAGGTCGATTTTTTATCATCATCTCATGCAATGTTCTTCCGTACAGTACCCACTTTTTTGTGACGCAGTGGGGTCAAGAATTGCGCAACGGCATGGGTTATTTACCTGTATCTTCATCTATTTATGTTTTCGGTGTGACCGATGTGAGCAGAATTAATTAAATGCTTGTTTTATTTTCGTTGAGATATGAATCACCCGGATGAACACGATCATCTTCGTTATGATCGTGACTTTCGCGTCAAGTGTTTTACGCCTTACTTTGTCGAAATTGAACGCACTTACGAAGAAAAGTATCACATACACCTATAGTTAATAAAAAGGGACTGAAGTTGAAGCTGTTTTTATCGGTATGCATTATAGCTGATAATTTTATCTTGGCTTTCCCCGATCACGTTGATTTTTACACATCAAAGATAGCTATGTCGATCTGTTTAAGATCATCATCTGAGGTCACCACACTAATAAGTTTGGATGTGCATCATCCGTAAAACGAACATTACATGGTAAATCACTAATATTAAAATATAAAATGTTTTAATAATTTTTCTAATATTAGTATTTTACCATGTTTTATATTAGTATTTTACCATTGTTCATACATCCAAAATTTTTAGTGTAGTGTGACCTGATGATGATATTAAACAGATCGAAATAGCTATCGTCGAAGACGGTCTGGACTCCCCCTTCGCTTGTCTATGGCATTGGAGGTGAGCTATGAGCCATTGAAGTCGAGTATGCCCAGACTGGAGATCCTAAGCATCTGACGACGGAAAAAAATGAAACGCAGTTACTAAAAATATCCCTCTGTGCTGAAAATCTTGAAAATAGATAGAAATTTTCCAAGAAGTATACTTGTTTGAAAATTTAAGAAGAATTCTACAGTGTCCCAGCGTGTTTCTGGTAATCTATTCAACTTCTGCGAAATTTTTAGGGTAAACTTTTCACTTTTTCTTACGAAACAAGGGTTGCATGCGAATTCGTAGTGGTTTTTCACGGGTAACACGGGCCCCGGTACCAGGGACCCAGTATCCCACCCTTGTGGCGGGCCTGCCTTCATGCACGCTGGGCTTGTCGATTTCCTTCGACATTTTTGCAGTGGTGAATGCATAGTTGAAGTGCGCTACAGCTAGAATTGTATATAGCAAATTGGTAATTTTCATAGGAGGATTATAAATAAACAAGTGGTTAGAAATGGAAACAAAATAATATGAACTATATAAATCGATTATTCCGATAACAGAACTTGGATGTTTTGAAAACGCCTTCAAATACGGCGTGATACCTCACGCATTCCGGAGAGTTCAAATAATTGTATCATTGCGCCTTAGAAATACGGCGGAAGATTTAAATGGAAATAGCCTCCATGCACGCTGGGCGTGTCGATTTCATTTGACATTTTTGCAGTGGTGAATGCATAGCTGAAGTGCGCTCCAGCAAGAATCGTATTTACCAAATGGGTGGTTTTTCTACGAGGATTCAAAATAAACGAGTGGTAGGGAATATAACAAAAGAATATGAACTATGCAAAACGATATTCCGGGTATCGGAACTTGCCTGATTTGAAAACGCCTTCTAATGCGGCGTGATACCTCCCGCATTCCGGAGAGTTCAAATAGTTGTATCATTGCGCCTTAGAAATGTGACGGAAGATTTAAATAGAAACAACCTTCATGCAGGCTCGCCATATCCCATCTCGGGCCCTGGTACCAGTTTTTAGGTCCGGGCTCCAAGCACGGAGGGGGGGGAGGTCCGAGGGGCATCTCTTCAGAAAAGAATTTATACGACTAATCGGATGCATTTTGAAGCATCCATAAAGAATTGTTCCATCAATTTTTGCGGAATAATTATGTTTTTTTTTTCCTACTTTCAGCACAAAGTACTTGCGAATTGTTGCATCTGACGACGGGAGAAAATGAAACGCAGTTACTAAAAATATCCCTCTGTACTGAAAATCTTGAAAATAGATAGAAATTTTCCAGGAAGTAAACTTCTTCGAAAATTTAAGAAGAATTCTACAGTGCCCCAGCGTGTTTCTGAAAGTCTATTCACCTTTTTCGAAATTTTTAGGGTAAATTTTTCACTTCTTCTTACGAAAAAAGGGTTTCACGTGAATACGTAGTGGTTTTTCACGGGTAACACGGGCCCCCTTAGGGTGCGTCAAAAAAAATGAAAGTCTGAAATGTTCCGCTCCCCAAGCGGCAATCGATGACGTTTGGTAAAAAAACATGTTTGCCAAAATTTGGGCCAATTTCAATCATTTTAAATGGTGCCAAAGGTCAATTTTGTGATGAAATTATGATATTTTGGTTTAGACCTCGATTTCGTACAAAAAACTCGATTTTACGCTGAAATCGTGCGTTTACGAGAAATATGTCAAAGAACTCGACTTGTAGAGGATGAAATTTTACACTAGGAGGACGTCTTTGTAACCGATAAAAATCAAATTGAACTAGAAAAACTCAACTCGGTATTTATTTTTTTGGTCCTCAGAATTTCCGAGGTCTTACTAAGTAGAGGTTTAAAAGACTCATTTTTCACAAAAATAAGTCGAAAGAGGGTATAAATGAACTGTAGGCAAGTGTTGAGGATGCAAATGTCATCAGAACTTCCTCAGTTTCAAAAAAAGTTCCAACTATTTTGCACAATCCTCCAAAAAGTGTACGACTCGAGAAGCAGGATCGTGCTATATAATAGTAGGGGGAAAGTGCGGTTTGACCGGGAAAAATTGCGTAACAAACTTTCCCTATGTAATCGTCATCAGTAGGTCCCCCTGAACAACTTCCTAAAAGTTAAAAATGGCCCGACCCCGGAATATCCCTCAAAAAAGTTAAAATTGAAAATGGCGGCCGTAATAAGAGGGTCCGGGAAATCGGTATTTTAAAATGCTCATCCTGTCTCATCATGTGAGGTAGCATTTCCTATGTAATTTTGGTCGTAGATTTCATAAATGAATTCCGCAAGGCCCTCCGGCCAAAGGGGGCGCTCCAAATCAAAGATGGCGGCCAAATGTGAAAGGCAGGAGGTTGCATTTTTTAAATATTCACCGAAGCCGAAGGAACAAGGAAAGTGAAGTGTCTTTATTTTCATGTATTTATGGCCAAGAAACTTAAATTTGATGTTATAAATGTATTTAATAAAGGAAATTAAAGGAAACATACGACCACCGAGAGAAACGTAAGCTCAGAAGAGGCCTTGCGGAATTCATTTATGAAATCTACGACCAAAATTACATAGGAAATGCTACCTCACATGATGAGACAGGATGAGCATTTTAAAATACCGATTTCCCGGACCCTCTTATTACGGCCGCCATTTTCAATTTTAACTTTTTTGAGGGATATTCCGGGGTCGGGCCATTTTTAACTTTTAGGAAGTTGTTCAGGGGGACCTACTGATGACGATTACATAGGGAAAGTTTGTTACGCAATTTTTCCCGGTCAAACCGCACTTTCCCCCTACTATTATATAGCACGATCCTGCTTCTCGAGTCGTACACTTTTTGGAGGATTGTGCAAAATAGTTGGAACTTTTTTTGAAACTGAGGAAGTTCTGATGACATTTGCATCCTCAACACTTGCCTACAGTTCATTTATACCCTCTTTCGACTTATTTTTGTGAAAAATGAGTCTTTTAAACCTCTACTTAGTAAGACCTCGGAAATTCTGAGGACCAAAAAAATAAATACCGAGTTGAGTTTTTCTAGTTCAATTTGATTTTTATCGGTTACAAAGACGTCCTCCTAGTGTAAAATTTCATCCTCTACAAGTCGAGTTCTTTGACATATTTCTCGTAAACGCACGATTTCAGCGTAAAATCGAGTTTTTTGTACGAAATCGAGGTCTAAACCAAAATATCATAATTTCATCACAAAATTGACCTTTGGCACCATTTAAAATGATTGAAATTGGCCCAAATTTTGGCAAACATGTTTTTTTACCAAACGTCATCGATTGCCGCTTGGGGAGCGGAACATTTCAGACTTTCATTTTTTTGACGCACCCTAGGGCCCCCTCCGGGGCCCGCGCCCCGGTATCAGGGGCCCACGCCCCGGTATCAGGGGCCCAGTACCCCCCCCCCCTTGTGGCGGGCCTGCCTGGAAGTCTAAAAATAAACGTGATCGCGGAAAACCAAGGTAAAATTATCAGCGAAAAAGGACTTATGTGCGATAGATTGTAATGGACAGAAACGTGTTGCAGACGAGCGCGGACTAGCATATTTATAGCATAGTTTATCTTACTTTGGCACTGAACTTTTAAAGTTTTCTATTGTTTTAATTTGTAATTAAATTATGAAATAATAAAGCGATATTTAATTAAATTATATTTATTGAATAACTAGATATTTAAAACGTGATTTTATTTGAAATCTAAAAATTTACCCCGAATGACCCAGAGAAACTTCCAAAAATTAATTTGTTCGCGGAAACCACTCAATATTTCATTCAACGTCACAAGCACTTGGAGTTTTTAACTCTCCCATAAAAGCACCCCATATTGCAATGAAGAACTACCATCTTTGGCTCATCTTTAAAAACACTCAGCAATATGAGGAAACAAGTGATAATTACGTTGTTTTTTATTAGTCCCCAAGAGTTAAATTTATCTACCTAAGGAAATAGCAAAGGAGACAGTATCTAGTGACAGATGAAAGATTTTAGATGATACATGATACAACCCTGCTAAAAATGGTGAGTACAAATGAGTAGAAAATCAAAGTCTTATGAATAGAATTTCAATTCATATGAATAGAATTTCAACTTATATGAATAGAATTTTACTCATATGAGCAGAATTTCTCCATTCACTTTTCGCCATTTAACATGATTAGAGATTCCAACTCAAATGACGAGAGATTTCAACTCACATGAGTTCAGCGTTGAATCTACCGTGTCCGATAACTCCCAAACTAGTCACCGCATCAAAAAAATTATAAGAACAAAATGTTTTAATTTTACAAATTTACACACTCAGTCGGTGTCTCCTGGTCAAAAACACCACTTCGGGAAAATGAAAAAAATTGAATTCATATGAGTTGAACTTGTCTACTCTTATGAGTAGAATATTCTAGTGATATGAGTAGGATTTCTACTCATATAAGTAGGAAATTCTACTCATGTGAGTCGGCGAATTTTGAGTAGCCTACTCATCATTTTTAGCGTGGAAACTCGGTAATACTCGTAGAGATAAACAATATGAGATAGCAATATCTGTCGATGGCAGATGTCAAGTATATTAACACACAACACAAGTGTAAATGAGACATATATTGAAGTTTCTTGTTGCAAAATGTGGCTCCATTTTGCTTACTCCGCAATCCGCTTACATACTAATATTCTCTTGAATAACAGCGGTAAGGAATTTTAACAGCTTTTTTTCCATAATTATCCGTTTCCCATCCTCAAATTTTGATTTTATGTCACAGGGTCAATTATTGGTGTGGTCACGTGTGCTTGGCGTCAAAATTACGGAGGGAAGGACCCCTTGAAACCGTGGTATACTAAGCTCATTTTTTCTCAATACGTGTTTCGCCTGACTCAATCTTAGCCATAGGGATATAGGACGGAGTTATTTTACACCTCGTCACAACAATAAAAGGAAACCAATACTTGTGACGCAACGGGACAAATTGTGCTCTAAAGGAGAAGGGTGGAAAAAAAAATGAGGTATCTAAACCACAACCTACTGTGGTTGATTTTTTAACATTCGGCGTAAAGAACATCAACACATTGCCATTTCTCATTAATTGGACGTATTTATGCCAAAAGGAACTATGTGAATAGGGTTTGCGTGTTATGTAACATAGCGACGGTGAAACTACCAAACCACGTATCTCGTTTGCGGTGTTTAAAAATCTACGCTCACATTTAATTATTTTTCAGTAGACCAAATCAATATCATTCCTTGAAATTTTCACAGAATTTTCTCCGCACGAAGAGGAACAATCACAGACATTTTCAAGACTGGACGTTAAGAAGTTTTTCATTTAAAAAATAAAGTATGACAGGAAGTTTGCGACGTCGCAAACCGAGATACGTGGTTTGGTAGTTTCACCGTCGATACTTCCTTTCAGCATAAATACGTCCAGTTCAAAGTCCGAGGACAGAAAACGGGGGCTTGAGAAGCCAACTGTTTTGTGTGTGTT
This sequence comes from Bemisia tabaci, assembly GCF_001854935.1. NCBI lineage: Eukaryota > Metazoa > Arthropoda > Insecta > Hemiptera > Aleyrodidae > Bemisia > Bemisia tabaci. The sequence continues at coordinate 32,979 of NW_017547095.1, forward strand.
TCAGGAAAGATTTACTTTAAACACACATAACATTGTAAATACTGCAAATCAAGACGTAAAACTTCAACCTAATGCTTTTGAGAGTACTAAAAAGAGCTCAGCAGAGGAAAACAGAAGAAAACTCAAACCGGTTTTTTCGCTGGAATGAACAATTGAATCGGTTTGCGTTCGACGGACATGGGTCCGAAACCCATGGGACCTAGCGTCCTGCGTGATCAACGACAGCCAGGGCTCATGATTTTTGGACTTATGCCCGTCAAACGGAAACCGATTCAATGGAGCGGCTGGCATCAGTGTTCCTTAGTGTTCAGGGGGCTGGCCCCCGCCTTTTGCTCCGTATAGTGTTCACGGGGCTGGCCACCGGGTTTCACTCCGTAGTGTTCAGGGGGCTGGCCCCCGACTTTGGCTCCGTAGTGTTCAGGGAGCTGGCCCCCGGCTATGGCTTTGTATTGCTCAGGGGGCTGGCCCCCGGCTTTGGCTCCGTAGTGTTCAGGGGGCGGGCCCCCGGCTTTGGCTCCTTAGTGTTCAGGGGGCTGGCCCCCGGCTTTGGCTTCGTAGTGTTCAGGGGGCTGGCCCCCGGCTTTGGCTCCTTAGTGTTCAGGGGGCTGGCCCCGGCTTTGGCTCCGTAGTGTTCTGGGGGCTGGCCCCCGGCTATGGCTCCTTAGTATTCAGGGGCTGGCCCCCGGCTTTGGCTCCGTAGTGTTCAGGGGGCGGGCCCCCGGCTTTGGCTCCTTAGTGTTCAGGGGGCTGGCCCCCGGCTTTGGCTTCGTAGTGTTCAGGGGGCTGGCCCCCGGCTTTGGCTCCTTAGTGTTCAGGGGGCTGGCCCCGGCTTTGGCTCCGTAGGGTTCAGGGGGCTGGCCCCCGGCTTTTGCTCCGTAGCGTTCAGGGGGCTGGCCCCCGGCTTTTGCTCCGTAGTGTTCAGGGGGCTGGCCCCCGGCTATGGCTCCTTAGTGTTCAGGGGGCTGGCCCGCGGCTTTGGCTCCGTAGTGTTCTGGGGGCTGGCCCCCGGCTATGGCTCCTTAGTATTCAGGGGCTGGCCCCCGGCTTTTGTTCCGTAGGGTTCAGGGGGCTGGCCCCCGGCTTTTGCTCCGTAGCGTTCAGGGGGCTGGCCCCCGGCTTTTGCTCCGTAGTGTTCAGGGGGCTGGCCTCCGGCTATGGCTCCTTAGTGTTCAGGGGGTAGGCCCCCGCCTTTTGCTCCTTAGTGTTCAGGGGGCTGGCCCCCGGCTTTGGCTCCGTAGCGTTCAGGGGGTTGGCCCCCGGCTTTGGCTCCGTAGTGTTCAGGGGGCTGACCCCCGTATTTGGTTCCTTAGGGTTCAGGGGGGCGGCCCCCGGATTGTTGGGCCTTTTGGATGACTCTGCTGTGATTCATACGCCGTATCCTGAGGTCAATGATTCGCCTTCAAATGGCCGGGTATGCAAAATGACTGCCCCGAAGCACGAATAGTGGTATCAGAATTTTATATTTAGTTAACGGATTGATTTGAAGGCGCTCTCCTATATCCCTTGTGAGTGGCCTTGTACAACGATGTTGACCAAAGAGTTCATAATTTCGTGTTTTAAATCGAGCCTCCAATTCGAAAAATGCCGAGGAATAATAATTTGAAAAAATATTAACATTTTTTTTTGTCTCTCCGTTTTAAATTCGAAGAAGAGAGGGCAGGCGGCTCGATCAGATTGTGTATTTTATGTCTTGGTTCGGTCAGCGTATTCTGAAGCGAAACTGAAAGAGTCGCCGTTCACAAGATCGCAACTTACTCAAAAGTGGTTGTGAATTTAAAAAGTTTTGCACGGATAAAATGAGCTTTCGTTGATTAACTGTGAATAATCGAATTCGAAGATAAGATACTTTGTCCACTGGTCCATTAGGCAAGCGTAAAGCATGGATGGATGGAGCATCAATGACCAACTAAATCTTATCTGATAAGGAATTTTAAGTGTGAAACCCTTTTTTTAGTCTTTAAATGATCCAAATCCACCGACAAGTTTAAAACACTAATTGCAAAAATGCGTATCTTCTGATGAAGTGTCGATTCTTAGTGCCAAAAATTGCAAATCTCGGCATTTTAACCGTATTTTCGAACAGTTCGAGAAAGTATTGAAACCGCTGATGGAGTTTTAAGAAACATCTCATTCTTGCTGTCCTCAAGAATTATTACCCTTCTACCAAAGGGTAACCTCTAAAGAGGAATTCAGACAGTTATTTTGCTCTCCTGGAAAATCGTGTTTTCCGAGAATTGCTTTTCTGGACTTTTTTCATCGATAACGTGCTTTAGTATTGTTTAATTAACATTTGCACTGGTAGTGATTGTGATTGTTCATTCCGTATTTTTTTTCTCATCAATTTCTTCACAATCATTCTCAGGTATATATGTTGTAGGCATTGGCAATCGCCGGCAAAATTCAAACATACGTTAGCCCCTTCTTCTCGGATACATGGTGCCAGCTAGCATACCCGCGAGTTCGTGAAATGTCATCAATAATCTGTGTTAGGTTCGGTTAAGCAACTAAACTAACCCCTTGGCAATGCGGAGAGTATTGCTGGATTTGAAGGCGTAAAGAAATCTTTACTATATCGATGTTATCGTAATTACAATTTGACGAATTGACAAGTACGGAGCTTGCAAATTGCCGGCGATTGCTGATCCCCTACGACTTATACTCTGATAAAGATTTCACAGATATGTATTTCCATCTTTAAGTTTACATGTGCTTTTCTCTCTTTTAATCAGCATGTGTGTTTCTTTTTTGTTTCTGGTGCATCCCTCGGAATTCTTGGATTCAAAAATCGATGATATTCCTGGACATCGCAAATCGTCGATTAAAAAATTGGGATCGTTCCATTAAACGGGACACTTGATTCACTAAACTGATGAATCTCTATATTAACTGGAAACTCAAATTTACCACAAATCCTACTCAACCGAAAACCTGATCTAACCCTGCTGACCAAAACTTTACTCAACCGGTGATCTTACCCACCGGAAACTCAAATCAATCGACCAATCGTCCGGCCGAATTTTACTTAACCGGAAATCGACAACCATAAACTCTGCTCGACCGGAAACGTGCTCCAATTGAAAACTTAAACTAACTGGAAATTCGATCCAACCTGAGATCTGACCCATCCCAAAATTCTTATTCACTGGAACCGTAAACCATCCGTATATGACGTGACCGAAAATTAACCCAACTGGAAACTGTTTCCAACCGGTAACGTGTCCCTGTCGAAAATTTGACTCGACTGAAAATTTGATTCGATCGGAAATCTGACCGACCGGAAACACAATCAACGGGATTCGTTATTCATCCGAAATTTCACTTGACCGGAAATCGAAAATCTTAATTTCTACTCGACCGGATATATGTACCCCAATCGAAAACTTGACTCAACTGTAAATCGACCCGACCGGAAATGTGTTCCAACTCAAAATTTGGTTGTTCTCGGATGGAGAATAATAATCAATTTCAATACCAATATATCATTGATTTTCCTTAAAAAATCGCAAAATTCGATATACGCGATTGATATATCGAATCGTTAACGTTAAAAATTGATTCTCCAAGAAAAAATACGTAGGTTTCGGTGTACTACAGTCATATTAGGTGCATTTAGTCATCCATGAATAAAAAATGAACAATTTCAATCTCATAAAATCGTCGATTTTCCGTAAAGAATCTTAAAATATCGATATCACAGATCGGTATATCGACTCGTCAACATTAAAACTCGATTTTGAGTGTAAAAGTACGGAGGAACCGGTGTGTATAACATGTGTAAATAACGATGACAACCCCGTAGACACATCAATTCAACAAGAAAATAGCGAAAAATAAAACCGGAGTTTGAACCCTTTGCCCCGCCGTAACTCGAAAACGGTTCCTATAGTCATCTTGAAATTTTTTCCTGAGTTTTCTGTTATTATAAGCTTCCACTTAAACCTTGGTTCGATGGTCGAATCGAATACCGAAAAAGGGGCGAAATTTTGGGAGGCTCTTTCCGGAATGATTTAAAATAAAATCACAAACAATTTCGACGCGATATTTTCGTTCGTTCTGGGTTTGTTTTTATCAAACCAATATTAATTTCACGCATATCAAGTTTCAGAATAGCTGCATCGTTTAAAGATAGCGTAAGTTTCTGAATAGTTGCAATTAAGATACAGATTCACCATTTAATTGTGGTAGAAACCGGGCAGGGACCATCAATAGAAATGACGCGCAAGCCAGGGAAAACAGCGCGGTGGAGTGTCGAGTCATCTTCACAGCGTGATACGCTTTCAATCCAGCTAGCGGTAATGTGCCTATACCCGTAGTCGAATAGTTATCGCGATTAACTCTAGCATTGCGTTTGGTGCAATGCGAGAAGTATTCATGCAGTCTTGTAGGCGCTAATATGCGTCTGACGCCAACCGCACTGTTTGGCGCAATGCATGAAGTATTCCTGCAGCCTTGCAGGCGCTGATGTGAGATTGACGCTGACCACACCGTGTTTGGCGCGATTATTCGAACTCGCGTTAGGACATTCGCGGCATCGAACAATGGGGCTTGAAAGGCCCATGTTGTGTTTCGACGCCGTATGAGCATCCCAATGTTCCCTCGTTTCTCCCGATAAAATATTTTTTTCTGAGAAAAGTTAGGAAAGTTCTAATTTTCTAAAAAGTTTAATTATATTTAAATACTAATTTAAGTGACTCGTTAAGAAAAAATTGTTCTCTCCCGTAAGAAAAGCATTGTTTCCGACTATTCTGGTTTTCGCGGCAGTAATGCTGACGTCACGAGCCAATGGAAAGGGGCGGGATCTTGTTCGCGTCCGGATCGGCCCGGCGCGGCGCACAGTGGATCGAGTCAATTAGAGAAGTCGGACATGAAATTTTTGACTAAAACTGAGAATTTCGGTGTTTATTTCGTCACATTTTATAGTGTAAGGGGTTGTGTCTGATAGAAAATTTCACAAGAAAACCAGTGGAACCACTTTTGGGACCTCAAAGTTGTGTATGAACGGAGTTTGAGCTTTTAAAGTTTCCAAATTTCGTCCGACTTCTCTCATGGGCTCGATCCACTGTGCGGCGGTCCCCGGTGAATTTTGATCCGGAAGATCGGGCTCATGGAATTATAAATTGTGATGCGCTATTTGCCTAAAATAAGTAATCTTGTTTCTATTATTAACGATTCCAGGTTAAAGGATGAAAACCAGCCGTTAAGCTAGTCAATACTTCAATGGGAGGAGAACAAAAAGTTACTGAACGCGCGATTAATGTCCTTTTGTTACTTGGACCGCGTTTAGCAGAAAGGATCCAAGCCACATCGGCTATTGCCAAATATAACCAGGCAATTACATTTTTTTCCAAGAGGACGTTTGTGCCACTTTCTTTAAATATTTTAAGGAATTTGCTCAACTTTATGCGGAAAATTCACTGACATGTGCACAAAAATCCGCACTACCATTTTCATGTAAGAAATTAAATTGTGCAATTAAAGGCAATAGCTGATGTGGCTTGGTTCCTCTCTGCTCAAAACGGGTCAGTTTATCTTTGGGTTACATTGATCAAATCTTTCGGTTACCTCGACGAAACCTTTGGATTGATAATTTGCAACCTCGTTGTTTAAAATCAGATGTGCGAGTCACCAGGATCGAACCTGGATCTCATAAGTCGCAGCCCAATGCTCTAGCTTTTGCACAAATTACAACGTCTGAGTGACACCGAGAGAAACAAGAATACATTAAAGTTCATAGCAGGGCAGTTAGCCGCTCACGTAGCCCTTGAAGCACCACCAGAAAAAGCGACAAACGCAAACAAACACAATATGGAAATAGAGCAAAGGAAAGGACGCGTGTTGATGACGGCACGGCGCAGAGATACAACTATTCGTACTCGATGGATGTCCGTGTTGCATCTTCAAAATTGAAGGCGCGATGGCGCGATGGCGCGAGGCGTGAACTTGCAATGCTCCGCTTTGCGCTGCCGATAAGGTGTATTTCAACAAATAACAAACATGTTGACCTTTTATAAAAGCTTATATTTGTATGGGAAAGCAGTCAGTTATGTCATTTCTGGAATACATTATAACGGTGGGTTCTTATCTGCTGCATTAAGTCATTAAGTGGAATATTGCGCTGAGGGGTAAAATAAAGTTATTTTTTACTGAGAACAAGATGTTTAGGAGGTTGTCCATAAACCACGATAAACGCTTTTTCCGATATTTTGCCCTCTCTTTGGTGATGATTTGGTCTAGGTTTAGGATAATTTTGACCATTTTAATTTTTCACCTCTAAACATTCCTTTATGTGTTTGTTGACAGTTTAATCACCGGCCATAATAGCTAATTGATCGATTTAAATTCGGCTTCTTCTAAATTTTTCTCATCACTATTACTTCGAAAGGTTATATGCCAATTAATGACCCTGATTTGCTAAATACTCCAGTTTATTTTTTCTTTCGATGATTTAGATGCAAATAAAAGTTTCCTAAATAAAAATGAGAATAGATTCACAAAAATTCAAGTGACCACGCAAAATGTAACGAGATACATTACAAGAACATCCATTAAGAATAACTGATACCATGGTATGTAAACTGCTACGGGTTTCAGGTGATAGGCGTCATTATGCCGTATTACGTATTCTATCCAATAGATAGCCGTGTCTAAAGATAACGCGGGTTTGCTCGTAAGGATTTTTGAAGCTCTGCTTATGTTTTTCTTGAACCTGGTAAAAATTGACAACTGGTCAGTAAACATCAAAGATTTTTCGAATTTTTTAAGAATAAGCTATGGTTCTCAGCATAGGGTCACACCAAACACTTGGAAAATCAATGTCATATCGACGGTGAAACTACCAAACCACGTATCTCGTTTGCGGTGTTTAAAAATCTACGCTCACATTTTATTTTTTGGAAGAAGACCAAATCAATATCATTCCTTGAAATTTTCACGGAATTATCTCCGCGCAAAGAGGAAAAATCACAGAAATTTTCAAGACTGGACGTTGAGTAGTTTTTCATTTAAAAAATAAAGTATGACAGGAAGTCTGCGACGTCGCAAACCGAGATACGTGGTTTGGTAGTTTCACCGTCGATATGTAGGCTCTGTCTGAGAGTGCATAGCAGGAAATTGTAGGATTAAATTTTATCTTTCGTAATCAAAACGTTTATTTTCTTTTAAATTTTCTCCTATATTTTCAACCAAATCGAAAGTTTGATCCTAAAAATTGAAATTTCTCTTCGACAAACCGAAACTTTCAATCACCATGGAACACAAAATGTTTACATACTAGTGGCCGCATTTTATCTGCACTCAAAAACTTCTCACCTCAATGGTTTTAAAATAATATTTGTTGTTTACCTCCTATACCTATTAAAGAATTAACTCTTCTTCTTCTCCTTTTCGCTTCTCCTTCTCCTTTTCATTCTGCTTTCTCCTCCTCTCCGTCCTCCGATCTCTCGTGCATCTTCATCTCCCTTATTCGTCAGGAAAATAAATATCCGAGTCCATCAAGGGTATTTTCTCGCGAATTTTTCTTTTTTTTTGGGGGGGGGGGGCGATCGATCAATCCTTATGAAACCCTAGCGTTCCGAGCTTTTCGTTGAGTTTGAAATACCTGAACAGAGATGGAAAGTAACGTTTCACAAAATTTGAAATTTGCAATTCTCTGTCCAGCGAGTTATGGCACTCTGTTTATCGGAATGAAAGCCACGATGAAATAGAACTCGATATCCGGACTTTCAGACATAATAATAAAATAACTATGAACTTTCCAGCAAAGACAATTTTGGGGATGTTGTTTATTTCATCCGGCAATTCATATTCAATAACGCTTAAGAGGGTATTATTAGCTAGTAAAAAGAAAATTCTGAGAATATTGTCGGCCATGTTTTGATGAGTTGGCGGGCCATTCAATCGTTTGAGCGCTCTACTATACTGCCGTGATAAGGGAAAACGCCGTATGAACATTCGAGAGTTGCCAAATTTCCCCGGATAAAACATGTATTTTTGAGGAAACTCGTGCATATTTTACATTGATATTTTAGATTAAACTGAGAACAAAATTGTCTGAAAAATTGGAAGAAAAATATTATCAAATTTTCCGAAAATTCGTGATTTACCGTAGGAAATTTGGCAGCGCCTAAAGGTTCACACGGAGTTTTTCCTTAGCACGGCAGTATACAGGTACTCTATTCTGGACCCATCCCCAAAATTGGACGTATTTCTATCAAACAGACTTATGTGTAGGTGAGAAATATGGGGTGTGCTCGTCGAAGCTGGATAAGAAACAATGTAAAAGTGGGCGTGATTCCTTTTGAAGAATTGGCAAAGCGGGATTTTACATTCTACCAAACAGACCTATGTGCCAAATGAATGCGGAACTCATGAGCCGCGGGCATGGCAAGAGAGCGTTTCGAACAGGGCTCATGAGTTTATGCGGAGGCGGGCGGACGGGGGCGACGACGGAGAGCGGCCTCAATGTCGCTGACGTCACCGGCGCTTCATTATTCTCATTCACTCTTACGGCCAGAGAACTAACGAGCACACCCCATATTTCTCACCTCCACATATATCTGTTTGGTAGAAATACGCAGGCCCGCCACATCCCATCTCGGGCCCTGGTACCAATTTTCTGGCCCGGGCCCCTAGCACAGAGGGGGGTCCGGGGGACGTCCCCCGGGAAATTTTTGAAATTTCATGTCTATTTGGACGCATTTTGAAGCTCTTATGATGGAAATTTTCCATCAATTTCTGTAGAATAATTACTCCTTTTTTTTACTTTCAGCGCCAAATACTTTCGAATTGTTGCATTCAAAACATCTATAATTTTTTTTTTGAGGGGGGCAATGATCCTTTTCAATTCTAGGGGGAGCTGGGCCCCCTTGAACTCCCTTTTCGTACGTCTATGGCAAGGGAGTTGAGCCATTGAAGTCAAGGATGCCCAGACAGGAGCCTCTTAGCATCCGACAACGGAAGAAAATGAAACGCAGTTACTAAAAATATCATTCCACATATACTCAAAATCTTGGAAATAGATAGAAATCTCTAAAAAAGTAAGAAAAATTGTATAGTTTCCTAGCGTGTTTTTGAAACTTTATTCACCTTTTGCGGAATTTTTAGGGTAATTTTTTTACTTTTCCTTACGAGACAAGGGTTACTAATGAATTCGTAGTGGTTTGTCACCTGCGTCACGGGCCCCTCCAGGGCCCGGGCCCCGGTACCAAGGACCCAGTATCCCCCCCTTGTGGCGGGCCTGGAAATACGTCCAATTGTCCATAAGGAATTGTTGAAACCCCGAAAGTAAAAGCTTCCACCTGTCGATAGGAGGCCAGTGGAGGGTCTCTTACAGGTACTCTATTCTGGACCCATCCCCAAAATTCTCCAAAAGTTTCATGAAATTTACCATCTCCGTACCCGAGGAGTGTTTTCTTGCAGAAACCGAGCGCGACCTCCGCGACCTCCATGACCTCCGTGACCTCCGATACGTTGGGCTCGGAGAGAGGATGGCAGCGACACCTGAACCAGCGACAGGAACCCGCCCCGAAGTGGTCACAGGGCTCCAGTTCCTCGTACGCCTCGGACAGGAACCAGGAGTCTTCGCAGATCCTCTGCGCGGAGATCTGGGCTACTTTCCTGCATTGATACGTGCAGAAGGCGTCGCTCCTCCTACCGAAGCAGAACGCCGAGAGGGACTTGACCTCTTTCTGGAACCAATCACAATAGAGTTTTTAGAGAATTTTAGAAAACATGTGCCATACACAGAAAAAAATAGATGCTGCTGACGATAGAACCTTCTGTTCACAGGGCTCCTGCAGTTTCTTTGTTACACTTACAGAATTTTTCTGTTATGAGAACAGAACTTCGGTCGTAGGAACAGAGTACTCTATCCTAATAATGGAAGCTTCTGTGACAGTTACAAAAGAAGTGCAGGAGCCCTGTGAACAGAACTATTTTTTTTCGGTGTAAAGCTTAAATTCGCACCTTGTCTGATGTTTCATGGAGTACCTATCAAAGACCCAAAGACGGAACGCTAGAAGAAAAAATGATGCAGATTCATACAAACTCTCCGATTGGCAAGAGGATTGGCGGCGAAACGGGTACAAGTTTGAAATTCAAATATAAGGCGGGAACTGAATGAATAAAAAACAATTTAAATAGCGGGTAAGTTCACACACAAGACCAAAACGTTTCGGCTGAAAATGCAGCCATCCTCAATTGGATAACATCGGAACCATTTTTATTTTATCCATCCAACTGAGGATGGCTGAATTTTCCGCCGAAACGTTTTGGTCTTGTGTGTGAACTAAAGCCTTATTACCCGCTATTTAAATTGTTTTGATTGTATGTATCTTGTCACGGGCTGCGGAGCATCTATCATATCTCATGAACTGAATAAAATGCTCCGTCTTTACGTGTCTATGCACTTATGTTTTTTTAACATAAACTTACTAATTATTGTGGAAGGACGCTTCATAGAGTACATAGAGTCGTAATGTAAATGGGAGAGCTGGCGCCATGTTCTGCTCGACGAATTCCGAGCCCGGTGTGCGCCGAGTTCGGGTCGCTTTTTCGATACATTTTCGATCCAAAATGGCGGGGTGGAATACGTGGTAATTCCTATCTCCTCTGTTGTTGTTGTTGTTGTTGTTGTTGTTGTTGTCATCGGATGGCCGGGTACCCGTGTATCGCAAACAATCGATTATGTATCGAAAAAGTGACCCGGCGTCACACAGGAGTCTCGGAATTCGGGACATGGAAAATGCTTAAAAGTGGCGCCAGCTCTCCCAATTACATTACGACTCTATGTACTCTATGGGACGCTTGTTTATGCATATTCTTCGCCATCTTGGTGTGATATTGGAATCTGAAGGCTTGCAGTGACATTTTTTGTGTTAGAAGGTTGGCTGCCCTTCCGACCCTAAGAACTCCATATTCAGACATGGCCCTACTCTGCCGAGCTAAGGAAAAACACAGTATGAGCCTTCAGGCGTTGCCAAGTTTCCTCTGGCAAATCACTAATTTTCAGGAAATTTTTTCTGCCAATGTCACAGATAATTTTGTTTGTAATTTGATCTAAAGTGTCTGAAAATTTCAAGGCAAAATATTCATAATTTTCCTGAAAAATAAACATTTTATCCGAGGAAACTTGGCAACTCTCGAATGCTCTTACGGCGTTCCTCCTTACCACGACAGTATCCTTGTATAGCTACTCCAGCGTTTCATTCGAGAGATATTATGTACGTACGTTGTACGTATTATGTACTTGAAATCGCAAAATTTGTCGTAGATCTTGAAGTTATTTCACCTGCAGTTTTAAATTATATGTTTTATTTAAATCCGAAGTAGGTCCTCTATCGATCCTAAACGCATAGCTGTCTGATTCTGGCTGTTGTAATAGGAATCCATGTGTCTGAAAAAAGAAGAAAATGATTAATAAATATTTCGTTCCTTGGCTGACAAAGGCGCGTAACTACACATACAGATGAGCCCGTGAAAGCATTAAATTATATGGACAGCAGGGTCCATCTGGAGTGTAATTACGCCCTTATGCACGGAGGGCGACGATTTGAGACCGTCCAATGGCAGACGAAGCTCTGTGAATTTTAGGATGTGCGGTACGCTAAAAACTTTGCAAATTCCTATAACTTTATTTCACAAGTCAATGGTAATTTTACAGCATCCGCATTACTGCCGGAAGAAAATATAATTTTGTTTCAGTCAAAAATAAACAAATTATTGTTCTGAATTCAGAAAAACTCGTTAATCACTTTAAAACTGAAATTTAAAACGGTGTGATTGAGATTATGACGTTAAAATTAAGGGAAAAGTTGCAACTTTGTAAAACTGGAATTCCTGTCTCGCTGTAACCTTGCATTTTACTATGATCTGTGTTATACCGGTTAGAGAAATGTCCTACTTTCACTTCAAAAACTCCCGAAAATTTCGTGGTTTTATTCAAGTCTGCGGTATTAAAGGAGGAGATACATTTTCTTATGACTTCAAATCTTCGTACACTGAGCATAATAAAGAATTGGAATCCAGTGGCGTGGCGTGTTTTGCGATGTATCGATTGTTATGCCATTTAAACCTATGGAAAAGGATCGATAAACAGGGTGTTCGCAGCGAACACCTTAATAATCGATTCTTTACCATAGGTTTAAATGGCATAACAATCGATATACCGCAATTCACGCCACGCCTTTGTTGGAATCATAAACCAATCCTCCTCGAAACCACGTCTTTGAACTTCAAGCCTCAGACCAAGTCGAGTCACCATTGTCACCAGTCGAAAACGCCTTCAGTTTCGTGTGATACTTCACTCCTCTCGCCAGATTTAAAATATTTTTAAATGCCTATGGGACACACCTACCGGTTCTGATATCAATACCTCAATGTAGTCGAAAGTCCCTTTTTCCTTCAGCGGTCACACATTGATGTAAGTTAAAATAAAAACTTTGGAGGAGGAACTAAAATTTCAAAGAAGAACTGCGCTTTTGATATACTTTACTCTGGAGAGAACAATTATTGAACTGGATTACTTGTTTAATAAACAACTCATGATGTTAAAGCTAATTAAGCTTCAACCAGATATCGATGGTGAAACTGCAGATATGCGTATATCGGTGTGCGGCGTTGCAGACTTCCTGTCATACTTTATTTTTCATATGGAAAACCACTTAACATCATTTATTGAGCACTTCGGATATTTTTCTTCTCTATGTGAAGAATATTCTGTGAAAATTTCAAGCTACGATGTTGGTTCGGTTTCCTTTTAAAAAATAAAATAGGAGCGGAGATTTTCAAACACCGCAACCGATATACGCATTTTTGCAGTTTCACCATCGAATTGTCTCCGTGGTAACAGAGTTCTATATATATGTACATACGCATTGTAACGCTATAAAACCGTGTGAATAAAGTCATATCCACAGTATTATTATGAATGTAATTATTATGAAGTTGAATAGTTATTCAATAGTTCTGATTGTTGCTAAATGTAAGCAATACAACAATACATGCCTCTCGCTCATCTGTAAAAGCATCTACCTGCATGACGAAATATATGGCTCGCACATTGTTTCCGAAACGAAGGGTGAAAAACTAAATTTTTGTCATTAGTTGCGCTTACCTCAGAAACGAGAAATGCAAGAAATAAAATTCTAAATGGAGTCATGATGAAAATGAAAAATGTGAAGAGAGAATATGGGTTATGATTTATATTGAATTTCTTACCACACAACCGTGCCCTGTAAGGGCACACATTGTTAATTATCACTAAATGAGTACTGAGCGCAACAAAAAGATAATCTAATCATCGATAAAGAAGAAGGAGTCATGTAAACGCGGTGGGGGGAGGGGGTAGAGGGGGAAAAAGGAAGAAAAGCCGATCGATCCGATAATTGAAACCGAGATTAAAAATTGGACGTATTTCCAATCAAACGGAACTAGGCGCCGATTTGAGTTCCTTTTGAGGAATTTAGAATCCCGGATAGCGCGTTCTGTCAAACGGACCTAAGCGCCATGGAAAAGCATTGCGAGTATATTTGTGCAAATTTCAGTGAATTTTTTGCCTATACGAAGCAGATCTCTTAAAATTTCCAAAGGAATCTACACGAACGTTTTCTTGTAAAAAAATAAATAGCCAGTTAAATTCGGCAACATTCGATGTGGCTTGGTTCATTTCTGCTAAACGCGGTCCATTTAAGAAAGGTAAGAGTCTAAGATTTTCCTTCATTTTCATATTCAATAACGTTTATCATGATTTTTTAACTTTACTAGAAGAGGAAGTGACTTGATTCAAACAGAAATATGCTCAAATTTACCGCAGAGGAGATTTTCGAGAGGAGAGATTGAATCAATAAAGAAAATAATGCTTGGTTAAAGAAGAGATTGTGCTTATGTAAAAAGAAAATTCACTTACATCAACCAGAAACCCGCTTTCATTCAGCGATTTTATTCTTGATTAAATCGCGTCACTTTTTTTTCTATTGAAATTCAAAAGTTATACTAAACGGCATTAAATACGGATCCTAGGACTTAGTGAGTTTTTTGGAGTACCGCTTTCTTTTTATGCCGTAGTATCTTGATTTATTTTGCGAGGAAAGCTCGCAAAATAGTTGCTTGGAGCGCCGTGGCACTCCGCAGCGCGGCGGGCAACCAGCGTGGCACGCGCATAGGCGCCTACAAACCTAACAGGCATACTTCACGCATTGCGCAATGCGTGAGTATCCCTGTTAGGTTTGTAGGCGCCAGCGCACGTTTTGCGCAATGCGTGAAGTATCCCTGTTAGGTTTGTAGGCACCAGTTTTCTGTCCGTGCACCTGTTTTTTCTAGTAGTTTACGTCCACGCGTTTTTTCGGCAGAGGAGTTCTGGTTCACTTGCCAATTGGACGGAGTTAAACAGAAAGGAACCAAGCCACATCGGGATCGAACCGAGAAAAAGAGGTTTAAAGTTTAGCTCCTGCATAAGACTCAATGTAAAAGATAAACTTCAAGTTCAATTTCTGCAAAATTTTGCTCCAACAAAAACTTTGAATTTTCGGCGATAGATAGTAGAGCAGTGGTTGAGTTCAAAACCACTCGTAACTCAATTTTTCCCAAAATGTGGGTTGGCTCCTTTCTGCTTAACTCAGTCCAATTAAGACCCAAAGTTGATCCGTCCACATGTAAATACAAAAGACAATTCGACGGTGAAAGTGCAGAAGTGCGTATCTTGGAGATCACGATTTTCCAAGGTAGTAAAAAAACTGTCTACATTCATCTTTATTTTTAGTAAAAGGGTAGTAATTCTTGAGGATAGCAAGAATAAGATGTTTTTCTATACTCCATCAGCATTTTGAATAATTTCTCGGACTGTTAGATAATACGGCAAAAATGCCGAGTTTAGCGTTTTTGGCCTTAAGAATTGACACTTTATCACAAAATACGCATTTTTGCAATCAGTGTTTTAAACCTGTTGTTGCCGGATTTGAATCATTCAAAGACTGAAAAAAGAGTTTCACGCTTACAGTTCCTTATCAGACAAGCTTAAGTTTGATCTCATATGGCCAGATCAAACTTTGTATGATTGAAAAATGACATTTAATCACGGGATACGCATTTCTGCAATTAGCGTTTAGGACCTGCTCTTCATCATTCCGATCAAGAATAGAGTTTATTCATACTTAAAACTTGTATAGAATCTTTAGTTGATCCAGCACGATGAGTCACCAATAAGTAAATCAGAGAATTGGCTTCCTTGAGTAACTTTTACACCATAGGTAGGTAAAGAAGACAGTGCGGAGTCTTTCTAATACATCGTTTCTGCCTGGACGGTGATGCCGCTGAGCCTGAGCGCGTGGAAACCAGGACGCCTTCAATTTCGTTGCATGCAACACTTATATCCAATAATCGCGAATAGTCGCATCACTGCAGGCGTGATAAATAATGCGAGGCCGAAGTGCCGTGTAAGCCCGAGTCAAAACGCAACATACCAATTGCTGAATTAAAAATGCGTTTCTTAAATTGCCACATTAGAAGTCTCTGCTCTTATGTCTTTCTCTATTTAATGTATTTTCCGAGGAAAATACACTATTGCATTCTCCCATGATGTCGGACCCAGACCCGAGACCTCGTGAAGAGCACCGATCATTTTTTAGTGTATTTGCCGATGGAAATGAAATACGCACTATTGTTTCTTCTGACGATTTATCTGCAAAAAAATCTCTAACTGACAGGTTTTTTTCTATTTTTTCACTTTTTTGTGAATTTATTTCATTGTTTCAAAAATATTCACAAAACGTCCCATATCATATCATATAGTCATATTTTCATCATAGTTTTATTCCTAAGGAGACATCCGAGTTGTACTTTTCTTTTTAAAGGGTAAAGTATAATAGGAGATTTTTTCACCTTACAATAAAAATACATACTTCTCAGGTTGATGATCAACGCCCAAACATTACGTTCATTTCGAGGACTCGCCTGAACATTAAAGCACCATGCGCCATGTGACAACGTCGCTTTTTAACTCACAATCGGCTTATTTTACGACGGAATTTGAGCACACGATGAATTTTTGGGTTTGGTCGAAAGGATGATTCCTAACATTCCTTCTGCATTAACCTTCAATGGGCTAGTTGCGCAGGTCATAGAATCGTGTTTCGATGCTTCATTCTTGTTCATTAGCTAAAAATAATAACATCTGTCCAAACTGCAACTTTCTACGTTCAATATCAACCGAGATATCGCTCATTTACGTAAACAAACCTAAGGAACAGACGGATTCGCGCTTCGAGGAGCTTATTACGAGGTAACGCACTCGACGCGAAGAGATTAGGCGGTCCGGTCAGTCACTTCACTACAGTTTGTTTTTAATGTCGTTAAAGTTTCGCGTTTCGCCCTCTGCATCACTGATCAAACTATAAAGAGGAAGAGACCAAGGGTGTCACTGCCGCGATGGATGACGTTAAAACCTGCACTGAAAAAAAAATCTTGGTGTATTTACTATTACTATTATTTATTTATAATTTATTATACTATTTATTATTTACTAAGAAAAGGGTAAAATTACCGAGAATTCAGGGTTCTATTTGATCCCAGTTTTTTCTTGGTAAAATTACCATTTATGGAATTGGTAATTTTATCGAGAAATCTCGGTAAAATTATTGAACTTCCTCGGTAATTTTACTGGACCTTGGTAAAAACGCCAATATTTTCTATCGACTGTGGTAGAATTACCGAGATAAAATGGCAAAGTTACCGGGAATTGATTACCAATAAAAGTGGTATTCTTACCTGAAAAAAAAACAGTAAAAATACCGGTTTTTAGGTAAGCTTATCAGTCTGTCTTGGTAAAATTACCAATAATTGGTAAAAAAAGTGAGATGGTAAAGGTACCAACGGACCTTGGTTAAAATGCCGAGGATTTTTTTTCAGTGTGACTTTGCAAAGGGCGATATCTCGGTTAATATTGAACTTAGAACGTTGCAGTGTGGACAGAGGTTTTTATTTTTAGCTAATCTAAATCAAGCGTCGAAACACGATTCTGTGACCAGTTCCGATTTTAGGGTAAAAAAATAACGAAATTTGGAGGGGACGGGAGAGAGGGGGTCTGGAGGAGCGTTGCTATGTTGCAAAGATTGTGCAACTTCTTTTGTCTTGGAAGAAAAACCTGATGATCCATTGACAGTTTCTCGCTAAAACCTATAAATTTAAGACAAAAATTACCATGTAAATTTCATATTCTTTCATGATTTCAGTAATTTTATTGCAAAGGATGGAAATTCACAATCTTAGCATCATTGAATTCCTTCTAATTCCTTTTTGCAAAATGCAATCCAATTATGCAGTACCTTGGTAAAAATTGGCGATAAGAGCTGCGTTTCAAAATACCATAGGAATTCTCATAGCCGGCTAAAGAAGGCTACAGAAAATCATATAGCTGGCTGTAGAATGCGGAGAAAATCATACGGCCGGGCTATACGAAGCGATAAAAAAGTATGCAGCCGGACGATAGTTCCTATCGCCGGGCTTTACACTTTATTGCCTGGCTGTTGCTTTTTTGCCATCGATTATAAAAGGCTATAAGAAATTGTGTAGAAATTCGTGTGCTTTGGAAATCATTAAGTTTGATACGGAGCCACCTTTTCACAAAACACACATTATATTTTCCTTCAATACATTTTTTTTTCAGCAATTAAGATGAGAATAATCCATACAGGATGTGCAAACATTTCAAAATCATGAGTTGAATGACGCTGACTCCGCCAAATTAAATATTAGAGCCTAACACAAAGCGGAGCGGCGCGGCGACGCACTGGCGCCTACAAACCTAACATGGATACTTCACGCATTGCGCAACGCGTGAAGTATCCCTGTTAGGTTTGTAGGCGCCAACGCGCGTTTTGCGTTGGCTGCCCGCCTGCCACGGCGCTGGAAGCAACTATTTCACACCAGAGGTATTACACAGTATCATACGAAACTGAAGGCGCTCTAATATATTAGGAAAGGCAGGCATCCATCAAAAGTACGGAGCTTTCCTCGCAAAATAAATCAAGATACTACGGCCCAAAAAGAGAGCAGTTGTCCAAAAACTCACTTAGTCCTATACGTTTAGCATACACTTTATCGCTTGGCTGTTGTTAAATCGCCATGGGCTATAAAAGGCTATAAGAAATTGTGTAGCCGGCTATAGAAGCTATTGGAAATCTTACAGCCGGCTGTAGGTCTATGGTATTTTGGAACACAGATTCTACTGCCAATTTTTACCAGGGTATGCTACAATATAGTGAGCACTCTCTTTAACGATCCTTTCCCTTACATTTAAACCGCAGAGCAATCGATATATCGCAAAGCACGCCACGCCACTGATTTCACCCCTAGACAAACGGTGACACATGGAATGGATGGAAGGAGGTAGGGGAGGGTTGAATGCCCGGAATTCCTACCTGGAAATGAAGGATCGGGTGCATTCGGTTCGTATCAAGTGCCATTGCACCGAGTTGAGCAGGAACCGCGTATCTACCCGCGGATTCCGAGGCAGTTGCGAGGTTCTTACGCACGAGCTTGGAGTGAGTGATTGTGGTGGCTGGATCTTGGGATTATCTCCGACGGCCAACCAAACCGACCGGCGCACAGTGCGGCAGCCTCACGGACGATGCGGATAAAAATCGGTAAAATATGCTTAAGTAACAAGGTGGAGAAATGGTGCTGGGTCCACACCATTTCGCGGGGAAACAAAGCCAAGAAAATACCAAAAATTAGAATTAGAGTCAAAATTAAATTTTTTACAACTTAAACTTTTACTTTTACTTTTTACTGTTTTACTTTTATAACTTTTTTAATACTTAAGTAACTACAACTGAATCGACGTATGCGAAATCGTCCGTTGTCCAGTACAGGGTTTCATAATTCGTCGTTCCTTTCACGAAAGCTTGTAACTTCTCTCCACTGTTGCCAGATTTCCCTCCGAAAATTCCATTTTTGCCAGGAGAATGTTGAGCACCTCGAACTGAAAGTTTCACATATTTCTCATCTGATCCGCGATGGAAAAAAAGAAAAATTTCGGATACAAGTTGCACGGGTACATGCTTTTAATTTAATTTTTTACATGAGAATGGTTGTGCAGATTTTCGTGCAAATTTCAGGGGATTTTCTCCATAGCACGTAGCAAATTCATTAAAATTGTCAAAGAAATCCACACAGACGTTCCCTCGTAAAAAATTTAATTGCCCAGTTAAATTTGGCAATAAATGATGTGGCTTGGTTCCTTTCTGTTAAACGCTGTCCATTTTCCGTTCAATTTTTCGGATAATTTTCTTCGTGCTAAGATCCAAATTATCTGACCATTTCAAGAGAAAATATTCTTATCTCTCCTCAAAAATGAACATTTCACTGAAGGAAATTTGGCAGCTCTTGCATTTCATACGGCTTTCTTCCTTAGCACGGCAGTATTGTCATACATGACCGTGTGCATTTCCATTTGCGTCCGCCGGACCCATAGAGAAAAAAAAGGTGTTTGCATTTCGGACATCTTGGAATTTTTTTGATGACGTAGGTCGGCACAGCGACTTTCATCATCGATTTTCTTGTAAATAGTGAAATTCATGGAAAAAAGTCATTCTATAAAAAGTGCTTGAAATTATATCATGAGTTGTTTTAAGCAAAAAAATGAGATACTATGGTCCGTTTTTCATACTTCGAATTCCGGATTTCGCTGGCCAGGTTGCACCGACCTACGTCACAGGTTAAACAAACCTCAAGAGGCAAACACCTCCTTTTTTTCTCTATGCTGCCGTGCTAAGGAAAAACGCCGTATGAACCTTCAAGCGTTGCCAAATTTCCTTTGATAAAGCACGAATTTCCTGGCGAACTTTTGAATATTTTATCTCCAATTTTTCAGATAATTTTGCTCGTTATTTCACCTAAAGTTCCTGCAAATTTCAAGGAAAAATATTCACAAATTTTCTCAAAATTAAACATTTTATCGAAGGAAATTTGGCAACTGTCAAATGTCCATACGACGTTCTTCCTTAGCACGGCAGTATTGTCTTACATGACTGTATGTATTCCTCTTTGCGTCCGCCGGACCCACCGTGCGGTGGCGGACAGAGGTTTGTTCGGAGGGGGGCGGTCTAGGGGGGCGGGGAAACGGGGGGAGTGCTTGCTCAGACGGGTTTCTCGCGTGCCGGGCAGAGTTCACCTGGTGTTCGCGTGTATCGTACCTGCAGCCTCCGTCCTCAGCTCGCCGACGACAACTCGCGTGCATTTTCCGTCGCCAAATCTTCCCGTTTTCACAAGTGGATTTTCCTCAAGGATCTCAAAACTCAACCTAAAGATGCACGCCGCAGCTGTACCTTCCCTCCTCCTGGGTTTAGTTCTTGCATTTGCCTCCGCAGCCACCAACCAGGTAAGGATTCCATTTCGATGCTCGAAGTCCGCTGTGCAACGCGAGAACGCCGTAAACGAAAATGTGGGTTGGTTGCTATCTGCACTGGAAAAAAATACACATTGGATCTAGAGTCCAGACTCTTGAAAACAATAACAAGAAAAAATACTCTTGATTCAATCAGATTTAAGCTTAAATCAAGAGGAAATCCGCTCAAATTAAGAGGCTTGGTTCTTGATTTAAGCTTAAATCCGATTGAATCAAGAGTATTTTTTCTTGTCCATGTTTTGAAGAGTCTGGACTCTAGATCCAATGTGTTTTTTCCCCCAGTGTGATAAACTCGATCCATTCAGTCTCGTTACTTTTCAACATTTTTTAAAATTCCCCTCGCGCATTTCTGCTGTGCTAATCGAAAACGCCGTAAATTCATCAAGATTTTCCCGCGTTTTTTGGAGCTTAACACTTTATACAGTGGAAATCGGATATCAAGACATCGCTTATAACGACATATCGGGCGTAACGAAAAATCAGGCATACTGCATTTTAAAATTTTTGGCGGCAATGTGTCATAGCAGAAGAACTTCTATACCTTGGGAAAATTTTTTTACAGAACTCTTTCGCAAATACCGTCAAGAATTTAACCTGAAAATTTGAGGTGCGTGGGTAAGATAGTTTTTATTTTACAGTGGAAATCGGATACAACGATCCTCTAGGGCCTGATTTGGTCGTTGTATCCGATTGTCGTTATAACTGATGCACAAATACACTAAGTCAATCACGGGTACGACCAGATCGCACGTCGTTATGCCCGATATGTCGTTATAAGCGATGTCTTAATATCCGATTTCCACTGTATAATGTGTTAAGTTCCAAAAAACGCGGGAAAATCTTGACGGATTTACGGCGTTCTTGATTAGCACGGCAGAAGTGCGTGAAGGAAATTTTAAAAAATGTTGAAAAGTAACGAGACCGTATGGTCCGAGCTTATCAGAAAGGAACCAACCCATATTCTCGCAAAAATTGAGTTACGAATGTTTTCGAGTTCCACTAGCCGTAGGTATATTTTCTCCTGCCAGAAATTAAAAGTCGAAAAACAGAAATTAGTTTGTGAAAAGCGGGATTAAAATCTATTTCCTACATCGAGCCTTATGCAGGAATAAAACTTCGAACCTCTTTTTCTCAGTATCAACTTAATGTGGGTTGGTTCCCTTCTGATGAGCTCGGTCCAAATCTAGGTATTTTTAATGTATTGAAACCTCAAAGCCTCTCAAAAGCTAGAGAGTGCGAAATCACGTGACTCCGTTTGCAACGTTGCAGACCTCCTGTCATGGTTTCCCTGAAAAACTAGACGAAGTAAGTCTAGTAAGTCCTCAAAAAATCTCTGATTTTGCCTCTCCGTTAGTAGAATATTCTGTAAGAAGTTCAAGCTTTGAAGTTAGTTTCTCTTCTAAAAAATTAAATAGAGGCGAACGTTCTCAAACGCCGCAAGGGAGATACGTGGTTTTACACTATAGACATCGGTTTGCTTTCGGGAGGGTCACGTGGTGAAACCGGGGATTTTTTTCATTTTCGTGGTGTCGATAGCGAGAAAAACATGGATTTATCAGGGGACGATGAAGTTTTCCAAAAAAGCGGAAAATTTATTGGGGAATCGATGTCCGAACCGGGTATTACCTCTCTCTTACAATGCCCAGGCCTGAAAACACCGCGCGTTTATCGAAGAAAGTTTAAAGGAATCGATGCGATCGGTGATTCGATGGACGTCATATTTTGTGTCAAAACGACATGAGATATATCGCATAGGTACCATTTTTTCAGCTACTCGTCATTTTTCTCGAATTTTGAGATCGCAATTCTGTTGTCACGAGACTGAAGAATCCACTCACCATTTTTGACAAAAAAATTCAACGTAAAATAGAATATAGGCGTGGTTTATTTAGAGGGAAAATATCGGATTCGAGTGCAGTTTCGATATCAGTATCAAATGCGATAGTTTTCTTCTAAAAAAAACCACGCCTTTATTAAGTTGATTTTTTTTGCCAAAATTGGTGACGTTTTAAATTACGGAAGAATTACTATTTTTCCAAATTGTCATTCTCGCCACGAGGGTGGGCATTCTAGCGAAAAAAGCTAATTGCAAAAATTGCAAACCTTTTTTTGCAATTTTAGCAAATACTTTTTTTCCGTGCATGGTTTTGAGTTAGGGAAAAACCAAGAAACAACTGGATTCAGCTGAGAACCAGTGGCGTGGCGTGAACTGCGATGTATCGATTTTTATGCCATTTAAACCTATGGAAAAGGATCGATAAACAGGGTGTTCACAGCGAACACCTTAATAATCGACTCTTTACCATAGATTTAAATGGCATAACAATCGATATATCGCAATTCACGCCACGCCACTGCTGAGAACGGAGAATCTCCCCCGGGAAATTAAAAAAATCAGCAGGAAATCGGTGTTCGAACCAGGAGTTTCTTCGCTTTTCTAGCTATAATATCGCACAGTGAGTCGAATCAATGCGAGAGGTCGGACACAATTCGGAAACGCACTGGAAATAAAAACACATTGGATCTAGAGTCCACCCTCTTTAAAACATCGACAAGGAAAAGTATTCTTGATTCAATCAGAATCTAACTTAAATCAAGAACGAAGCCCCTTAATTTAAGCGGATTTCCTTTTGATTTAGGCAAAAATCTGATTGAATCAAAAGTATTTTTTCTTGTCAATGTTTTCAAGAGTCTGGACTCTAGATACAATGTGTTTTTTTTCCAGTGCGTAAAAACCGTATAATTCCGTTTATACAAAGCTTTGAAGTTCTGAAAGTGGTCCCATTGGTTTCCTCATGAAATTTTCTCCTGGCAGTACCCCTCAGAATTGAAATTGTGACGAAATGAAAATCAAAATTTGCAGTTTTAGTCAAAAATTTCATGTCCGACCTCTCTGATTGATTCAACACTGGAAAAAAAAAAAAAATACATTGGATCTAGAGTCCAGACTCTTTTAAAACATCGACAAGAAAAAGTATTCTTGATTCAATCAGAATCTAGCTTAAATCAAGAACCAAGCATCTTAATTTGAGCGGATTTACTTTTGATTTAAGCAAAAATCTGATTGAATTAAGAGTATTTTTTTTTGTCAATGTTTTCAAGAGTCTGGACTCTAGATACAATGTGTTTTTTTCCCCCAGTGAATCCACTGTGTACCGGTAGTATAGCTGGGAAACAACTGGATTTATCAGGGAGTGGGAACTTTCCCCGGAGCTTAGCAAATTCATAAGGGAGTCAATGTTCCAACCAGGAATTTTTCTCTTTATCACGGTACATAGAGGTGAAAAACCGAGAATACCGGAATGATTGCGGGGCTGTCAGTTAACAAGCAGACAAAGTGCCAAGTTTTCGTTATTTTTCCCATTTGAAGCTACGGTAAAGAATCAATTATTTAGGTGTACCCTGATAATCGATATTTTTCCATAGGTTTAAATGTAAGATCGATCGATT
Source organism: Bemisia tabaci (assembly GCF_001854935.1). Taxonomy (NCBI): domain Eukaryota; kingdom Metazoa; phylum Arthropoda; class Insecta; order Hemiptera; family Aleyrodidae; genus Bemisia; species Bemisia tabaci. The sequence continues at coordinate 56,827 of NW_017547095.1, forward strand.
CATCGCCGAAGACGCGCGTCGGGGAAGTAACTTTAATGACCCCTGAGATGTTCCCTTCTCCTTTGATTTCTCTCGTTGAATAATGAGTCTCCGCTCATTAAGTTAGTGTACCTTTCGCATCCAGTTTTGTCGTTACAGCTCATTCTTTTTTCACCAGCTTCATCTTGTTTTCCCTCTAATGACACTCTTTTCGCCCGAAGATCCTCGCTTTTTCGTGCACTAGTCTAAAATTGCAAGAATCAGCGGAATCTGGTATAATTATCTTAAGAACTTGACAAGCTAGGGGGGAAAATTATTTAAAACCTTAAGTTGGTTTTACGACAATGAAGAATGTGCATGCAATTTTTTTATTGCTTCATCTGAAAGTGCTTAAAGAGCTGATTTCACAGTATTTTTCATACTTTTTTTCTGATTTGGGAAATAGTATAAAAATAGATGTAAATGTGAGAAAGTGCACCGTCCAGTGACGTCTTGAGTGGATCAGGATCATTTGGACTAAATTTTGCAATTCAGAATTATAAACGGCCCGGTTAAAAAACAACGTATGTGCCATTAGTATCCCTATGTACACAAGTGTTTCTCCAGAAGAGCCAGAATTTATAGTTCCAAATTGCAAAATGTAGTCCATTTTGTCGTATCTTCTCAAATAATTGTTCAAATCATGAACCAAGAGAATCCTCGTGTCCAGTTTACTCAGTGATTTCCACTTAAACAAAAAATTTATCAATTTTCAGACACCTGCAAATTCTCTTCGTGGGAAAAAAAGTTCCGAAAAGATACTCTGAATTCAATCGGATTTTTGCTTGGATCAAAAGGGAATCCGCTCGAATTAAGAGGCTTGGCTCTCGATTTAAGCCAAAATCCGATTGAATCAAGAGTATTTGGATTGCATTTTGCCAAAAGGAACCACAAGAATTCCAATGTTGCTAAGATTTTGCAACTTTTTAACCTTGCAACTATAGACTGATCATCTAATTAAAATTTATCTTTACCCCCAAGAAACTATAAATTCAAGACGGAAATTACCTCTGGAAATTTAACTTTTTGCATAATGCCAGTGATTTTATTACAAAGATTGTGAGTTGCACAATCTTATCAACATCGGAATCCTCTTGGTTCCTTTTTGCAAAATGCAATCCATCTAATCTTGTCCCATTTCGTCGTTTCTCCCACAAAAGAACGTAACTACATCCCAGTGTTGCCAGATTTCCCCCGCAAATTGCATTCTCACCAGGAGAATTTTGAGAATTTCTGACTGGAACTTCCACCGATTCTTCCTCTGATCTTACGCAAAAATCATAGAAGTTTTGAACATTCATTGGGACGCATCTCTGCCAGACGGAACTATGTGCATTAAGACATGAGTCCTGAGACCCATAGGAATATATGCATAACAGGGCTCGCGTCATAATGCGCGTGGTTCCGTTTGGCAGAAATACGTCCATTTGAACTGCATTTTATCAATGAGGAACTACAATTTCTGGCGCATACATAAAAACACATTTTTGCTTGGGGAAACTTATGTCAGAGGAGCGACGATATGGTTAAGCGTTTCTACAGCGAGCCAGAAATTACAGTTCCCATCTGGGAAATGAAGTCCATTTGTTCTTTGAGCGTTTCATCCTCATAACTGAACGTAGTTTTGCTGAATGGAATACTATGTGCATAGGAACCGCATGCAACATAGTTCATTGTAGCATTTTTCTGTGCAATGTTAATCATTTTTGGAGCACTGGGAGATAGACTCGGGCCAAGACGTTAATTCCCCCCCCCTCTCCCCAAAGTCTAGAAAATTTTGAACAATATTTAAAAATTTACGAGTGATATATATGTATGACTCATAAGACAATACTTATGACAACCTTCAGATATAACGTCACTAAAACACAATAGAGGCATCTTCTTTCTATTCAAGCATTATTTTGTCCCCCAAAAAAGGGGAAAACAAAACTTACAACTTACGGCTTAGACTTCTCCGGGTGAAGAATAATAACGACCAAAGCTTATCAGTATACCATTGTTTATGACCGGGTGTCGTGTCGTATGCGTTGTTTCCTTAACAGTTGCGAGGCGTGAATGATCGACTATCGATATTTTCCCATGTGAAGCTATGGTGAAGAATCGATTACTGAGGCGTTCGTTGCGAACACCCTGTTTGTCGATTCTTTTTCATAGGTTTAAATGGCAGATCAATCGATATATATCGCAAAGTAACGCCACGCCACTGTTCACGAAGGAGATGGAAATTTCCTTCAACGTGAAAATGGACCTTGTCCTAGTCGTTGATTTACCGTACTACGAAGGAGAACCGGTATGCGTACAAATAGGCTTTTTAAATTTTTAAGAGAAATGAGATATATTATTACAATCCAAAAAATAGTTCTGACATTATTTTACATTAAAAATGTTCCACTGTACAGTAGCTCTATAATGTCGTGCTGGGGACGAACGCCGAACGAACACCTGAGAGGTTGTCAAAAAAATGTTATGAAATTTTTCCCTTGTTTTCGAGAGCTTTAGAGGGAATTGCCAAAAAAATTATGTTAAGAATTGGAAGGAAAATATTCATAAGTTTACGAAGAAGAAGGTTGAGACTTGGTGCTGGGTTCACATCACTCCGCAAGAAAAACAAAGCCAAAAAGTTCCGAAAAAATTTCAATCACAGTCGAAAAATGTTGAGCTCTAATGAGTACCAGTGCAAGACTGAGGGTGAGAGTGTTCAGATCAGGCAGTTTGCGTTCGAATATTAAGTTGAAATCACGCCGAGAGATTTATGATGTTTCTGGCCGTTTTAGACCTCATTCGACTGGTACTCATTAGAGCTAAAGAAAATTTTGACTCGAATTAAAAATTTTTGACTTTGTTTTTCCTGCGATATGGTGTGGACCCAGCACCATTTCTCCACCTTGTTACATGCAGTTCGAGCCATTTCTTAGCGGTTTTTTTTCTCGTTTACGAAGAAGTTCATGTTACATCGAAGGAAATTTGGCAACGTATGAACCTTCAGGCGTTGCCAAATTTCCTCCGATAAAAACCAAATTTCCTGGGAAAATCGTGAATATTTTTTTCCAAAATTTTCAGACAATTTTTTACGCAATTTACTCTAAAATATCTGAAAATGTTAAGGAAAAATGTGCATGGATGTTGTCAAAAATACATGTTTTGTCAAGGGAAATTTGGCGAAGTGTGAAGGCTCATACGGCGTTCTATCTTAGCAGGGCAGTATGAGTCAGAAATCCTCCTTGTATGAAATGTTTTTTTTTTTTTTTTCTGTTATTTTATGGCTTTGTGTCTAAGCACCTGCAGCCAAATATGAAATGTTTTCATTCTGTTTATTACATCTCCCTACGATTTTACTGTCTTTGGTTCGTATTCCGCGCCTATGGGCGGGCCTATTAATAATGACTAATAATGAGGTTGTTACTACTGATAATAGCAAGTGTTTTTGTGGCAGAAATTTCTGGATCCACGGCTTGTCCTTGCTTCGCTAGTTTCAAGGATTAACGTTTCGTGGTTCCCGTTTCTTCGCGACAAAGATAACGACGAGTTGTTTGCGAGTTATCATCGGATTTGCAGCTCGTGGAATCCGCGACACGAATGCACTGCCGAGCTAAGGAAAAACGCCGTATGAACCTTCAGGCGTTGCGACACAGGGTGGAAACATTTCATGAAAAATAAAATCTTGAAATTTCACGTGGTATATTTCATGAAATTTCAAAAGTTTATGAATTATATTGAAAAATAATCGGTTCCTTTTCATGTTTCGTAAAATGGAAAAATTGTGACTTTCTTTTATTTTTGTGTGTTTGAGTGCGGGTTGCATACTCTAGCCCCTGAAAGATATGAAATACTTCACATTCTCGTGAAATTTCATGATATGTTTCACTGAAATTTCCAATCTTTCGTGTTTCTTACGTTTCATGTCCCCTGTTGCCACATTTCCTTTGGTAAATCACGAATTTTCTGGAAAATTTGTAAATATTTTTCCTCCAATTTTCCAGATAATTTTGTTGGCAATTTCACCTAAAATTCTTCAAAATTTCAGAGAAACATGTTGATAACTTCCTTCGAAAATAACTGTTTTGTGAGAAAAAAATTGGCAACTCTCGAATTTTCATACGACGCTTTTTCTTAGCACGGCAATGCAGGAGTTGGAAATTCATCTGTGTTGCAGAGTAAATAGACAGATTCAATCGTGACGTCAGAAGTCACCGAGCTCTGGGTAGGGGTTGGGGGACCAACCCTAAATTGACCACTATGTAAGAATGTTTTTTAGGTCCTGGAAAAATCAGGATTAACCGGGATTCGTCAGGGAATTAAAAAACCTTGGGAAAATTAGAGAAAACTAAGGAAATCTACGTTCCAAAACCCAAAAATCTCTTCCTCTACCGCTGAGAGTTTACTAGAGGGCTATGCCTCTTGGCCGATATACGATTCGTATAATTTGATCGGTCGGATGGGACAATTCTGGTTTGAGAGAAGATCGGAAGTAAATTTCAACTAAAATACGATTAAATTTTCATGAAAATAACGAAATTTATTTTAATTTGTAGCTTTTGACGTACTCGTATATTAACATGATATATTTGAATCTTCAAATCATCTGAGAATACTAGGGATGCTTTCATTGACATGATAAAATAAACAACAGGAACGCTTTTGGAATTAAACATCTAAATGCGCGCCGGAGAGTCGGTTGAAAGATGAAAAAAAAAATCGATATTCATACCGATAGCGAAGGAACAATACCACATATCTGCGAACTGACTATTTTCCAGGGCGAAGAAGAAATTTTGCCATTTTTGTAATTTTAAGGGTAGATTTGCAGTTTTTTTAAACATCACAGCGTTATTATAACGCCACAAGGAGAATCTGAAAAAACTGAAAACATCAGCTTGCGTTTTTAAAACTGAAGGATGCGACAAAGTTTCCAGCTAAGTTTCGTCAAAATAGTCAATTAGGCGGTATTATTCCTTAGCACTTGATATCTAGATTTCCGGAGAATTATGGAGCTTCTCTCCCAAGCGAATCCGGGGAAAAGGGAGACATCTTCCGTACTTCGTTAGAAAATGAGCCCCTGAAAATTAGAGAATGAGCGTGGTTGAGGATTCAAGACACCTCACTTTAAAGTGATTCGACACTTGCCATTTTTTGTGTCAGAGCGACGTGCGATACATCGCATCAATTCGTTCCATAATTTCAGCTACTTGTCATTTTTCTCGAATTTTGAGTTGTCAGGAGACTGAAGAATTCACTCACCAATTTTGACAAACAAATTCAACGTAATAAAGGCGTGGTTTTTTAGAGGAAAAATATTGCATTCGAGTGCAGTTTCTATATCAGTATCGAATGCGATATTTTTTCTCTAAAAAATCCCTGCCTTAATTACGTTGAATTTCTTTGTCAAATTTGGTACATGAATTCTTTAGTCTCATGACAACAGAAGCGCAATCTCAAAATTCGAGAAAAATGACAAGTAGCTAAAATTATGGAACGAATTGATGCGATATAACGCACGTCGCTCTGACTCAAAAAAGGGAAACCGTCGAATCACCTTAAAACTTAATTTTTGTACTTACTGCTCTCGTGGCTATGACAGCAGCATGCCTTGCCCCTGATCGTCGTTGGTTCGATCCACGAGAGTGATTTTGTCACTTGCTTGAGTGGACGGACAAATCACTTGTCAGCTTCCTGAGGAGTATGATCAAGGTCAAATTCGGGCCCTCGTTTTCCAATAATGCCACAATCTCGTCACCAGGAAGAACATCTCGAGATTACTCTCCAGCGTTCCATCGGATAAAAGTTGGGGAACCTAAATCACCTCATCCTTCCACTTCCCTGATAATCCGGTCATCCAACCCGCTGTATCTCGAGGTTCACCACATACACAGAGGGTGATCCAAAAGTCCCTCGTCGCCGCGCCAGCACCAGGGCCGTCAACAAATTACGTAAGGGGGGGGGGTCAGGAGGGGT
>NW_017547095.1:62817-120660 GCF_001854935.1 Bemisia tabaci
TCGGAGAGGAGGGGGGGAGGGGGTCGGTCAAGCGCTGCCTTACGAAAGCTAAACGCTAAGGTTTAATTTCTTCCAAATTTCGTTACTTTAAAGACTGACTTTAAAGTCAGGACTTTGGACTTTAAAGTCCAAATTTCGTTTTTCTAGACGTTCAATGTTTTTTTTGGTTAAAATGTAATTTTTTCTGAACTTTTTGGATTTAAAAACTTTCAATACAACTGTTATTCTTATGATCTCCCACCAGCGATTAGTATTGTTTAATACAATACCGATTTTTTTTTTAATACCATGGTTTAATTAAATTATGCATTTAAACGATAGAAAGGGGGGTCCGGCCAGCTTTACGTAATTATTTAGGGGGGGTCCAGGTTAGCCTTACAAGTGCCTTACGGGGGAGGGGGGGTCTAAAAATCGGAAAAAGTGCTATACGTAATTTTTGGACGGCCCCTAATTGCGAGAGAGGGACTCGTAGTTCTGTGAGTGATCCGAGTTCAAAGGGACCGACTATGAGGAACCACCAAAATTTAAAGGGACCTCTCTGAAATGGGGGAAGAACCTTAGGAGCTAAAGGGGTGATTCAGGACTTTTGGATCACCTTGTATATACCCGTCCAGAGGTTACCGGGTTATCTGGATGTCTTCGCCGAGCGTCCCACGATAAGTCCAAATTTTGGTATTCGTCCCAGAGGCGCGGCGTGGCGTGCTTTGCGATAAATCGATTGATCTGCCATTTAAACCTATGGAAAAGGATCGATAAACGAGTGTTCGCAACGAACACCTTAATAATCGATTATTTACCATAGCTTCAAATGGGGAAATATCGATAATAATCGATCATCCACGCCTGATCGTCATTGGGACGTCCGTCGCACAAGCAACGAGTCAGTGGCAGAATTCGGAGAAAAGTTTCAAACATCATTCAAGGTTTTTTACGTATTTTAATTCCGTCCTTCTAACATGTTGAGGTTTTAAAAGTAAATTCATTGTTTATTACCTAAATTTCTTTCGAAAATTACCCCATATAATTTGAAATGTGACAGAACGGCATACAAAGTTGCAATTTCATCCAAAAAGTTTATGTCCGACCTCTCTAATTGACTCGATCCACGGTGCGTCAGATAATGTAGCGTCAGGAACGCTTTTGGAATTTGAAATTTGAATGTGCGCCAAAAAATTTGCCGAAATATGAAACAAATCATATTCACACTGGAAAAAAAACACATTGGATCTAGAGTCCAGACTCTTAAAAACATCGACAAGATCGGATTTTTGCTTAAATCAAGAACCAAGCCTCTTAATTTGAGCGGATCTCCTTTTGATTTAAGCAAAAATCTGATTGAATCTAGAGTATTTTTCTTGTCAATGTTTTCAAGAGTCTAGACTCTCAATCCAATGTGTTTTCTTTTCCAGTGCATTTTTGGAACTTTGGGAAATGTGGATTTTTCCCGCAAGAAAATCCCAGGGAGTTTGGACAGAACTTTGGTTTCCCATCAGGGAGTCAGCTCCTGAAAAATCAGTGAATGAACGTAGTCAAGAATTCTAGACACTATGATGACCATACTTTAGGATACTATTTACAGTGGCTCCGCGAATAGCTCCTTCGCATGGGAAGTCCTATATGGTTTTACACCCTGATCAAGGAGGATTGCAGAAAGTCCTCCAAGTATCATCATTAAAAGGCACTTTTTGCCAACTTTGAGTAAAATTCAGCAATACAACTTTGGAAATCGACGGTGTGAGTCGGCAATCACATAACTCGGTCTGCGACGTCGCAGGCTTCCTGTCATACTTAATTTTTTAAACGGGAAACTACTCAACGGCAATTCTTTAAAACTGCCGTGATTTTTCCTCTCTGTGTGAAGAAAATTCTGCGAAAACTTCCAGGAATGATGTCAATTTGTTCTCCTCTAAAAAAAATAACATAGAGGAGGAGATTTTCAGATACCGCAAACGAGATATGTGATTGCGGACTTACGCCGTCGAAATGGGTTTTTGAAAGCGATTAGATTTGAAAAAAGGTTACTAACGAAAACCCACGGGAGATAGACCCTATAGTTAGTCCATCATTTTCCTCCTCAGTCTATAACAACCACCCGTTTCAACCAATGGGATCGCTCCATGTTCCTTGGCTTATTTGTCCATCGCTTTGTCTATCAATTTCATTTATCAGCCCGCAGGCGCACAGTGGATCGAGTCAATGGGAGCGATTTGACATGAACTTTTTGACTAAAACTGCAAATTAAGATGTATATTTCATCCAAATATAAATGTTAATGGGTGATTTTAGAGGGAGATTTCACGAGAAAACCAATGAAACCACTCTTAGAACTTCAACGTTTTATATAAACGGGGTTATAAGCGTTTAAAGTTTCCAAACTTTGTCCGACCTCTTTTATCGACTCGATCCACTGTGAGGTGGTTGGAACGAACTCAAATAGGGAAGCCATGACCCACACAGATGGGTTTAGGCGTTCTATCAGTATGCAGAATCTGAGGCGCCGAATGCAAATAGCGCAAGGAAGGCTGTAAAATCTCGGCTTTTTACGTTAAAGGCAGCCTTGCCAACGGCCTTTGAGGCGATAACTGGGACTAATCAGTGACTAGACAAATAGACACAACGAGTTAAATCCTGCTCGGGTCGGATTCGCGACTTAAGTCAATGCTCTCTTCCTCCACTTGCCAGGTTATACACTGGTTGTAAACTTCAGCTTTTAAAAACGGAGGGTATGGATTCGATCGACATAAATCGATCGAAGAATGAAAACGTGAATCGATCGACATGAATTGATTGACCCGATTCGATTGACAGTTAATTTAGAAACACCCGAGTCCATCCGATCGACACGAATGGATCAAAAATCGAAAACGTGAATCGATAGACACCGATTCGACCGATAACCTTGAATCAATCGACAAACCCGTGAATCGATCGACAAACCCGTGAATCGATCGAAAAACCCGCAAGTCGATCGACAAACCCGTGAATGGATCGACAAGCTCGTGAATCGATCGAATTTTGTCGATCGAATCGGTGTCGATTGATTCACGTCAATCGACTCACATTGGGGGAAAAAAACACATCGGATCTTGAGTCCACACTCTTGAAAACATTGACAAGAAAAAATACTCTTGATTCAATCAGATTTTTGCCTAAATCAAAAGGAAATCCGCTCAAATTAAGAGGCTTGGTTCTTTTGAATCAAGAGTATTTTTTCTTGTCGATGTTTTTAAGAGTTTGGACACTAGATCCAACGTGTTTTTTTCCAGTCCACGTTTTCATTTTTCGATCCATTCATGTCGATTCAATCGACACGGGTGTTTTTAAATTGTGTGTCGATCGAATGGGTGTCGATTGATTCATGTCGATCGGTTCACGTTTTCATTTTTCGATCGATTCGTGTCCATCAAATCCATACCCTCCTTTAAAAACCACCGGGTTTAAGCGATGACATCGCTCTATTTTCCGTTTATACACGGTAAAACGTATCAAATTAAGCCCTTAATGACAACCGGGTCCAACCGATAAAATCGCCCCGCTTCCCAGTCTTCCTCTTATCTAACGCTTTGCCTTTCAAGTTTAAGATGGTGTTAAAAAAGGTTTATCTTCCGAGGGTCAAGTTTTAAAGGGACATGAAAAAAGATTTTGCATACAATATTTTATATTTCTGTTCGTAAAAATTACCGAATGTTTCGCATACTATCATGAACTTGATAGACAAAGCGTTCGACAAAGAAAACGAGTGGGAGATGGAGAGATTCTATTGGTTCAATCTGGATTTAGGTTGTCAATGCTCTTCCTCCACGTACAGAATCGCCAGGTTATACACTGGAACATGTATAATCTCTAGTTTTTTAATAACCACCGGTTTCAACCTATAAAATCTCTCCATTTTCAGTCTTTTTTTTCTTTTCCAATGCTCTGTGCATCATTCAGTATGGTTTAAGGTAGAGTTTGATTGCCGAATGTCATGTTTCGAAAGAAAACATGCTAAAATCGATTTTTTTTACAATTTTTCCGATTTCTGATCATAAAAATTGATTTTCTGCATACCATCATGAACTTGATAGACAAAGCGTTAGACAGAGGTAGCGACTGGAAAATACAGCGACTCTTTCGGTTGAAACGGGTGGTTTTTAAAAGCTGAGGGGGCAAATGATAAACTATATTTCATTTTGTAATTAGGTACTACAATGGGCCTGTTGCAAACTTTTGCTAGAGCAGAATGAAGAGTTGTTTCCTATAGAAACTCCAAAAAACCCAAAAACTTGGGTAAAGAGACTCCGGGCAAGTCACCATCCTCTTGCCAAAACCCTCCAAAAGCTCTTCTTTGTTCCCCTCTTCAGTGGAAAAAGAAAATATCACACTACGACAGTTTCCATTTCTGTCATAGAGTACCCCAAGCGGACCAAAGAACGGAACTCTTAGTCGTTTACACATTTACCTATTTAACAAAATCTCCAGGAGGTCACAGACAGGCTGGCAGCCCCTCATCGGACCAAAACGCACACCGTACCGTTTTTTTCCTTGTAGGTATGTGCCCCCAAAGTACATGAAATGACTCCTTGAGGGGCGGGCAAGTTTGATTGAAATTCACGTTGTCTTCTGAAAATGAGCTAAAATTTTTACCTTGAAGAAGAAGAAAATCGAGTTATCATTTTCTTCCATACACGGTAGGTATGCCTATGAGAGGCACCAGGAACGCCTTCCAAAATTATTGATGCAACCCGCACGACTCCGAAGTCAGCGGAAACTTTCTTGAAGCGTCTCCTAAGATTTTCCCTACGCAATAATCCCCTTCAAAAATGAATGATGCAACAAGCGCGTCCTGTTTGACCACGAAAGCTCCTCAGATGAGAAGTCTTTTGGTCTGGTCAGAAAAATATTCGAACTTTATTTTTCATCTTCTCTTCTCATTTCCCGCATTGACGGAGGCGAAATTTTTTGGAAAGCATGACGCGCCCGGCCCAATGCTCTCACTGAGGATCAACCTGTAGATAGACTGCTAAAAATATTTAGGAAACAGATGTTCGGGCTCACTGAGAAAGAGGCCAATTTCCGAACTGATAGTACGGGATCAGAATGGAAAAAGTCAATTATGACTACGAGGAGGCTTTGTACACTTCCAAATAAACAGTGCCGTCTTTGTTGTATAAGTATTCCTGAACGATCATTCATAATGGAAGGTCATATTCTATTCGCACTTTTTTTTACGCATTGGGCCGGGCGCGTCATGCTTTCCAAAAAATTTCGCCTCCGTCAATGCGGGAAATGAGAAGAGAAGATGAAAAATAAAGTTCGAATATTTTTCTGACCAGACCAAAAGACTTCTCATCTGAGGAGCTTTCGTGGTCAAACAGGACGCGCTTGTTGCATCATTCATTTTTGAAGGGGATTATTGCGTAGGGAAAATCTTAGGAGACGCTTCAAGAAAGTTTCCGCTGACTTCGGAGTCGTGCGGGTTGCATCAATAATTTTGGAAGGCGTTCCTGGTGCCTCTCATAGGCATACCTACCGTGTATGGAAGAAAATGATAACTCGATTTTCTTCTTCTTCAAGGTAAAAATTTTAGCTCATTTTCAGAAGACAACGTGAATTTCAATCAAACTTGCCCGCCCCTCAAGGAGTCATTTCATGTACTTTGGGGGCACATACCTACAAGGAAAAAAACGGTACGGTGTGCGTTTTGGTCCGATGAGGGGCTGCCAGCCTGTCTGTGACCTCCTGGAGATTTTGTTAAATAGGTAAATGTGTAAACGACTAAGAGTTCCGTTCTTTGGTCCGCTTGGGGTACTCTATGACAGAAATGGAAACTGTCGTAGTGTGATATTTTCTTTTTCCACTGAAGAGGGGAACAAAGAAGAGCTTTTGGAGGGTTTTGGCAAGAGGATGGTGACTTGCCCGGAGTCTCTTTACCCAAGTTTTTGGGTTTTTTGGAGTTTATATCATCTCATTTTTGCAAGAAAACTGTTATTTTACCAAATGAAGTCCCGCACTTGTGAAGGAATTGGATTACATTTAACAATAAGGAACCATTACCTCTGGCTCTCCCATAGAAGCACATATCTGCATAGGGAAACCAATAGCATGTATTCTGTTTCTAAAATGGACCAGAAATAGTGGCTCCTAATTGCAAAATGTAATCCATTTAATGCTTATAGCTATGAAGTGGATATCTCCTTGCTGTGTAGCAAAGTTTCTCGGATCCGTCTTACTTTTTTACACCCTTGACTGTCATTTTTAATTAATCAGTTCAAAGCTGTTTCGACGATTAATCATTAATTGTTAGATCGAAGAAGAAATTTTCTTCAGAAAGCTATGGCTGAATTGACTTTACAACTGAACTTGTGAGAGCTCAAATGAGGCAAATTTTGCAGAAAGTTATACATGGTAAGTGATAATTATTTCAACGCTCTCTTAGTTTTAAAAAGAGATGAGTTTTAAAAATCAAAATCTACACAACTGTAGATATCCCTGAAAAGAAATACAATTGTAGAATCCCAAGAAAAGAAAAAGAAGAAAGAAAAGAAATACGAAGAAATTCAATGATAAATTGCAACAACGGTAGGTACTTATTTCAAATTAATTGCTCTAAAAATTGTTCCTTCAATGAGTAAATAGGCAACATTCTCAACACTACAATGCAATAGAAATAATTTTACCATGGAATTGAAATTCAAAGAAATGTGTGCAGCTGCTTGAGTAATAGAAGTTTGGAAATCAGGGCATTCAACAGCTTCCCAGACCTCATTAGTGTTACAATCTAAAAATTGTAAGGATTAAAAGTGTCAAGCTCTCAAAATTTTTGTTCTCTGATTATCAAGAAGCCTTGCTAAAAATGTTCAGTGTCATTTTTATTTTTGTTTGTGAAAGGAAATTATTTTAAGATTTTTTGGCATTCTTGGTGTCCTCTGAGACTCTGAAAATTTTTGTACTTTATTTTTCATCAAATAATGAACATTTTCATTGTAATTTTTGTCTATATTTAGGAGAGTACATTATTCGATGATTATCTTCAGTATGTATTAGATCTTTCCCCCAGCGACAAGGTTTACTGAAATTTTATGAGATCTATATAGTTCTCATAGGTACTGACCTGCATCATGGTCATAGTATCATCTTTGAGGAGTAAATGAAAACAAATTATTTTCTCTTGGTTCCTCAATTCAGGGCTCTGATGAATAAACCCTGTTTGACAACAATGTTAGTGGGTAAAATTGCTCCCTCCAAAATCCTTTAAGCGGTATCAATTTAGTGGTAAAGTTATCAACGACCCTCATTGAATCTCATCTGGTTCACTGAATTTCTGAGGGATAGACAGGGTGACAGGTTCTGTAAAAGTTAGGAAATTAAGCCCTCCTCACTGTGAAAATATGTCAGGTAGTTTTGCTGCGGAGCATTGAAATTCCTTCTCCCAGTAAAAAAAATTGGACTTTTCAGTTTAAAGAGACTAAACACTTAAAATTAAGTCAAGTAAAAACTTGAAATTTTTGTGAAAAGAATTTTTATCTGAGACACCTAATGTCAAAAGAGGACATTCCAAAATCAGGGAAAAGTTAGTGACCACTACGCTTAAAATCCCAGAAAAGAATTTTCTGCGCATCGAAGTCATTAATTACACAATTTTCAGAAATTATGTTGAATTATTTATCAGCAGAGAAATGAAAAGACTGAAAGTCTTTGAGGATGAACTATGTGGATTGCGGTAAGTAGTTTCCCAGTTTGGCCATGGTATTGATATATTCGTTTCGTCATTAATCATTATCAATAAAAATATCCCTATCTACCATAAATGTTGGAAAACCAGTGTGCATGTAATCTGGTAATCCTTAATTAATCAACTGTAGATTTCTTACCTGCTAAACTGCCTGATGAGTTGAAAAAAATGTTCACTTAGAGACAGATTCTTATGTCCTGGTTCATGCTTTCGTAAGTTGAGTTGCACTGTCAATTCCGTCGCATAGCTTTCAGCAGAAAATTTCTTCCTTGATATGACGTTTGATGATTCATCGTTGAGATAGCTTTGAACTGATTGATGATGAATGGAACTAAAAGTGCCATTAATCGATGAATCAGAGATCAAAGTAAGATGTGAAGCTATAAGAGCAGGGATCGTAACGGACAAAAGTGAACGTCTGTTCTACGTGTCTAAACTGAGACTTATCTGAGAAATTTAGCGACACCACACAGAGGTTTTCACTTCGTAATAAAGCTTAAAATTATTTATCACTGGAGGAGTTTCTTTAGTAAATTAGCATGCTTAAAGGTACATCCTGACGTGAGAGAAAAACAATGGTATTGGTACCTGAGCGTAAGTATGTATGTCCTTGAGTGTTAACGTAGAAAGACTCTTAATAAACATTAAACAAGGAAACAAAACTGGACGAAGGTACTGTAATACCTAATTTACTTTAAAACTGCTAAAAGAAGAACCAAAAGACAAACCTCACTTATCTTAAATGTATAAACACTTGGTATCGCTCAGAGCTCAGAAAAACCTTGAGCGAAATGGACTCATATCCGTAGAATTTGAGGAGTAAAAAGGCTGTAATATGCCAGAAAAATGTGAGCTTCGCACTCTTGAATGGATTCAAGATCACATAATTTTAGTGAAGCGACTTTAAATCACTTGATTTGAACCAAAAATGAAGAGAGAACAATGAGAGAGTAGAATGGTGTGGTTTCGAGTTCTAAGATTGGATATTCAGAATTCACTTCACGATGAGGCGATAAACTTCTGCTCCAGGTTGTAAAATACGATGATAATGCTTGTCACAAACATTGTTGAAGTCGTAAATGGATTGAAATGATTGAAACCAAATGATTCCGTATTGTATCGATCGTTTTTGTTGCTCTGCTCTGTGAAACAGGAACTAACCTAACATTCGTGGTTTGTTTTGTTGTTCCGCTGGTGAGATGCTGACTGCAGAGAGCACTAACATTGTCACTCTACCGTGTGTATGTGTTAGTAAATTCGGGTTTTACGATTTTTGGGACATAATCAAAGCTACAGCCTAAACGGTAAAAGTAAACCCCTACTCATATATAATTTTTAGAATCCTCATAACTTCAGGATGTTCCCTCGAAATAACCATAATTTCATTCCAGAATAGTGTAAGCGAGAAATTCAATGATAAACGTCAGCAGGTCGGGTCGCCCATTGCACCCGAAAAGCAGTTTAGACGCAATATTTTTCTTAGGATGCCTTGGTTATTAATGAAACTTAAACGCGCACTACACGGGAACATGACAATTCTTTTGATATAACATTATATAGGGCTCCGATGTCTCGTATTCTCCATAGCTTTGACAGAGCGTGAAAATGGTCAAAGTGGATACTTTTTGCTATTTTAGGCACATATGCGTAATTATCTCATTTAATAAATCATCAACCTCCTTGAAACTCAACAGTCTGTTAGACGGGACCGAGACGCATCTTTAGACACCAAAATTTCTGAAATCCGTCGCTCCGTTGCTTTGAAAAGTTTACTGAACCGCAACTAAAAACCCAAATAAGCCAAGTTCGTGTAACTATGGTGTCGTTGCCTCGACCGGACTGTGCTGTGTTGCCAATTGTTGGAGGATAGGTTACTTGCCCGGTGGTGGCTACCGCCACTCATGATGATGCCTCAAAAATCACGATGAGCGCATCGGCAAAGTCTGAAATGCACTCATAAATTCACAATCTGCGTAAGAAATTTGCGTTATTTTGAGCTTCCCGCTTCAAAAACGATACTACTGCACAGGTGAACATTTTGTTAGATGAGTCCCTCCATCGTCGGCAATATTCATAATGGCCGACGCTTGCGCAGTTCCGCGAGTAATTCGAGGAGAGTTCAAGATCAATTAAGGCGGGCGAGGAAAATATAAACGTAAACACGCCGATTGTTATCTGGTTTAATCCTGTTCAGATGTTATCTCGTCCCATCACAGGTGTTTCGGCGGACTGGCGTCGGCCATGATGAGTATTGCCGCCAATGGAACGACTCCTCTAACAAAATGTTCACCTGTACCGTAGTATCGTTTTCGAAGCGGGAAGCTCAAAAAACCGCAAATTTCTTGGGCAGATTGTGAAGTTATGAGTGCATTTCAGACTTTGCCGATGCGCTCATCGTGATTTTTGAAGCATTATCTGTAAGGAACAACTCTTAGTTTTGCTCTAGCAAAAGTTTGCAACAGGCCCATTTCTGTCTCAGTTTAGAAACAACGGAAGCACCGTTAGTTTCCATATGCGCATAATCGTTTTTACCGATGAGCTAGAAATTTTAGTTCCCAATAGCAAAATGAAGGCCTCTGAGGAAAAGACTATGAATACACCCTTAATTCCTGGGTCACTCGCAAATATAATAAGCTGCTTACTCATAAAGAAGAAAGCTTGCCAACAAATTTAATAATCTCTATAGCTTACCGAAAAAATCGTCATGAATTTTATTTTCAAAGATGGTCCTTTTTTCAAACTCAATGTGGATAAGACAGGATTGACTTCTAAAGTAAAACATGTGAAATATACATTTCTCAATGGAGAATTTCCATTTATGACTCAGTTTAGACTTTTCGTGTCATTGATTTCTCCATTCAGATCAGTGATTGTATGGGTGAGCCAGATATATTTCCTTGTCGCTAAATGTAGTCCATGTAACACAATTGGAATCCAGTCCATTGAGGCAAGCAAATTAATTTTTCCAACCTCAACATTTGAGATGAAGTCTCGTTCGATCGTCGAATTCAGTTGAGTCAATCTAATGGTGCGTTATACTGCAAAAGGGTCCATCATATATTCGTTTTCACTAATTTTTGTTTTTCTTCTTTTCACCAGGTAAGAAAACCGAGTGTCCCATACGCTGGCTGTGAATCTATTTGTGAGTTTATTTGTTTCTTTAATTGTTTTTTAATCGTCGCTTCGTATTATTGGTGGTAGCGTCAATGGAGCTGTTGACAGGAGTGACATGGCGTGCTTTGCGATTTATCGATTCACCTGTCATTTAAACCTGTAAAAAAGGATCGATGTACAGAGTGTTTACAACGAACATCTTAATAGTCGATTATTTACCACACCCTCAAATGGGAAAATATGGATAATCGATCATTCACGCCTTGCCACTGGTTGTTGGCAGTGCCGTGGCGTGCATTGCGATATATCGATTGTTATGCCATTTAAACCTATGGAAAAGGATCGATAAACAGGGTGTTCGCAGCGAACACCTTAATAATCGATTCTTTACCATAGGTTTAAATGGCATAACAATCGATATATCGCAATGCACGCCACGCCACTGGTTGTTGATCTCACTCGACCGGAATGAAATGCTCATCTACCGATGCGATCGGAGAATGCAGGTCCAATTAGACTGCATGAGTAATCCGAGTTCTGCCGTGCTAAGGAAAAACACCGTATGAGCCATCAGGAGTTGCCGAATTTCCTCTTATAAAATATTAGTTTTTGAAAAAAATTGTGAAAATTAAGCGCTCAGCCGATAGGCAGCGCTTTTTGATTTCGACTTGCCTCTGAGTACTAGTATACTAGTGCTAATGCGTTTAAATGGCGCACCAGCTCATCGATGTGTAGGCTTTTTGGGGGGGGGGATGTCCATTTTTAAAATAAATAAAGCTGTGAAAACTGTATTTTATGCTTTTAACGTAATGCGCAGGTAGTTTCGATCGTTTGTCTATAAGAAAATTTCTTAGCGGTAGAGTAATTCTTATCGAAATTGATCGTTGAACTCAAATGGAGCCTAAAAAAAACGCGCCTGATGAGCTCAACGGTGAGCTCATTTTCGGGAAACAAAAATACGCGTTTACGGTTTCCTTGGTAACCTTTGTTTGCTATCAGCTGATGTTTTATTTCCATTTCCCAGCCAAGTCGACGGAGTTTATACGTCCTTTCTTCACTAAATACATTTACTAACACCTGAGCGCTTTTCTAATACGACAGTATTAGAACTTTCCCGCTTGTTTTTTCTTGAAATTTTCAAATACTTCAAATCAAACTGCTTGTGAAATTCTCTAAAAACTTGGAAGAGAAACAACCAACGGTTTCCTCGAAAATTCATATTATATTGAAGAAAATTTGGCAACGTCTGAAGGTTTTTACAGCGTTTTTCCTTAGCACGGCAGAGCTAGGGAGAACCGGCGACCGTACATCCGTGCACCCTACCCGGAAAAGTATCCCAAGTTCAAATGCGCCGAGTAGTTTTCTTTTTCTGGATACTTTTGCCAAATGATGCTGGAAACTCAGCTATTTTCACCCATTTCAACCCGCGTAAAATATCGAAACTTATGGCACAATTTGGCTACCTTAAGCTCATTACAGTGTTCACTAGGTCAGAAATAAACGCTGGAAGACGATGGGAATATTTACTCTGAGGACGATTCCGCAGTCACCTGATGATCATTGAAAATAATCGATCATCGATATTTCCCCATTTGAAGCTATGGTAATGAAATCGATTATTCAGAAGTTCGTTTCGAGCACCCTGTTCATCGATCCTTTTCCATAGGTTTAGATGGCAGTCGAACAATCGATAGAATGCAAAGCACGCCACGCCACTCCTTGATATGGTGAAAATCGATGCCCATCTTGAAATCGTCTTATACTCTTTTTTGAATAAAATAAAAAAAATTTGCAAAAAGTGGACTCTTTTTGCAGTCGAGGCGGCTAGGCTCCAGCAATAATGGCATATGCGTGTATATTTGTAGTTTTTGCGCCTAGAAGCGACATCGAATGCTGCACTCGAGAAGTATCTCTGTAAATATTACGATCATACGATAAATTATCTGTAAATGAAGTTGTGAGTGGGAAATGTTTGGTTTCAATTCATTCCGTTTTCATCATTCTGGTTAAGCCGCTTTATTTTCATTTTTTTACAGATTTCATACTTTTATTAAGTTTTTAATAAGCCAAACGGACTCGTTTTGTTTGTTAAATACTTTATTTTCAGAGGTTCTTTTTCTTTAGAATTTCCGTATTTACATTAGCATTGAATAAATTCATATTTAAGATTTATCATTCTTTCATTTTACTCTCAAATTCACCCAAATTTCCGCAAGTTCAATTGTAAGCAGGCGCAAAAACAGCACTAACCGTACTTTGTTAAAAGAATCTAAAAATATCTCGAATTAAATTATTTGATAAATTCATGCATAGCTACTCTTTAGGAGGGGTTCAAACCTTAAAAAATACCCGCTGTGTTTCTGAAAAACAAGACATGTCATTCACAGAGGTAAAACTTCAAATGAGTTTTTCTCAGAACAAGGTTTCTCGCATAAGCCATTATTGCCATCTCAATTTGTCAGAAATTAAGAAACAGAGCCCCCACAGCGGGCTAATTATTGTAATTGATAGACAAAGCCATAGACAAAGAGGACAGAGAGAAAATGGAGCAATCTCATTGGTTGAACGATTGGTTGTTATAGACTACCCTGGTAAAAATTGGCAGTAGAATCTGTGTTCCAAAATACCATAGACCTACGGCCGGCTGTAAGATTTCCAATAGCTTCTATAGCCGGCTACACAATTTCTTATAGCCTTTTATATAGCCGATGGCGATTAAGCAACTCACAGTCAGGCGATAAAGTGTATGCTAAACGTCACTAATTTCGGATGCTAGGACTTGGTGAGTTTTTGGACCACTGCTTTCTTTTTGAGCCGTAGTATCTTGATTTATTTTGCGAGGAAAGCTCCGTTCTTTTGATGGATGCCTGCCATTACTAATTTATAAGAGCACCTTCAGTTTCGTATGATACTGTGCAATACCTCTGGTGTGAAATAGTTGCTTCAAGCGCCGTGGCACGCTGCGGCGCGGCAGGCGGGCAGCCAGCACAAAACGCGCATTGGCGCCTACAAACCTAACAGTGATACTTCACGCGTTGCGCAATGCGTGAAGTATCCCTGTTAGGTTTGTAGGCGCCAGTGCGTCGCCGCTCCGCTTTGTGTTAGGCTCTAATATTTAATCTGGCGGAGTCAGCGTTATTCAACTCATGATTTTGAAATATGTTTACACATCCTGTATGGATTATTCTCGTTTTAATTGATGAAAGAAAAATATGTATTAAAGGAAAAATAACGTGTGTTTTGTAAATATTAAGGTGGTCGTTCCGTATCGAACTTAATGATTTCCAAAGCACACGAATTTCTACACAATTTCTTATAGCCTTTTATAATCGATGGCGAAAAAGCATCAGCCAGGCGATAAAGTGTAAAGCCCGGCTATAGGAACTATATAGCCCGGCTGCATAATTTTTTATCGCTCCGTATAGCCCGGCCGTATGATTTTCTCCGCATTCTACGGCCAGCTATATGATTTTCTGTAGCCTTCTTTAGCCGGCTATAAGAATTCCTATGGTATTTTGAAACGCAGCTCTTATCGCCAATTTTTACCAGGGTAAGGAAGCAAATGTTGGACTTATTGGACCACATTTTGCAATAAGGAACCGTTATTTATGGCTCATTTTAGAAACAACATATATGCCATTGGTTTCCGTAAGCAGAAAGGTGATTTTATGGAAAAGCCAGAGCCCGTGGTTCCCTATTGCAAAATTTAATCCAAGTATAGGGTCTCTCTTGGGTTGTCGTCAGGCAAGCCATTATTTTCCACCTTTGTCTATAACAACCGCACGTTTCAACTAATAAGTTCGCTTCGTTTTCCGTTTGTCCTCTTTCTCTATCAATACCAATAATCACCCTGCAGTTTAGTATTTCGAAACTGTAAGTTTTCGTCATAACACATCAAGACGGTAGCTTTGTCGAGGCTACCATAGAATACCGATCGAAATGAAACTCAATGAATAAAAAATTTGTTTGGAGGCCTTTTTTGTGCTCGTTGTGCAGTCACCTCACAATCGGAGGCGACAAAAAATTACGACACCGGAATGCAGGCACGCGTCCAGCCCGAGAAACTCAGGTTCACGCATCGCGCGTGGCGTGGTGTGCTTTGCGATATATCGATGGTCGATATGCCATTTAAACCTATGTAAAAGGATCGATAAACGCGGTATTCGCAACCAACATCTTAATAATCGATTCTTAACTATAGCTTCAGATGGAGAAATATCGATACTCGATCATTGACGCCTCGCCACCGGCGCACAGTGGATCAAGGCAATCAGAGAGGTCGGACATGCAATGTTTGACTAAAACCGAAAATTTTTGTGTATAATTCATCACATTTTGACTTTTAATAGATGCTTCTGAAGGAAAATTTCACCAGAAAACCAATGAAACAACTTTTAAAACCTCAAAATTTTGTTTGAATGGAGTTATAATCATTTCAAGTTTCCAAATGTTGTCCAACTTCTCCTACTGAATCGATCCAATGTGCGGCATCGCGCAAGTTTTTGATAGTCTTTGGAGAGATTCTTCGAATTCTCGTTGGATGAATGATTACGATGCTTGTTAACTTCTTCACCTTCTCAGGCAATCTGTCATTCGCCGTTCGTTGAACATGACCATACCAGCCAAGCTGTTTGGTCGTAATTTCATGCACGATGCTCTGCTCGGTGTTCATGATCTCACGCACTCTTTCGTTCCTTACGTGATCCCTTCTCGAGATTCCGGCAGATCTTCTCCACACATGAGGCCTAGGTTCTGCGAAACCCCTGTTTCATTTCAAGTTCAGTTTTAGTAGATGTTTTTGGATCCGAACTTGATTGTTAGGTGTCTTAAAATCGATTTCGAAAAAAATCGATTTGTTTCTGAAATCGATTTTTCCCACCCGATTTCCAAATCAAATCGATATCCCGAAATCGATCTATTCGAAAAAATCGCCCTCCCTCGTCCGGACCCCAATCTTACCCCATTCGACAGCTTGTGTTACGCTGGAAGTAGGGATGGCGAGTTTTAATCGATGTTTCGAGCTGAAATCGAATCGTTGAAAAAATTCGAAATGCCCTACGTTCATGTGTCACATAAGGCCTAGGTCCTGTGTAACCCGAGTTTCATTTCAAGTTCAGTTTTAGTAGTAACAAGGTTTTGGATCCGAGCTTGGATTTTTAGGTGTTTCAAAATCGATTTTTTCTGATTTTTCCATCAGACTTTTTTCTGAGAGTGATTTTTTCCATCTGATTTTTTTCTAAAATCGATTTTTTCCATCCGATTTTTTCCATCCGATTTTTTTCTGAAATTGATTTTTTCCATCCGATTTTTCCGAAATCGATTTTTTCCATCCGATGTTTCTCTGAAATCCATTTTTCCATCCGATTTCAATAACAAATCGATATTTCCCATCCGATTTCGAAATCAAATCGATATCCCGAAATCGATTCATTCGAAAAAATCGCCCTCCCTCATCCGGACGCCAAATCCTACCCCATTGGGCAGCTTGCGTTACGCTGGAAGTATGACTCGACAACACGAACAAGATCCCTCGATGGTGGGGGGGGGGAGGAGGTCCCCGCAACACAATTAAATCATCATATCCTCCTGAAACACTGTCGCTAGATAGTGCCGAAAAATCAACACTTCTCCCCGTTTAAAGCAACGAAGGATATCCCCGCATCGTCGGCTCATCTGGCAACCTCGCCGCGGGAGACAAAGTGCAGTGTAAACAATGTACTAATTGCTCCACTCTTTGTCGATGCCACCGCTACGGATGCATTGATGCAGACGAGGGAATAAACAAGCATGCTCACTGCCAGATTCATCCGTGAAAAAGTGAATTTTTAATCGTCATATTCGATAACTAAGTAGAGAATTTGCAGGTGTCTGAGATTGGACGAATTTCGTGTTTAAGTGGAAACCACTGAGTGAAATGAACACGAAGATACCCTTGGTTCATATGGAGAAGATATGGCAAAATGATCTAATCTGCTAAAATACATGTGTTAAAATGGGAAATGCCGCCAGATGACGTCAGTAGGCGGTGCATTTTCTCACTTGCAAATGTATTTTTATAGTATTTCCCATGTCAGAAAAAAATTATAAAAAATACTGTGAAATCAGCTCTTTAAGCACTTTTAGATGTAGCAATAAAAAATTTCCATGCAAATTCTCCAATGTGTTTTCGAGAGGAATGCGGGTTGGTTACCTATTCTGCCGTGTTAAGGAAGAATGCCGAATGTACATTAAAGAGTTGCCAAATTTCCCTTGATAAAACATGTATTTTCGACGGAATTCATGCATATTTTTCCTTGAAACCGTCGGATATTTTAGATTAAATTGCGTACAAAATTGTGCGGAAATTTCGGAAAAAAATATTCACAATTTTCCCGGTAAATTCGAGTTTTACAGGAAGGCCTAAAATATCTGTTCCTGAAATTGGATTGCATTTCGCAAAAAGGAACCACACGCATTCCAGTGTCGCTGAGATTGTGCAACCTTTTTTCACCTTGCAAGTAGAAACTGATCATCTGAAAAAGTTATATCTTTACTTCCTATAAATTATGAATTTAGAACGAAAATTACCTTTGTAAATTTAATTTTTTTTTCATGATTTCCATAATTTTTTGCAAGAATTAAAGTCATTCAATCCTAGCAACATTGGAATGCTCATGGTTCCTTTTTGCAAAGTGCAATCTAATTGAGAAATAAAGTCCAGTTTTAGAACGAAAGGCAGTGTGTTAAAGGCAACGCGTGAAGATGAGCAACCGAAAAGGGGTGCGTTAATGGAGCAGCACAAAGTTTTCGACATGATAAAATTTCCATCAAACCGCCATCAAAGTCAAGGCAGCGATGAATGATGAGCAACGGCTGGTTCCCGATCGCTGATTGGTGCAATTACGTGGAACTGGTTCAGCCGTAATAGCTCCGATCGGTTGCTGCTCAACAACTCATTATGTTGGAAATGTGACCCACATTCGTAGCTCATGCGAATCTAGAAACATGGGGATCTAGTATACGGAAGCATATTTGAGCGCAGGTTTTAAAGGGTCCCAATGGCTCGTTATGCATTTTCTGATCAAAAACCTACACTCTTGAAAAATGGAGAGGTGAAATTCGGTGACGAAGTCTATATAGCGCCCGAAAATACCAAGTGGGGGTTGATTTGAATGCAAAATGAAAATAGCACCATAAAAGCGCTTAAGTCATCCGCAAAAAGAAAAGATTCCTCTTGTACCTAACAGTGTTACCTAGTCACTCCGTAAGGAAAATAGATTCCAATGCAATATGAATGCATTATTTTTTAGAGATTCTAGTGCGGCCACGAGTTAGCTTCAAAAATTAAAAATTTTATGTAAGTGAGTGATTGTTTCTAAGAGTTTTTAAATTTTTGTAAATTTTTTAAATTTTACATATTCAACGACTTGTGTAGTGATTTAAACTCCTGTAACATTTTCTCATGCATATTTTTCCTTGAAATTTTCAGATATTTCAGATTGAATTGCGTACAAAATCGTCTGAAATGTTCTGAAAATAATATTCGAAAATTTTCCAGTAAATTCGGTGTTCATCGAAGGAACCTTGGCAATGTCTGAAGGCTCATACGGTGTTCTTCCTGAGCACGGCCGTATGGCCAAGATACTATAGTGGAGGGTCTCTTGTCTCCGAGTTGGATAAACAATCCTCGGTCAGTATAGGTGTGTCCGTGTCCTTAGCCAGGAAATTGATGAGGAAATTGGTGGGGATTCGGCGAAACCGCGTTGTCTTCGTCCCGTTGCAAAACTGGCCTCCAGCCGCTTTCGATGATTGCACTTCGCGGGCCGTCGCATCGTCGCGAGCTTGTCGCTAGCATCGTTAATTTTTATGAAGCCTCGCCCCAAGGTTTCGGGCCGCTTTTTCCCAGACCACGCCGCAAAGTGGATCGAGTCAGCGAGAGAGGCCGGACAAAATTTGGAAACCTTTAAAGCGCGTAACTCCGTTTCTACAAAACTTGGAGGCTTTGGAAGTGGCTCCGTTGATTTCCTTGTGAAATTTTCTTCTAGAAGCACCCCTCTAAATTTAAAAATGTGACGAAATAGACTTCAAAATGTGCACACTGGAAAAAAAATCGGATCTAGAGTCCAGACTCTTGAAAACATTGACAAGAAAAGGACTCTTGATTCACTCAGATTTAAGCTTAAATCAAAAGGAAATCCGCTCAAATTAAGCGGCTTCGTTCTTGATATAAGCTTAAATCTGATTGAATCAAGAGTATTTTTTCTTGTCGATGTTTTTAAGAGTCTGGGCTCTAGATCCAATATGTTTTATTTTCCAGTGTAGACTTCAAAATGTTCAGTTTCAGTAAAAAATGCCATGTCCGACGTCTTTGATTGGCTCGCTCCACTGTGTGTCAATAGTTCCGGCAACTCACCCGATGCCATGTTGGCAATCAATACAAGATGTTTCACATTTACCTGAGTGGCGATTGCGATAAGTTGCGATTTGATCGGAGAATGTATCGCGATTTCATAGAAGTAGATTTATTGCAATATTATCGGATATAAAATAGCGATAAATTGCGATTTCACCTGCGGAGTTAGTGATTCCGAGCGGTTTTCGGCGCGTCGCAGCAAAATTGAAAAAAAAAAAAAAATAATCACATAAAGCAGTAAAATCGCGATTTTATCGACAGCGGTCCATCGTAATATTATCGCAGGGTCGGACTGGCTCGCATCTGAGGGCGTAGACCCTTGGCTGGTTAAAGGGGCGTAATGTGATATTTCCTGGTAGGGCGGCTACCATGCGTGGAGAGCGGTTTTGAAAATTTTGGCAAAGCAGCACAAGTTTACGCTATTTTTAGGTTCAAAGTTTATTAATCGCACGGAGTAAAAATTGCAAAATTGAACGTATTGAAGTAACCAACAGACTTCTGAAATTAAAGAAAACATAAAAAATCGAAGCCGCTAGACGCATCCAAGCACCATTATTTTCAAGCTTAAGACGTGGGTCTGCAAATCCATCCTAAAAAGAATTAGACAAGAACCTGAAAAAAGAAGAGAGAACGAGTATCAACACAGCCGAAGATAGGAAAAACGTATTCGGGCCTCTTTTTTAACATTTCTACCGAATCTGAGCGACACCTCATTGACAGCATTTAACAGAGCATTGAGAGCTCAAGATTCGTGTCATCGCGCCTTCAATTTTTCAGGTATGCAGCACGGACTTCCATCAAGTACGAATAGTTGTATCTCTGCGCCGTCGTAAACGCGCATCCTTTCCCTCGATTTTTTCCCATATTGTGTTAGTTTGCGTTTGTCTTATTCGTAATGGTGTTTTTAACCAGTAGCATAAAACAGAGCATTGCGAGTTCACGACTCATGCCATCGCGTCTGACATTTTTCATATGCGATGTGGACATTCATCTTGCTCGAATAGTTGTATCGCGTTTACACTTTAGATGTCTTTTATTTTTGAATTTCGAGATAAATTAAGGTTAAGTTTGCCTGAGATATGCTATGGTATGTCCAAATCAATAGTCATTTTGAAAAGGAAGAAATCTGTTTAAAGGTCTCTCAAGAGTATATAAAGGGTGCGTATGTCTAAAAATCGAATCGACCATTGCTTCTAAGGGAGTTACACATAACGAATGATAGAGGGGGATGATAAAGCGCCTGTACGTCAACAAAAAGGTGGAAATTTTACAGAAAAGTGTTCATGCCTCAGATACTAGTTCTTGGACCTCTGTTCACTACTATCATGCGTAAAAGCACCTTTTTTACTCCTAACTCTCTCTTCTTCTGTTCATTTAAGAAATTTTCCGTATATATTCTGGGTCGTAATTTTTTTTCTCCTCTTTTGCTATCTGTCAGAGGGGCCCGTTTTCGGCGCGCCAAGGGGACGGGCGTATCTGCCAATGGCAGATTGGCCCTATGGCCAGTCTGAGCCTGTATTATCAAACAAAAAATCGTGATGAATTGAGGTGAAATTCCGATTTTATCGTACGCGATTTCATAGAAATGAAGTTGCGACACGGTCGAGGATAATCGTTGAGATGTTGATGATCCTAGCGAATTTATCACCAAAAAATCGTAAAAAAATCCCAACCTATTTTCAAAATATCGAGATTGTTTTTGGAATCCACCCGAAAGGCGACTCGTGGCTCGAATCAGAGGCGGATCCAGCAATTTGGCAACACCGGATTCCCTATATTTAAACCTATGTTAAATAATTTATCCTTGTTGGAGCACCTGACCCCTCCAAGAATCGATACATTTCCATAGGTTTAAACGGAGAAAAACAATGTTGCCAATTCGCTGGATCTGCCAATGGTCGAATACTCCTCGAAACGAAAGTTGCGGCTTTGTCAAGGCTCCAACGCCTCGTCCGCCGCCAAGTTAAAGTATTGGCCGATACAGCAGACGTATTTATGGCAGCGGGGCGATTATTGAAACTGATAGACAAAGCGATAGACAAAGATGACATAGGGGGTATAAAGCAATTATATTGGTTGAAATGAGTGGTTCTCATCGACTAAGGGGGAAAATGATAGACTAACTGTCGGGTTTCTCGTGGGTTGCCGTTACTTAGTCGATTACCTACCTCCTTTGTCCATTGCAACAACCCGTTTCCACCAATAGGATCCCTCCAAATCCCTTTTGTCGTCTTTGTCTATCGCTTTATCTATCAGTTTCAATAATCGGTCCGCAGAAGTAACTATGCATGTGCATTCGAGTTTGCGTACGACATAGTACGTTCTGGCATATTGATACGTGCATATCGGCTGAGGCATCTCCTCCTTGACTTGTTTACTATGCAAAACAGTAATGCACTCGTCCCAAACTCTTAAAAATCACACTCAAGTCTGTCCTAAATCGTTAAACCACAGAAAGATTATAGTCCATTGCTTTTTTTCATCCTATCTATATATACTGGAGAATTTGCACGCAAAATTATTTCGCGTCCATGCATTGGATTCAGAAATCCAGAGCGCCTTCGCTTCTTCGTGTATGCAACGCGGACATCCATCGAGTACGAATAGTTGCGTCCGTGCGTTGGTTTCAGAAACCCAGAGCGCCTTCGCTTCTTCGTGTATGCAACATGCACATTCAAAGAGAACGAATAGTTGCGTCCATGCGTTGGATTCAAAAATCCAGAGCGCCTTCGCTTCTTCGTGTATGTGACGCGGACATCCATCGAGTACGAATAGTTGCATCGTCTAGGCGATCCTATTCACTCACGGTGAAAATCCGTCAATGCGCATCTACGAGACGTCAACGTCTAGATTTTGAGTTGTTGTTGTTGTTGCTGTTGCTTCTCTTCTCTTTCTTCTTCTTTTTCTTCTTCTTTTCCTCCGATTTCAAATGAGTCCCTCGTCCTAATTCATGTCGGAAGTCATACGCCCGGACTCCGCGAGAAGCATTGGCCGATCCAGGAAATTGGCAACATTGTCTTTTCTCCATTTAAACCTATAGAAATGTATCGACTCTTCGAGGGGCCAGGTGCTCCGAGAAGAATCGATTATTTAGCATAGGTTTAAATGGAGGAAATCCGGTGATGTCAAATTGCTGGGTCCGCCTCTGATGCGAAGAGATCTGCACAGGTAGAGAGCATCGCGTAGCTTTACAGGAAGCGTTGAGCACGAGAAAGTTGCGGGGAAGGTGCTGAACGCTTTTGCCGAAAAGCGGAAAATATTCGCACATCTCACCGAGATTTCCGCAATTTACGCTCTCGGTTTGGCAACGCGGCGGCTGCGCGAGCTAATTTTTCTAATTGAATACGGCGGAATCGAATGTGCGTTTTCTGCGATCGTTTACGAGCGACCGGGCAGCACGGTTGCCGGATTCAAGCATTGACTATCGATATTTCCCTCATTTAAAGCTGTGGTGAAGAATCGATAATCGAGGTGTTTTTTGCTAACACCTCGATAATCGATCCTTTTCCATAGGCTTAAATGACAGCTCAATCGATTCATCGCAAAGCACTTAACGCAAATGGCGAAGCGTGAATCGCCACCATTGATCGAAAAATCGCACACGGGGCGAATTCATACCGGAATCACACTCTGAATTAAGTGGCTGAATATGGGAGTCAACAGCCATCGCACTGGAAAAAAAAAACCACATTGGATGTAGAGTCCAGACTGGCCCAGACTCTTGAAAACATTGACAAGAAAAAGGACTCTTGGTTCAAGCAGATTTAAGCTTAAATCAAAAGGAAATCCGCTCAAATTGAGAGGCTTGGTTCTTGATTTAAGCTTTGAATCAAGAGTATTTTTTCTTGTCGATGTTTTTAAGAGTCTGGACTCTACATCTAATGTGTTTTTTTTTTCCAGTGCGCTTAACGGTTGAAATTTTGCAAATTTGAGTTTATAGGTCTGATTACACGATCAAATCCCGAACCAATTGTGATCAAAGTAGACCAGTTGATGACTGATTGTCACCATACAACAGCCCTTTTTGATCAAAATTGGATGGACCGTCAAATTTTAATCAGAGAAGAGTGCTACCATTCATCTTTTCCTGCCGCACGAAACATTTCTGCTAAGATTTCATTTTAAGATCAAGCAAAGTGATGATTTTGAGACTGATGACTCCCGGCACTTTGATGGTAATTGGTTCGGGAATATGATCGTATATCGAGACCTGTATTTTCATCCAGATGTGTATCACATCTATTCGAACAAATCCGACGTTATCCGATGATCGCTGAGAATTGTTACTAACTTTCGCGCGACACGCGCAAATTTCAGGCATCGCATCGGACTGATGACTTCCACCTTCAAGCCTTATTCAGCTCCCTCATTCAGCGTGTGATTCCGGCATCAAGAACAAAATCTTCCGAGATCTGGAATTATCTTGTGCAGTGGCGTTTCGCACTTTGTGATATATCGATTGATCTGTCGTCTAAACCTACACTGAAAAAAATAGTATGCTGTTTCAGCACCTAGGATGTCAAAAATGTGTCTGGTGATCCCAAAATGCTGCCTTTACAGCCCTCTCAGTTAACTTTACATCCTAAGAATGCAAATTCAACTGCGTGGGCAATCAATGTAGCATCTTAGGATGACCAGACACATTATTGACATCCTAGGTGCCAAAACAGCATATCATTTTTTTCGGTGTATGAAGAAGGATCGATGAACATACAAAACAACCTAACAATCGATTCTTCTCCAGAGCTTTAAATGGGGAAATATGGATAATCGATCGTTCAGGCCTCGCCACTGCCTCGTGGGCAAGTCTCGAGAAGAGAGAGTGCCCGGAACGTCCCGAGGGCAGTGTCACTGCGCAAGGCCCAAAATTAGACAAGAAAACAGCCTCCAAAACAATTCCTTCTCCCACCGATTCGCGCTTCCGAACCTACTGATCATTAGAGATTTCAACCTCCACCATCAATCAATTAGTGATTCACGCGTTTTTTATGCTGTCCCCCTTCAATTTATAGCTATGGAATTGTATCGATTCTTAAAATTATGTACCACACGCAATAAACGCAAAATGTAAAGCAACTTTTTTCAACATAAAATTCATCGTAACTATTTCAAGCTGACGCTACCCTAGGATTGCAGGAAGGATTCTTCTGGAAAATCGGAATTTTAGTCTGTAGATAAATTCTTGAGAAATTTTCGTGCCGAAAAGAATTTTCCAAAATCTTTAAATAGAGTCAAAAGTACTTTCTCTAACCCACCATCGATATCGATCCATTGAAATCGGCTGCAAAATGGAAACAGTACTTCTGACTTTATTTAAGGACTTCGGATGGTGATTTCCAGTACGGACCCTCCTTAATGATTGATCTGCAGACTGAAATGTCAATTTTTCCGACATCACCCGTCGAATGGTTAAACTTTGAAAAACAAAAGACAAAGTTTCTTGGATCCAGAGTCCAGATTCTGAAAAAATTTGACGGAGAGAAACTCTCGATTAAATAGGATTTTTGCTCGAATTGAGAGACAAACCTCTTACTCTAAGCGGATTTCCCTTCGATTCAAGCAGAAAGTATTTTTTCTTGTCAATTTTTTTAAGAATCTGGACACTGAATCTAAGAAACTTTTTTTCCAGGTAGGGAATCGAGAGTCAAGACTCTTAATTTAAACGAATTTCCTTTCGATTCAAGCATTTCTTGTCAATTTTGTTTAAGAATCTGGACTATAAATCCACGAGACCTTTTACTTTCTCGCCACCCTAGGGTAGAGGAATTAGTGTCATCCTTCAAGGGGGAGGAAAAAAATTTGAAATTTCATCATTCCTAGACGTTTTAAGGTCCCTGGAGTCAAAATAACCATACTTGAAAAAATGTGTGTTCCCCAAATCTGTGTACAGCCATCTCAGAATCGATCTGTTCAATTTCATTCCAAATTTGCAGAGAAGACCATATCCATGGGTTCCTTATGCACGTTAAACGATTGTGGAGTACGCTGAATTTTTTTTTTTTTGGGGGGGGGGAGGGGCTAGGGGCCAATGTTGATGCTCAGCAAAATCACACGGAAAGCTCACTTTGACGGACTGTAGTTTTTGAAAAAATGCCTTTAATTCCTTGAAAATTGACACAAAAGCACCACAAGGGTCATTCATTTAAGTTCCTAAAAGATATGTGGACTAAACTCAAAATTGAAGGGATACGGGTCATATGGCGAGGGCACTTTTTTCCAGGTAAGGGAATCGAGAGTCAAGACTCCTAATATAAGCGGATCCCATTTTGATTGAAGCGAAAATCCGATTGAAAGAAGGGTCTTTTTTCTTGTCAATTTTCAGAGTCTGGACTCTGAATCCAAGAGACTTTTTCTTCCAGTGTGATTCCTGAATACATATACAGTGTTATTCCTCATATTGTTTTTTCCACTTTTTCTCTCTTTTTTTTTTGCGCGACGTGCATTCCGCCGCCCGCGATAAGGCGAGAAAGTTTGCCGGGCGGGCCCGGTAGCGAACTTGAACTTTCGCGGGGCCGACCAGCGCCAGCTCGCCATCCGTGCCGTAAATTCATCAAACTCGCCAACTGGCTCCCTCCTCGCCCGCCCCCCATTTCCTCCCCGCGGCGGGGGAGAGGGGGGGGGCTTGTTGAGTCGTTGATCCCCGGCGTTGCCGGACTTCACTTTCGCCGGCGGTGGCGCACGGTGGATGGATCGAGTCGAATTTTGGAAACTTTGGAACAAGATTGGAAACTTAAAACGCTTATGACTCCGTTCATACAAAACTTTGAGGTTCTAAAAGTGGTTTCATTGGTTTCCTCGTGAAATTTTCTTCCCGAAACATCCCTCGAAAATTTAAATGTGACAAAATAAACATCCAAATTTGAAATTTTCGCCAAAAATGCCATGTCCGACCTCACCTATGTGCATTGGCGGATCCAGCGAATTGGCAACATTGTCTTTTCTCAGTTTAAGCCTTTGGAAATATATCGATTATTAGAGGGGCCAGGTGCTCCGGAAAAAATCGATTATTTAGCATAGGTTTAAATGGAGGAAATTCGATGTTGCCAAATTGCTGGATCTGCCTCTGCCTATGTGCTCGTTCCACTGGGTGGCGTCGCGTCGCACAACGGATCGAATCAATAAAGGAGGTCGGACAACATTTGGAGACTTTAAAAGCTCGTAACTCCGTTCATGCAAAAATTTGAGGTTTTAAAAGTGGTTCCATTGGCTTTCTCGTGAAATTTTCTTTTAGAAGCACCCCTCACAATTTAAAATGTCTTGAATTAAACATCAAAATTTGCAGTTTCAGTCGAAATTTTTTTATTCGACCTATCCAATTGACCCGATCCACTGTGCGTCGCTAGAGTTGTCGCCGGGAAAAGTGAAAGGACACCACCACCGGTCACGACGCTGTATTGTCCTGCCGCAGCGGCGGCTCCAGCAATTTGGCAACACCGGATTCCCTCCATTTAAACCTATGTTAAACAATCGATTCTTGTCGGAGCACCTGATTCATTTAAGAATCGATACATTTCCATGGGTTTAAATGGAGAAACACAATGTTGCTAATTCGCTGGATCCGCCAATGTAAACATGGCGGCGGAGATGGGATGATAGATGGCTTTGCCTGCGGCTTCGATGCTGTAACCATTGGCGATTTCAGCAAGTTGGCAAGACTGTTAGGACTCCATTCAAATCCGTTGAATATCGATTCTAGGTGAAACAGGATGCCGTAATCGATTGTTTAACATACGTTTAAATGGAGAAAAAGTGGTCGAGCTGCCCAGTGGCGTGGCGTGCTTTGCGATGTATCGATGGCTCTGCCATTTAAACCTATGATAAAGAATCGACTATTAAGGTATTTGCTGCGAACACCCTGATCATCGATCCTTTTCCATAGGTTTAAATGGCATAACAATCGATATATCGCATAGCACGCCACGCCACCACTGGAGCTGCCGAAGTTGGGGTCACACACGTGAAGCACTAAGGTATTTCGGTTGATCCTTCCAATGGAGTCAACCAAAAACCGAAGTACTTCGGGTATGTCCCTTGAATTCGACATTCTTGGACCTCAAATTGTTGGATTCTTGATCCAAAAATCTTAAAGATCCATATGACGGCAATTCAATACTATTTAGTCTACTTAAATGAAGTATTTTTTTCTCCAGCGTATTTTCATTACATTATAGAGACTATAGTGTTAAGTTAGGTGAGATTAGATTAGATTAGGTTAGATTAGAAGTTCGTTTTAGTTCTTCGGAAAGTGTCGCTTTTTTATGCGCATGATCATACTCATTGTCAGTCTCTCGGGCAAAAAAATTAATTAATGACGCATTCTAAAAATTCAATTACGAATAGAATAAAATAAATTTGTTGCATTTAGCCACACTCAATTTTAATTGTTACATTTAGCCACACAACATCTATAAGGTGTGGTTAAACGCAAAAATTTTTGTTGGGCGGCGCCTCGAGCTGTGGCTATAAATAAATGAGATGTAATCGAAAAGAAGTACAAAAATGCATGATGTACCATTGCTTTCTCTCGGTGGAGAAGCAATGAACAAAAATCAGACAGCAAGCACGCCGTGTTTAACTTTATGGAGTATTTGCAAACGTTGGTTCGTAGCTCATCACCAATGCCCTTACAAAATGGTTTTTTATTTGTAAATATTTGATTAAGAGCGCGAGCAGGTGCTGTTGTCACCAAGGTTGGCATCGAGGTTATAACCAAGGTAATTTAAAACGAAATCATGGCACAGGAATTGAAAGCACGTGCCCTGAGTTTGCGATATTTCAGAATTATTTCCCCCAAAAACATTACGAACCCCAATTGCTGTATTTCAGAATGGAGCACCAGAAAAGGTACGAAGTTAAGCACTTTGATACACGTTTCTTAACCACAGTTTTACGTAGAGCACGATTCAGGCAACGTTTTTTTTT
Organism: Bemisia tabaci; assembly: GCF_001854935.1. Lineage (NCBI taxonomy): Eukaryota > Metazoa > Arthropoda > Insecta > Hemiptera > Aleyrodidae > Bemisia > Bemisia tabaci. The sequence continues at coordinate 90,960 of NW_017547095.1, forward strand.
GGGGGGGGGGGGTCATGGCCCCCAGGTGCCAGAAAGGGTAACACCCCTCACACCCCATATAAACATTTTCAAATAGGACCTCCCCTACTTGTGACACATCGGTGGATGGCGTACGGACCGTTTCCTCTGCTCATCCTGGTACGACAATACTGACCTCCAATCTAGTAAGTGCGGAGCAAATTAATTGAAATTATAATATCAACTCAGTCGAAATAAATCCTTAAGTGGTCGTCTAATCATGCAGAGTCGAAGCAATGACGCATTCTAATTTTTGTGTTTTTCTTCTTTTGTGCAGGTAAGGGAACCAAAAACTCCTTCCGTTCGTCGTAGAATCTATTCGTAAGTCAATTCATTTCTCTAATAGGTTTTTAATCGTCGTATTATCCACACGGAGAAAAAAACATCGTGCATGGGACCCGAAGTTGAGGTCATATGGATCTCAGAAGTTTTCTGATCACGCATCCGAAAACTTGAGGTCGAGCCGCCGAAGTTCGGGTCAGACGTCGAGGCGCTTCGGTATGCACCGGAGTACTTCAGATGTGTGACCTGAACCCTCTGGTATATATCGAAGTACTTCAGATGTCTGACTCGAACTTCAGAGTTACAGCCCTTCATAGTTTGAGTAAAAAAAATCGTGTTTTCTTGAGTGAAACGACAGCTGTGGTTGAACACGAATAGAATACGGCACTCTGAGCGCTCTTGAACACGACGTCCTGGATGAAAATCATGGTATTACACGGAGAAAAAAACTTCGTGCGTGGAACCCGAAGTTTAGGTCATATGGATCTCTGAAGTTTTCAGATTGAGCATCTGAACACTTTAGATCTAGCTGCCGAGGTTCGGACCTCACATCTGAAACTTCAGTTCTTACATCTGAGGTACTTCAGATGAAAGAACCGAAGTTTTCGGATTTGAGAACCGAAGTACATCAAATGTAAGAACTGAAGTTTCAGATGTGTGATCCGAACCTCGACAGCTGGATCGAAAGTGTTCAGATGCTCAATCCGAAAACTTCAGAGATCCATATGACCTAAACTTTGGGTCCCACGCATGAATTTTTTTTCTCCGTGTACGAACTGAATAGTTCAGTAGACGCTTCCGCCGAACTTCGGTCAATGCAGCACGTTCTCCATGCGAACCGAAGTTTTTCGGTTCGCAGAACTGAGCTTTCGGTTCACAGGACTGAAGTTGAAGTGGTCGGTTCTCCGGACTGAATCTATAAACCGAAAAGCGTCTACACGGAGAAAAAAACTTCGTGCGTGGGACCCGAAGTTTAGGTCATATGGATCTCTGAAGTTTCCGGATTGAGCATCTGACCACTTAAGGTCTAGCTGCCGAAGTTCAGGTCAAACATCTGAAACTTCAGTTCTTACAACCGAAGTACTTCGGTTTTCACATCCGGAGAACTTCGGTTCTCACATCTGAAGTACTTCAGATGTAAGAAATGAAGTTTCAGATGTCTGACCTGAACTTCGGCAGCTAGACCTTAAGTGTTCAGATGCTCAATCCGAAAACTTCAGAGATCCATATGACCTAAACTTCGGGTCCCACACACGAAGTTTTTTTCTCCGTCTACTCACCTATTCGGTTCGTATTTCTAAATTGGACGAACTCTGAGAGAAAGGTACTGCCGTGTCACGAAGGTGCACTTACACTAGACTGACAAGTAGTTCGCACTTGGCTGTGTAGAAAACACGTAAAAAACGGATGGGAGGGGCGTTGCGTGAAGGGCGACTCTCTTGGAAGAGTGGGCGCATAAGGAAAGTCCGAAACAAAAGAGTGGATTCGCCCGATCGGGTTGGACTCGATGAGACGTCGCACAGAGGATCGAGTCGGTAGGAGAGGTCGGACAAAATTTGGAAACTTTAAACACTGATAACTTCGTTTATACAAAACTTTGAGGTTTCCGAAAGTGGTTCCATTGGTTTCCTCGTTAAATTTTCTTCTAGGAGCACCCCTTAAAGTGTAAGATGTGACGAGATGAACATCAGAATTTGCAGTTCTAGTAAAAAATCTCATGTCCGACCTCTTTAATGGAGATGTTGCATGTGTGAGGAATTTGCGATTTGACTGTCGATTCTTATGTAAAAGTTCGCGAGAAACACGATGGTGCCACTGGTTTTCTTTGAAATCAACTCCCTAGCTCAAAAAAAGCTCTCAAGTTGAGGCCGAAATGGAGGGGATATCCCACGCTATCCTGAGATTCCACGTCTACATCAAGACAAACTCTCAATGCAAAGATAGGGAGCAAATACATTGACAGGGCTGCCACTTTATTTGGGGACTCCAAAACTGAAAACACGGCATCACTGCTAATGTATTTGCTCCCTATCGTTGCATTGAGAGTTTGTCTTGATGTAGACGTGGACTCTCAGGGTAGCGTGGGATATTCCCTCCATTTTGGCTTCAACTTGAGAGCTTTTTTTGAGCTTGGGAGTTAATTTTAGAGAAAACCAGAGGCATCATCGTGTTTCTCGCGAACTTTTAAAAAAGAATCAACACCCTAATCGCAAATTCCTGACACATGCAACATCTCCATTGACTCGATCCACCGTGCGTCGGCCAAGTCGGGAGAAATTTTTTCGCTCGTCCAGATTTTATCAAGCTCGGGTTTATTGCGAGTTCTGCGGGTCGACGTGATCGCGAATGCAGAGCTCCAGCGACGACGCGACGCCGCTCGCCGTGTTAAAAAAATTGAGCGGTGGCGATCTCTGGCCGAGAAAGAGGAAATAAAATGGACATTCCACATCAAAATTGTATTTGTAAACTTGTTATACATTTTAATTTGGATAATCTTCATAAAAATCAATATGAAAATAATTCATATGGACAAATTGAAAGATCAGAATGAAAGTTCATCTCCTCATAAAAAAATATCTGATTTTTCTTGATTCTTGCTTCTGCTTCCTTCTGATTTATATTAAATATTGATATGATATCTTAATGGAATGGTTAAAAATTGATCTCTTTGGTATTTCTATCATAATTATAATTGTTTTTGATGTAATTTTCAATTGTTTTTAATTTTTCTTTTTTTTAAAATTTGTTTTAAATTAAATCTTTCTTTCTTTAATTTTTTAATTTTTCATCTATTGTTCATTCAAGCAAGCTAGTGTCTATTACTGACTTTGGCCTGTGGCCCGTCAGTAATACTTTTACCGAAAAAGTTCCCTCTTCCACACTAAAAAAAGGGGGAAAAGAGAAAAAAGTTAAAGACTTTATAACTTTAATATTATTGATGATTTTAATAAGTCACTCCCATGTATTCCAATTATGTGGATTCGTATTGATAATCTAATGAGTCTCTCTGTAATACAAAGTATTATGATTTTCGTTATTAAAGTTTATTACTTAATTGACAAATAATATCAAAGTAATAACTTTAGTGGAAATGTATTTAATCATAAAAACAACAATTCAACAAAAGAAAGTTCAAGGAATTTTCCAAGAAATTACGTTGACTCGTTTTCCGAAGAAAAAATAAAGTATGACAGGAAGTCTGCAACGTCGCAAACGGTTTCACCTTCTGGCCATCGATATGTCGCAGGCAAATAGTCAAGTCAGGCATTTTATCAAATTTTCAGAGTTTACGAGATTTATTCTAGATATCTGCGACAGATATTCTACTAACAGAGAAGGAAACTCGAGGACGTACCCGCAAGAAATCACGATGACGAGTTTTTCAAAGAAAAAATAGAGTGAATGGGAAATATAATGGGAACATCCGAATGCTTACACGGTGTTTTTCTTTAGGACGGCAGTAAACGGTCGTGCTGAGGACGCATTATGAGCTTTTAAACGTTGCCAGATCTCCTTTGATAAAAACCAAATTTATTGGAATAATTGTTAATTTTTTTGTCAAATTTTTCAGATATTTTCGTTTGCAACTTTATCTAAAACATCTGAAAATTTCACGGAAGAATATGCATAACTTTCCTAAGAAACGCACGTTTTATCCGGAGAGATTGGCAACTCTCGAATGTTCTTACGGCGTTCTACCTTAGCACGGCAATATGCTGCCGTGCCAAGAAAGAACGCCGTATGAGCCTTCAGGCGTTGCCAAATTTCCCCTGGCAAATCACTGATTTCCAGAAAAAGTTATGGGTATTTTTTGCCAATTTCTCAGATAATTTTATTTGTAATTAGATCTAAAGAGTCTGAAAAATTCAAGAAAAAATATTCATAAGTTTCCTCAAAAATAAACATTTTATCCAAGGAAATTTGGCAACTCTCGAATGTTCATACGGCGTTCTTCCTTAACACGGCAGTATAGTAATGTGACTTTCTCGGAGTCCACTCAACTATGTCTAAAGAACATAACTCCCCGATCGGTAAATCCACGTCACTCGAATCCCAGTCACTTCACTGCCCGCCCCCCCCCCCATCCCCTTTCTTTTGCTCTTCATCAGCGTTGCCATTTTCCCTGCACTCCTCGGATTATTCGTACGAAGGACACCGTGAAGTTGAAGCGAATTTTAGCTCAGAAACGGCAGATAAGCTCTCGAGAGGTTGGAAGTCCTCGTCCTCACAATGAGGATACCGCGGGAGTCTTGAATTCTTGATGAAAAATCGATCATTGTGCCGGTCCGGCGTAATATTTCAGGAACAGCGGTAAACAAGGCACTTACCTACCGTATAGCTCCCTTCAAATTGATTTAACGGGGAAAAGTCGCCATATTCCCGCGCGACATGATACGATCTCTCGGAAAATCCGGAAAAAGGGGGAAAACTGGAAAAAAAACACATTGGCTATAATCCAAACTCTTGAAAACATTGACAAGAAAAAATATACTCTTGATTCGATCGGATTTTTGCTTGAAACAAAACGAAGTCCAATTTAAAGTTGAACTTATTTTTATCGGGCTGCATTATGTTGATGAAAATTACCTTTCTCCCGATCACTTTTTATCCGGTGTTCTCAGACGATAGCTATCGAACGGGCATCTCGATGACGCAACGGCCGGAACGCCGGTGATAAGAACGCGTTCGCGACGGGTGCACCCACGAGTTTTTAAAGTGTTTTATAGTAAATTTTAGTAAATCTTAGTAAATTTTAGTAAGTTTTAACAATTTAAGATGTGACCGTTAGTGTTTACCGAAGTCGAAGTCGAAGACCTGATGATGATGATTTATATCATCGAAATAGCTATCGTCTGAGAACACCGGATAAAAAGTGATCGGGAGAGAGGTAATTTTCATCAACAAAACGAAGTCCGCTTAAACTAAGAGGCTTGGTTCTTGATTTAAGCTAGATTCTGATTGAATCAAGAGTACTTTTTCTTATCGATGTTTTTAAGAGTCTGGACTCTAGATCCAATGTGTTTTTTTTTTCCAGTGAGCCATGGGCGATTCCGCGGGTTGGCAATGCTGCTTTTTCCTTTATTTGGATGCATGTAAGACAATTGACTCTGAAATCTATATTATCAATGGATTTAAGTGGAGGAAAATCAGTTTTGCCAACCTGTAAAATTGCCACTGGGGAGAGCCAAATAAGTATGACGCAAACGGTTGAGAACAACTTTATTCCCTCGAGAACTCGGAATCGGTCATCTCAAGGGGAACCGGAACCATACTCTGTAGTATCCCACAGTATCTGTATGGGGTTTTGGTAGTTTTTGTACCAAGAAATATCATACCTCATGAAATAAAATCATATAAGTACGAAAATCCGGATGTTGCCAAATTTTCCTTTCTTAAAACATTCATTTCTTATGAAACGTATGAGAAATGTTCTCCGAAATTTTCGGATACTGTAGATTAAAGTGCCAATTAAAGTCTCTGGAAAATCGGGCGGAAAATATCCTCAAGTTTCCTTGAAAACTCTTGTTTCACTCGAAGAAATTTGGCAACGCCTAAAAGTTCATACGGCGTTTTTACGTACACTGGAAAGAAAACCACATTGGATCTAGACTCCAGACTCTTGAAAACATTGACAAGAAAAAGGACTCTTGATTCAGTCAGATTTAAAGCTTATACCAAAAGGAAATCCACTTAAATTAAGAGGCTTGGTTCTTAATTTAAGCTAGATTTTGATTGAATCAAGAGTACTTTTTCTTGTCGATGTTTTTAAGAGTCTGGACTCTAGATCCAATGTGTTTTTTTTCCAGTGTATCACGGCAGCGCGTGTGATTTTTCTCATCGTGGTCCAAAAAGAGAAGCCTCTAAAGTTTGAGCAATCCCAGCCTTGTATTGAGAACCGGAGAGTTCGTGAATCCCAATTTGCAAGAACGGCGCATCTGCATGAGGATTTCCTTGCACTTGGGCGCTTCTTATACCGAAACCGGGTCTGATCGGATGGATGGCTGCTTTCGAATTTACGACTCCGAACCAGCTTCGTTTAATTTCGATGCTGGGAATTTGGTACTTGTGATAATCAATGTTGCCGATTTTCCTCGGAAAGGAAAGGAAAGGGGGGAAAGGAAGGGGAAAATGTCGTGCTTGGGAAGAACGCCGTATGAACATTCGAGAGTTGCCAAATTCTCTCTCAGAAAATAGTTATTTTTGAGGTATGTTATGAATATTTTTCCATAAAATTTTCAGGAACTTCAGGTGAAATCGAGAACAGAATTATCGGAAAAACTGGAGGAAAAATCTTCACAAATTTTCCCGAAAATTTGGTGATTTACCGAAGGAAATTTGGCAATGCCTGAAGGTTCATACGGTGTTTTTCCTTAGCTCGGCAGAATAGGATCGATCCGTATTCCTTTTGTCTTCTACGACTATCGCTTCGTCTGTCCATTTTTTTTTACTTTGTATTCTCGACGTTCCTTTTTTCGGAGCTGGGCATTTTTTCTAAATGAAGGATTCGATTCGGTCCATGTGTCTGAGGTTGGAAGATCCTATCGTCCACTCTCTCTCTCTCTCTCTACTGCGCGTGCCCGCGACGCATTTCATTTTCAAATGCCGCGCCGCCTTCTATTTGTCATGCAAATGCACCCCCCCCCCCCCCCCCCCNTCCACCCCACCCCGGGCTTCAATCCAGGCGCATTGCGTTGAAGAGCTGGCTCTAATCCCTGGCCTCCAGCCGCGACCAAAAGTTTCGTCGCCGCAATACTAATTTCGTTCACTCTCACGGCTGTCTTGCCGGATTGGTACTCCCGAATACTGGAAAACGTCGTATGAGCATTCGAATGTTGCCAAATACTCTCTTCGAACATATTTTTTCCTTGAAATTTTCAGAGTTTTCAGATCAAATCACGAACAAAATCCTCCGAAAATTTGGAACAGAAATATTCACAAATTTTCCTGAAAATGCATGATTTTTATGAGGAAATTTGGCAACGCATAGTGGCTCATACGGTGTTCTTCCTTATTACGGCAGAATAGTCCTGCTTGTGGCGTGGCGTGCTTTGCGATGTATCGATCGACCTATCATTTAAACCTATGGAAAAGGATCGAAGAACAGACATCTACAAGGTGTCAAAAATGTGTGTATAGTTGTCCCTAGATGTTGGATTAACTGCTCTCGCAGCTAAAATTGCGTTTCGTGGATAAATATTAGTATCTATAATTAGGTTGTCTACTAGTCCGGATATAGTATCGATTTTTTCCGGAAGTACTGAAAACGTTTTTTCCGTCATACTACGCGTGTTGTCCAGTGAAACCTAGAAATGACGCAATCCCTTGCGCGTTGATTTTTATAGCAGAGCATTTGCCTGCAAGACGGCGATTGTCGATACGGTTAATCTTCAAGCCACCAATGAAATTTTGTGTCCTTGTCATTTTTGTCCGAATTCGAGCGAGAATAACACATTTTTGGATTTTTTCGAATTTCGTCAAATGGAGGTACTCAAAAAGTACTGAATTTTTCTGTCGAGGAAGTACTGAATTTCTTGGAAATGTACCGAATATGTACCGTAAAAGCACAGATGTTTGGTTAGCTTGTCTCAGTAGACTTTCTGCAGGTAGTAAGCAAAAGTTTGCAGCAGATGCAGCGTGGTGCATACAGAGTGATCCAAAATTCCACCACCCCTATAACCCCTGGAGTTCTTGACTTGCTGCTTCCGGGGGTGTTGTCTCTTAAATCTTGGGCATTCCTGAAACTCGTTTTTTTAAACCAGGAGCACTCACGAAACTCCAAGTCTCCATCCCCTGGTAAAAATTGGCGATAAGAGCTGCGTTTCAAAATACCATAGGAATTCTTACAGCCGGCTCAAGAAGGCTACAGAAAATCATATAGCTGGCTGTAGAATGCGGAGAAAATCATACGGCCGGGCTATACGAAGCGATAAAAAATTATGCAGCCGGGCTTTAGTTCCTATCGCCGGGCTTTACACCTTATTGCCTGGCTGTTGCTTTTTTGCCATCGATTATAAAAGGCTATAAGAAATTGTGTAGAAATTCGTGTGCTTTGGAAATCATTAAGTTTGATACGGAACCACATTAATATTTACAAAACACACGTTATTTTTCCTTTATTACATATTTTTTTTCATCAATTCAAACGAGAATAATCCATACAGGATGTGCAAACATTTCCAAATCATGAGTTGAATACCGCTGACTCCGCCAGATTAAATATTAGAGCCTAACACAAAGGGGAGCGGCGACGCACTGGCGCCTACAAACCTAACAGGGATACTTCACGCATTGCGCAACGCGTGAAGTATCCCTGTTAGGTTTGTAGGCGCCAATGCGCGTTCCGCGCTGGCTGCCCGCCTGCCACGGCGCTTGAAGCAACTATTTCACACCAGAGGTACACACAGTATCATACAAAACTGAAGGCGCTCTAATATATTAGTAATGGCAGGCATCCATCAAAAGTACGGAGCTTTCCTCGCAAAATAAATCAAGATACTACGGCCCAAAAAGAGATTAGTATCCCAAAAACTCACTAAGTCCTAGCATCCGTAATTAGTAACGTTTAGCATACACTTTATCGCCTGGCTGTTGCTTAATCGCCATCGCTTGTAAAAGGCTATAAGAAATTGTGTAGCCGGCTATAGAAGCTATTGGAAATCTTTCAGCCGGCTGTAGGTCCGTGGTATTTTGGAACACAGATTCTACTGCCAATTTTTACCAGGGTCTCGATTAGTTCATAGATGCTTTGAGGCCCGGTGTTGATTAGGGCAGGCTTTTTAAATCACCCTGTAGAATTAGAGGGGCAACGCTGCTCCCTTTCCGTCTCCAATTTCACCATCCGCCTACGCGAACCGTCAGGATGGGCTCCCTCGGGAGCAGTGTTGCCGAATTCACAATGGAAATTCCCCAATTCGCGATGAAGTTTGCACGCATTCCCGCGAGATCCGGCGTCGCTGCGAGGGGCCAATAATCGAGACTCCGCAATTACAATTGGTTGCATACCTTTTAATCCCACCAAGTGATTGCCCACAACGCTGCCAGGCTCATGATAGATTCTTCTCGAAATGACGTCACGTGAATGGACGTTTTTACGCTAAAAGACTAAAACCATCCCTCACTGGAAAAAAAAACACATTGGATCTAGTGCCCAGACTCTTAAAAACATCGACAAGAAAAAATACTCTTGATTCGATCATATTTAAGCTTAAATCAAGAACCAAGCCTCTTAATTTGAGTGGAATTCCTTTTGATTTACGCTTAAATCTGATTGAATCAAGAGTATTTTTTCTTGTCAATGTTTTCAAGAGCCTGGGTTCTAGATCCGATGTGTTTTTTTTCCAGTGCTAGTAGCAGTGGCTGTTGAGAGAAGTTGTAAAAAACAAATAAATTTTAAGAGAACTTAAAATTTACTTCAAAGCCACTCGAAAATTACGTAAAAAAACTCTTAAAATATCCGCACCAGGAAACCCTTTTTGGGGCTATTTTTTACATAAAATCGAAGAAAATTTTTAAGTAAATCTATAACAGATTTTCTGATTTTTCCCTGACATTTTTCATTGTATGATGAATCCCGATTTTTCCCGGTTCGAGACGCCATGATTCTACATTATCTCCAAAATAGAACTCGACCGATCATCAAAAAAGCAGATCCCTTGATTTTCAGAACACTCGGCCCCATTTTGCCGAAACACCGTTTTTCAAGTCTGACCATTCAGAGAAATCCAAGTTCCAGCATCTCCATCGGAGGAAGTTCTGGACTTCGTTTCGCAATCAGGGACTACAATTTCCGGCTCGTCCGTAAAAACGCCTATGCGCATAGGGAAACTAATGGCACATACGTTGTTACTAAACCTAGCCAGATATTGTAGCTCCTAACTGCGAAATCTAGTAAAACCGCGAAACTCGGAAACATTGGTGCACGCAGACAACGCACCAGACTAATGAAATATGCTGCCCAGGTACGAGTGCAAAATTCCCCACCTCTCTCCCCCCTCTCCCCCTCCTCCCCCGCGATCACAGCCCCCTTTTCGCTCATCGTCGCGTCGGTCGCTAGCCTCGTGGCGTGATTTGCAATGAATCGAGATTGATCTGCCATTTAAACCCATGAAAAAGGATCGATTATCAGGGTATATCTTACGAATCGATTTTTTACCATAGCTTCAAATGGAAAAATCTCGATATCCCTTGCCGCTGCGATGGCCCACCCGCAACTTTACATACTGCCGTGCTAAGGAAAAACGCCGTATGAGCCTTCAGGCGTTGCCGAATTTCTCCTGGCAAATCACTAATTTTCAGGAAAATTTTGGAATATTTGTCTCCCAATTTTTCAGATAATTTCGTTTTTAATTTGATCTAAAACGTCTGTAAATTTCAAGTAAAAATAATTATAAAAAAGAATAATAAAAAATATTAATAATAAAAAATATTCATAATTTTTCTGAAAAATAAACATTTCATCGAAGGAAATTTGGCAACTCTCGAATGTTCATACGACGTTTTTCCTTAGCACGGCAGCATAGCTCTGCGACTCCACAACGGTTTTAATGCTTTCGAAATTGAAGGGATTGTCCGAGATGTCCGGGTCGCTCATTGCGTTATGGCTCCAAAGGATTTTGCGGCGGTTCCGATGGAGATCGAAATGGACTGCATTTTGCAACTCGAAACTATAATTTCTGGCTCAGTTTAGATACAACATATTTACCATTACTTTCCCTATGCACATAACTGTTCCTATGGATGAGCCAGAGATTATAGTTCCTGATTGCAAAATGAAGTCCAAACATGGGAACTATCAATTGGATTTAATTTTACAATAAGGAACTGCAATTTCAGACTCGTACGTAAAAACATCCGAAACTAACAGCAATTATGTTGTTTTTAAAATGAGCCAGGAATGGTAGTTCCCAACTGCAAAATGTAGTCCAATTTCAGAGAATCGAACCTTTTTTTTTAAAAAAAAACTTTGAAGACCTATGATTGACGTCAAAGAATGGACTTTCGGTACAGTCGCGTTCTAGGATTGAGCTGACTGCCTACGTTGTAGTTCCCAATTGAATCAGTGAGTTCGAAAACACACCAACTCGGAAAAAACATTTTTCAGGAAACACCTAAAACTGCGCAGCGGGCGAAGAAGTTAGTTTAAGAAAAACCTTTTTGGTGCCAAAGGACAAGTACTTATACATTTTTTAAAGCACCAAGTTGAAATCGATACACCATGTTTGATGACAGAGAATTAAGCGTTCAAAAATTTCCGAGTTGGTGTGTCTTCCTTCTCACCGACTTTCAGATATTGATTTTTCATAGTCTGCCCAGAAAAATGTATATTTTTCCACCTGAATAACGTTTGAATATTTATATAACTTGTTGGTACAAGGTATACTGAACCGAAAAAAGAAAACAGCAAAATCTGATGGTCACCCGTTTCCCTTGAAATGGCCAAAAATTGGTATTTCCAATGAAATAATTAAATTTTTTCCTTTTCCCGTCGTTGTTTCGAGCACTTCCAATGGCAATTTCGAAATTTCCTTTTGCGTGCAGATGCTTCTATCCATAAGTGTTACTAAACCGTAAAAAAGTGGAAATCGAAAAAAACCCGAGTTGGTGTGTTTTCGAACTCACTGATTCAATTGCAAAATGTAGACCGTATGTGGGTAAATGAGGTGAAGAAGTTGAGTTTCCTTATGCGAAGTGCCGTACAATCCACAGATTCGACAAAGAGAAAAATGAGTTCACTGATAAAAATTTACGTCACCGGCGAAGCGTTTCCTTGAATTTTTCGACTCAGTTGTAGTTCAGCTCCTGATACTGAGAACTAGGTCAAGGTAGAATGAACCAAAATTTCCTCGGAGATAGATATTCAGGGCACAGAATATTCCTCTGCGCCTGACTGCGCTCTGCTCAATTTTCTTGGCTGACCATCTTTTCCGCACAAAGCACACATGGATGTATTTCTATCAAACGGAACTAAGCGCCACTGGGGGAGGAAGGTAGAGGGGGGCTTGGATTGGCGGCGGAAACGGGCGTCCTGCAGGCTGATTATTTTCCGCGTCGATATCCGGGTCGATAAGTTAGCGACTCAAAGATAACGACTGAATGGACCACCAGACAAAGTACGAATTTCAGCATTCTGATACACGTTTCCTTACCAAAATTTCACGTAAAACACGATGCGCACAACGAATATTACCGAAATCAACTCCTTCCGAAGATATTAATGATTCTTGGTGCGTGAATTCAAAGCACGCGCTCATGAAAACTCAATGCTCTACGTGATTCACATCGCTCGTAAACGTTATCATGAACGTCTCTGCGATGAAAAAATCTGGCAACCTCAATCTTGACACTTTCGCTCAGCTATAGCAAATTACTTATAGTTTGAACAGCACATGGTGGGAAATGAACATTGCTCGATTGAGAAGATTGCTGAGACCGTTGTAGTGCGTGATTTGACTTACGTAGAGCTTTGAGTTTCTTGTGAGCGGGCAGTTCAAATTCCTCGTAACCAATGTGAAATAAAAATGTTAATATAGCTTCGTTAGGAGTTGGTTTCAGTAATTTTCGTTGCGCGAATCGTGTTCTACGTGAAATTTTGGTCAAGATACATGTATCAGAATGCTTAAATTCGTACCTTGTCTAGTGGTCCATTCTTACGAAGTCCTTTAGCCGAGCGATTATTTACATCGGATTCCGCTAATCGTTACTCATCGTTCGATAACTTAGCGTCGTTAAGTTAGCGATCTGGATCCCAACGTTGCCGACGTGAGAGATAATAATCAACCAATCAGAGAGCGTTTATGATACCCCTGGTAAAAATTGGCGATGAGAGCTGCGTTTCAAAATACCATAAGAATTCTTGTAGCCGGCTAAAGAAGGCTACAGAAAATCGTGTAGCTGGCTGTAGAATGCGGAGAAAATCATACGGCCGGGCTATACGAAGCGATAAAAAATTATGCAGCCGGGCTATAGTTCCTATCGCCGGGCTCTACATTTCATCGCCGGGCTCTACATTTCATCGCCTGGCTGTTGCTTTTTCGCCATCGATCATAAAAGGCTATAAGAAATTGTGTATAGAAATTCGTGCGCTTTGGAAATCATTAAGTTTGATACGGAACCACCTTAATATTTACAAAACACACATTATATTTTCTTTTAATATATATTTTTTCTTCATCAATTTATTAAAATGAGAATAATCCATAAAGAATGTGCAAACATTTCAAAATCATGACTTGAATAACGTTGACTCCGCCAGATTAAATATTAGAGCCTAACTCAAAGCGGAGCGGCGACGCACTGGCGCCTACAAACCTAACAGGGATACTTCACGCATTGCGCAACGCGTGAAGTATCCTAGTTAGGTTTGTAGGCGCCAATCCGCTTTTCGCGCTGGCAGCCCGCCTGCCGCGCCGCAGCGTGCCACGGCGCTTGAAGCAACTATTTCACACCAGAGGTATTGCACAGTTCATGCGAAACTGATATGCTTTTTGCAAATCTCTACGTGTTCTCGCTTTCATTTCGTCGATACTCTTCGAGTTTGGTCCATTTAAACGCGTTTAAACTATCGATATCTACCCAGAGCTTTTTCCCAGAGCTCCAGCTCTTTGTCCCAGGATCGATTTTTATAACGGAGTTAAATGGAGGAAAACAGCATTTAAACTATCGATATATCGACGGTGTAAGTCGGCAATCACACAACTCGTTTGCGGTGTTTGAAAATCTTCGCCTTTATGTTATTTTTTTAAAGGAGAACAAATTGACATCATTCCTTGAAGTTTTTGCAGAATTTTCTTCGCACAGAGGAGAAAAATCACGACAGTTCTAAAGAATTGTCGTTGAGTGATTTCAATTTAAAAAATAAAATATGACAGGGAGTCTGCGACGTCGCAAACCGAGTTATGTGATTGCCGACTTACACGTTCGATACATATCGAATATAAAGCTCCTTGGCCCAAGATCGAGTATCTACAACGGATTTAAACGGAGGAACACCATCATTACCAACTTGGGTCAACCGTCGCGTAGTCGGAGGGTGATTATAGGTCAACGAATGGAAGAGTGACCACTTCGCTGCCGTGCTAGGGAAAATCGTCTTATGGACTTTTGAAAGTTGCCAAACTTCCCAGCCCCCTCCCACATAAATTCATTATTTTCGAGGAAAGTATTTATATTTTTCTTTGGAATTTTCTCATATATTAGATCAAATTGCGAACAAAATTGTCTGAAAATGTTAAGGGATAATATTGACGATTTCCCCAAGGAATTAGTGTTTCATTAAAACAAATTTGGCAACGTGTGAATACGGTAATGGCCCTTAGCACGCGATCTCGATGCATGGAAAATTCGACACTCACGTGACAGTCGCTCACTCCTTTGAAGTTTGGGAAATGAAATTTTAAGGGTATTGTATTTACGTTTTCTTCGCGTGGGACTCCGTAAATTTACCAGAAATTAAGGACTAAAGCACTCGTTTCCTCATTAAAATTCAATGCAGGACATGGCGGACGCACAGCAAAAGTTTCTAACTTTAACTTACGTCGTTTCACGAAAAATCGGCACTCCATATGAACTGCATTTAGCAATTTGGAACTATAAATTACAGCTCTTCTGGAAAAACACTTATGGGCATAGGGAAACTAATGGCACATACGTTGTTTTTAAACCGGGCTAAAATTTATAGCTCCAAATTGCAAAATGTAGTTCACATGATCCACGAGACGGGGCGCATTCTGCCGCGCTAAGGAAAAACGTCGTATGAACATTCGACGGTTGCCAAACTTCTCCGAAAATGTTTATTTTTGTGCGGAGTGTTACCTATGAGTATTTTCTCTTTGAATTTTCAGATCATTTAGACCTAATTGCGAATAAAATCCTCTGAAAAATCGGAGGGAGTATATTCGCCAAATTTCTTGAAAATTCGTAATTTAGCAGGGAAAATTTGGCAACGTCTGAAGGCTCATACGGCGTTCTTCCTTAGCACGGCAGTGTATAGCTCCTAATTATTGCAAAATTCAGTCCAAAAAGATGCCACAGTCAATCCAGTGGGTCGATTGCTCAATCGTTATCGAATAGGCATAATCGATAAATTGCATTGCTAAGATAGGCCTAAAGCCTATCGGGATCTCTCGATAGCCTAAAGAAGATACAGTTCCCTTTAAACCAATTTTCTTCTCTTGGATCCTCTCTGCTACACACAGTTAAACCGGTCGTTTGAACAATTAGCTCGCTTTTGTTTCGCGTCGATTGCCCTTTAGACGAATGAGACACGCCGTGATTATTACCACTTCATCGATCTTTCCTTTCCTACTTCTTCTTTCTCTCAATTCTTCTTCTTTTTTTATGTCGCCTTCCCCTGTCCCTCTTATGTCTCCCGTTAGAACAAGAAGCCACCCTGAGCTCGGTTATGGCTGTATTTATTCACGTAACGAGCTCTCAGCGTTGTCCAGTTTCTTGGAAATCATCTCGTTTTACGCTCTTGTAGGAAAGATCCATAGAGTCTCCATCCATAGTGAGAGATCCATAAAGCACGCCGCGCCACTGATATATGCCTCGGAACTTTCGTTTATCATGAAAAGTAAAACAAGACCGTGCGAACTGGACTGCATTTTGCAATAAGGAACTACAATTTTTGACTCACACGTAAAAACATCTATCCACGTTGAGAAACTAACAGCAAATATGCTGTTTCTAAAATGAACCGGGAATTTTAGTCCTCAATTGCAAAATGTAGTCCAATTTTCCCGTTTCCCGCGAAACCTTACAGAGAAACTATAGTGATTTTCACACGAAATCGGGCAACGGCGGAAGCAGTGGTGAGAACTCCGGAACCAATCGATTCTCCCCGGCCAATCATCATCGGTGTCATCGGCAATCGATTTTCGTCTCGGACTTGGACGGAATTGATATTCTCTCCTCCCTGCTCAACTACAACAGCCTAACTCCACACGAAAAGCAGTGGCGTGGCGTGCTTTGCAATGTATCGATGGACCTGTCATCTAGAGTTATGGATATGGATCAATATATCAGGGTGTTCGCAACGAACTCCTGAATAATCGATTCTTTACCATAGCTTCAAATGGGGAAATATCGATGGTCGATCAGTCACGATTCGCCACTGATGGAAATCCACCCTTCATACGTGGTTCTTGCTTTGTATGACAGTTCTTGGTTTCCTACAAGTCCCAACGAGGGACGACTCATGGACGCTTCCTGAAATCGATTGATCCCCCATCAAACGCTTTACTAATCGATGCTTTACCATATTTTTAAATGGGGGAAATAGAGATGATAAGTCACACTTCCAGTGGGGTGGCGTGAATTGCGATGTATCGATCCTTTTCATGATGATCTAAATAATCTTCCAAAATAGCATATTGTCTTTGATTCCTACTTAAAAATTGCTAATTTTAAAGGAAAATAATTGTGTTAATTTTAGTAGTGTACCTACATAAGTACTTTTAAAAGAAATGAAGAAGTTGCACGATTTTGAAAACGCTGTAATCGCGCCGGTTCCTTTTTGCTAAATGTGATATGGATCGATGTGTAAAAATGCGTATGATCGATCGATATTTCCCCATTTGAAGCTATGGCAAAGAATCGATTAATAAGGTGTTCGTTGCGAACACCTTGTATATCGATCCCTTTTCAAGATCAGTGTCTCTTCAGGAGCTAAAGATTGTTTAAAATAATATTGTGTGCGCAAATTTTTACTGAGAATTTCTTCTTGCAAGAGCAATGAATTATTTTGTCTGAAATTAGGCAAACAGTCAGAATTTCAATCTAAGTTCGAATATTTGACTATTTGCGTAGGCATTTGACAAAATGCCTGATTTTACTTTTTGCCTGCGACATATCGATTTATGAGTTTGTCGATCGACTCACGTTTTTATTTTTCGATCGATTCATGGCGGTGGAATCCATATCCTGTTGTAAAATCGGCGGAATTTTCCGCGACCCGGGGAAAAAGTTGAGACGTGGGTGGAGAGGGGGAGAGGGGGAGAGGGGGAGAAGGAAGCAGGGCACGGGAGCCCTAAAACAATCAATCCGGGCTCGGCTGTGTCGAGGAAGTTGTCAACACGTAAACCCGACATCGTCAACGCAGCCGTAAATCCGCTGCACCCCGGGTCGATCATCGAACTGCTATCGAATGCTCTCTGTCGATACATCCCTATCATAGCAGTGGTAACTATCGATCGAGGTCGATAATCGATAATCGATCCCGAGGCCCTGGCTTGGGCTTTGACGAGGGGAATTGTTTGCGAACCGCGTTATCGGCTCTCCGGCAGCTCCGTCCCGTCGCACAGTGGATCGAGTCAATACGAGAGGTCGGACAAAATTTGGAAACTTTAAAAGCTCATAACTCCGTTTTTACAAAATTTTGAGGTCTTGAAAATGGTCCCATTGATTTTTTTGTTACATTTTCCCTAAGAAGCACCCTTCGAAGTTTAAAATTTGACGAAATAAACATTTAAATTTTCAATTTTAGTGAAGAAATTAATGTCCGACCTCTCCTATTGACGCGAGCCACTGTGCGTCGTCTGCCGTGCCTGTGCTCAGGAAAAACGACGTATGAACAATCGGATGTTGCCAAGTCTTCCACGATTAATTGCGTATTTTTGAGCATATCTATGAATAGTTTTTCTTGAAATTTCCAGGTATTTAAAATGAAATTGGAGATGAAAATATCTGAAAAATCAGACGGAAAATATTCAAGAGTTTCCCGGAAAATCGGTCGGTTATCAAAGCAAATTTGGCAACGTCTGAAGGCTCTTAAGTCGTTTTTCCTCAGCACGGCAGTCGGCGACACTCCCACGAGTCCTGGAGTGACGTCACGGGGATTCTCCGTTGAAATTCGCTTACATTTTTCGATTATAAACAACAATTTCTGGCTTCAACGAATCCATTTAGAACGAGTTCCAAAGTTCATAAAGATACACGCAAACCAGGGCTCTTCTGTGAGTGGGCTGGTTCCTTTAGAAAGCAACTGATGTTTTATATGTTCTGCGTTTTGCTAGCCTCAGGCGCGGGACAGCTCAGAGGATCAATTTTGATGGCAACTCAAGGAGGTGATAATTTTATGACGGTCATTAAAGATAATACGGCTTTGAGAGATCTTCATTTGGTGCAGCTCTACCGGAAAAGTGAAAACAACTTATCTGCTCATTGAGTTGAGCTCTCGCAAGTATAGTCCCAAAGGTTGTCCTGAGTTTACGTGAACGGAGACCCGGAGAGTTGCGGTTCTTTCACGACTTATTTTTACAGCGACTACTTTTTTTCCGTTCTGAAGCATCTCTCACGAGATCTTGTGTAATCTAGCGCTCTCCGATTTGATTCGTTGAGGAATTCGAAAAATCACCCACTAAATCATTTCAAATATCCGCTGAAAATATCGGAATACGTGTGTGACAGGTCCTACGTCCTGAAGGATTTAATTCCTCTCGATTTAAATACGTCCAATAGATAAAAGATACATTTTACAGGTAATGGACCACTAGACAGGGTACGAATTGTAGCATTCTAATACATGTTTCTGAACTAAAATTTCACGTAGAACACGATTCGCGCAACGAAAGTTACTGAAACCAACTCTTAGCGAAGATATTAACGTTTTTATTTCGCATCAGTTACGAGGAATTTGAACTGGCCGCTCGCGAGAAACTCAAAGCTCTACGTGAGTCAAATCGCGCACTACAACGGTTTCAGCAAGCTTCTCAATCGAGCAATGTTCATCTCCCACCATGTGTCGTTCAAACTATAATCAATTTGCTGTAGCTGAGCCAAAGCGTCAAGACTGAGGTTGCCAGATTTTTATATCGCTGAGATGTTTATGATAACGTTTAGCGCGCGATGTGAATCACGTAGAGCATTGAGTTTTCATGAGCGGGTGGTTTCAATTCACGCATCAAGAATCATTATATATCTTCGTAAAGAGTTAATTTCGGTAATTTTCGTTGTGCGTATCGTGTTCTACGTGAAATTTTGGTTAAGAAACATGTATCAGGATGCTGAAATTCGTACCTTGTCTAGTGGTTCATTGTGGATAATTTGCCTTGAAATTTGTAGATATTTTAGATTTAAATCCCAATTATCCATTTTGCAAAAAGGAATCCGTATGCAGCTTGCACGAGCACACCCCATCTTTTCCAGTGGGAAAAGAACTAACAGAACTGGGCATTAAATTCTCACACGTCGCTAGTTCCTTTTCGCACGAATACTTCCAGATGTGACGAAATTAGCATCAAAATCCTCAATTTTAGTAAAAAAAAGTCATGCCCGATCTTTCCCTCGCTATATTTCCATGTTGTGTTGGATCCGTTGGTTTCATTTGTCGTGATGCTTCAAAGACTACGTTAGTTACACCGCCGCAGTTATGAGAGATGCAATCGGGCCTCCTTTTTTTTAAATTTTCACACCTCGGCACCTCATCGGCAGCATAAGCGAATCATATCATTAGAAGTTTACGCCTTACGCCATGGCGCCTTCAATTTTGCACACGCAACACGGACATTCATCAAGTACGAATAGTCGCATCTCTGCGCCGCGCCGTCATCAACGGGTATCCTTTTCCTTTGGTTCGGTTTGTTTCATTTGTCGTGGTGCTTCAAGAACTACGATAGCTGTACATTCAAAGATGGGAGAGACTTAATCGGGCCTCCTTTTTTAAATGCTCTCCCGAATCTGAACGATACCTCATCGGCAGCATAGAGCGAATCATTAGAAGTTGACGCCTTACGCCATGGCGCCTTCAATTTTGTACACGCAACACGGACATCCATCAAGTACGAATAGTCGCATCTCTGCGCCGCGCCGTCATCAACGGGCATCCTATATCATACTTCCTCTTCTCATTGGAAAACTAGTCTGTTTAATGTCTTGAAATCTATCTTAATTTTTTTCTCCATCAGCAGAATATTCCGCAGAAATTTCAAGTTTCATATGGGATCTGTCCCCCCCGAAAAAATATAATGGGAACGGAGATTTTTAAACTTGCCAATCGAAAATATGTGGTTTACGCATTTTAGCCATCGACACGGCGGATGAGGATGGGGGGGGGGTGTCCCAATGCTGCCGTACTAAGGAAGAAAGCCGTATTAACATTCAAGAGTTGCCAAATCTCCCCGGATGAAACATCTATTTTTGAGAAAAGTTATACAAGTACATATATATTTTTCACTGGGAAAAATGCACATTGGATCTAGAGTCCAGACTCTTGAAAACATTGAAAAGAGAAAATACTCTTGATTCAATCAGATTTAAGCTTAAATCAAGAGCCAAGCCTCTTAATTTGAGCGAATTTCCTTTTGATATAAGCTTAAATCTGATTGAATCAAGAGTGCTTCTTCTTGTCGATATTTTTAAGAGTCTGGACTCTAGATCCAATGTGTTTTTTTTTCCAGTGTTAAGTAAAATTTTCAGACATTTTAGATTAGATTGCGAATTAAATTTTATCCAAATTTTGGAGGAAAATATTCAAAATTTCGCCAGTAAATTGGTATTTTGTTGATGGAGATATGGCAACGTCTGATGGTTCATACGACGTTTTTCCTTAGCACGGCAGAATGAACGTCACCGTGGCAAAATGGGGCGCAAATAAGACGAGGGCTGTTTTTTTCGCCGGATTTGGCAAGCGAGATTCGTGTTTATGCAGCTCGTTAGTGACTGGAAGATGGATTATAATTACTCTACCATTAATTCATTTCACGAGTGTTCCAGTGGCGTGGCGTGCTTTGCGATATATCGATTTAAACCCATGGTATAAGTAATCGATTATGAAGGTGTTCGTTGCGAGCATCCTGTTTATCGATCTTTTTCCATAGGTTTAAATGGCCGATCAATCGATATATCGCAAAGCACGCCACGCCACTGGAGTGTTCTGCTGCGACTGCGGCAAATCTAGAAATGCTCCCGCTACACGGGTATTTGCTTCTGTTAAATATTCCTCTCACACACCCTCCCCCCCCCCCCTTTNNNATTTTGACGTAAACAAGGTGATCCAAAAGTCCCGCACCATTGGCGCACAGTGGAAAGAGCCAATAGGAGAGGTTGGACATGAAATACAAGGCTTAAATTTCAAATTGTGATGTTAGTTGCGTCGCAGAGAGCTTGATGCAATCCCGCCTTTTCTCGGTCTAGACACCATGATTGAGTTCCTTCATAAGGGCAGCTACCGAACTGAAAAAAAGGATAGAAAATTTGACCAGAAGTACAGTGATCCGAAGTAAAATCCCTAACCGGGAAGAAAAATATCCCTATCGCTAAGAACCCCACATCCCCAGATTCGGAAAGAAAATTCCTGGATTTGGCAAATTTTATAGTAAATCATGACGTCTATCGATGTAGGTATAGATTGATGTTGGTCCTCTTAAAGCCGAAATCGAGGGTGGAAGAACCGTTTCTTCCTTTGACAAAACCCCTAGACTTCGGATTTTCCCTGATTTCCTCCCGAAGTTTTCATTTCCTAAATCCCGGATTTTCCAGGTGTGGACACCACGACTCAAAGTAACCATAAACACGTAAATTTTTACTGTGTACAAAGACTCGTTACCCTGACATATGTCACTACGTCGAATGTTAGGATTTCCATTCAACATGAGCCGGAAAGTTGGCTCTCCACTTGTGCTTTGACATTGACCTATATTTAGACAGGGCCTGGTGGGAGGGGGGCGAAGGGGAGGCAACGCATCGCCAAAGGACTCCCAGTCTAATCCATGCGTGCAATTGTCAGCTAATCTGCCTTGCTAAGGAAGAACGCCGTATGAACATTCGAGGGTTGCCAAATTTCCCTTGATAAAACATGTATTTTCGATGAAATCCATGCATATTTTTCCTTGAAACCTTCGGATATTTTAGATTAAATTGCGTACAAAATTGTGTGGAAATTTTGGGAAAAAACATTCGCAATTTTCCCAGTAAATTCGGTTTTTATCGAAGGAAATTTGGCAACGTTCGAATGTTTATACGGCGTTCTTCCTTAAAACGCCCCCGGCCCCGGTGCCCGGTGTCCGGCTCATTAACTTCCTGGTCGACAACGCGACCTCTCCGTCGCTTGGCAGACGAAAATGCGTAAGTGCACTCGGAGATGCGTTCGAGAAAGCATTGAGATTAATGGCGTGCGCCAAGTGCACTTACGTGCTTAAGTCAGGAGGGGGACGACTTGTGCGCGCTGCAGGAGAAATTGCTCGGGGCTTTCGATAATACTTAATGACCAAGGTCCGTTCGCACGAAAAATTACTAGATGAAAACTGCCGCTCCATGCAGTGGCCTTCGGGGAAATCGACCGGCCGTCGCACAGTGGATCGAGTCAATGAGAGAGGTCGGACATTACATTTTCGACTAAAAGTGCAAATTTTGATGTTTTAAGCGTTCACCCCATTAGTAGTGTCCATTATACAATTTTTTAAAAAAATTCGGGGGAAAATTCCAAAATACGCCTGGATTTAGTTCCGAAGATCGTCGATCAAATAGTTCCGAAGATCGTCAAATTTGATCAAAAAGTTCCTAAGTTTGATCAAATAAATGGTCAAACTGGCAAAAAACTACAAATTTCGAGGAAATCCCGAAAAAAGCTGAAAATTCCGGGAATTCCGAATTTTTTATTGGTTCATCTGAAAGTGCTTAAAGAGCTGATTTCACAGAATGTTTAATAAACAATTCTGATCAATGTTTTTATAAAAATTTCTGATCGAGGTTTTTTTAAAAAATTCTGATCAGTGTTCTTATAAAAAATTCTGATCAATGTTTTTATAAAAAATTCTGATCAATAATGTTTTTGTAAAAAATTCTGATTAATGTTTTTAAGAGTCTACTCTAGATCCAAGCGACTTTTTTTCCAGTGCAGTCTAATACGAGAAGGAGCAAGGAAGAAGGAAAGGGAGGTAAATTAGAAACAAAAGCACATGACTGTTAAAAAAGAAAAATTTAGAATTAGGGCAGATCAGCAATGATTCTAGGTCAAAGTCACGACATTGGACATGTAAGTCGAGCTTAGCGGGCGAAGTTAATCTAACTAGGGTAGATTGACACAAGTTTCGATTCATATCTGCAAATATACATTTGGATTCGGAAGGTGGCGGAGCCGTCTATTCGTCGCCTGTCATGAGAGAAAGACGTAACTGAACCTCGTCATGCACCCTGCAGTCCATTCAACCTATGGCTTCCCCAAGTCCTTCTCTGAGTGTGAATACGCCCTTTTGTGAGCCAATTGGCGGAACGGGCGGGCGGTACCGCATCACCGACCACCGCGCTCCACTCGAGTTCTGATAAGGAAATGGAATGAAAGCGAAAATTTGGGACTCGTTCAATATTGACCTTATTCCTTGGCTTTGAATATTTCCATGACAGTGCTGCCATTTCCTGGAATTAATTCCGAAATTCGCTCTGAAAAAAAAAATCTCTGTGTATTTACTAAAGAAAAGGGTAAAATTACCAAGAATTCAGGGTTCTATTTGATCCCAGTTTTTTTCTCGGTAAAATTTCCATTTATGGAATTTGTAATTTCACCGAGAAATCCCGGTAAAATTATTGAAATTTCTCGGTAATTTTACTGGACCTTGGTAAAAACGCCAATATTTTTTATCGACTGTGGTAGAATTACCGAGATAAAATGGCAAAGTTACCGGGAATTGATTACCAATAAAAGTGGTATTCTTACCTGAAAAAAAACCAGTAAAAATACAGGTTTTTAGGTAAGCTTATCATTCTATCTTTGTAACATTACCAATAATTGGTAAAATAAGTGAGATGGTAAAGGTACCAATAGATCTTGGTAAAAACGCCGAAAATTTTTTTCAGTGCGGAACTTTTTAAATATTCGGACATTTTCCCGGAATCCTCTGAATCCCCAGAATTTTCAGCTGTATTTGGGATTTCCTCAAAATTTGTAGTTTTTCGCTAGTTTGACCATTTATTTGATCAAAGACGATCTTCGGAGCTAAATCCGGAAATATGAAAAAACCCGGTATTCGTATGTGAAACTCCGGCCGGAAAGTTACACCATTTCTCCCCCGAGAAACTAATGGTACTTACGTTATTTCTCAAGTAGACCAGAAATTGCAATTCCCAATTGCAAAATGTACTCCCAATTTGGTAAGGTTCACTTACACGATCAAATTGAGCCATCAAACTGAAGCTCTGATTGGTGGATAAAGACCTGAAGTGAGGATGCGACCAATGAGAAGCCCAATTTGATGGCTCAATTTGATCGTGTAACTGGGACTTGTAGATCAATCGATTCACCACGCCACCGACGCATGAACTTAGAATAAAATTAGTTTGAAGACATTTTTGTCGTTTTTGACCTTTAAGATTGAAGACAATTTTTAGGACTCCAGGAATTAATCAGCCGCAGGAGGTATTAAGACACTCTGCAAATTTTAACGTAAACGTGAACATGAGGAATTTTAAGGTCATCGTTGAATTAGTGACAGGAGACCCTATAGAGGTGCCCCTAGTTTATTCCTTTTGCTCGCAATATATTGCTCTTCTCCTCTCGACTTAATATTTTACTCCAAATCATTGTTGTCAGCTTGCGCTGAAAAATCAGCACTATTCCCTATTTAAACCAATTTTAAATATCACAATTTAATGGCACAATTTGGCAAATTTACTCCAGACACACCGTAAATCCATAAACGACGCAACGGTCAGAAGAGATAGTTATCCCATCCGCTTTCCGACATTTTTGTACAATGGCGGCTGCGCGCTGCTTCGCCAATGAAAAACGCCGTACGAGTATTCCAAAGGTGCTAAATTTCCTCAGTATAATGTTTATTTTTAATGTTTATTGTGTTACTTATGAGTATTTCCTCTTGAAATTTTCAAATATCTCAGATCTGAACTTGAATGAAATCATCTGAAAAGTTGGCGGACAAATTTGGTGTGCTAAAGAAGAACGCCGTATGAGCCTTCAGGTGTTGCCAAATTTCCTTTGATAAATCACAAATTTTAGGGAATATTTATAAACATTTTTCGTTAAATTTTTCAGGGAATTTCCTTCGTAATTTGATCTAAATAGTCCAGAAATTTCAAGGAAAAATATTGATAACTTTTCTCAAAAATGAACATTTTATTGGAGGCAATTTGGCAACTCTCGAATGTTCATACGGCGTTTTTCCTTAGCACGGCAGAAATATTCATTGATTTTTCTGCAAATCAGTATTTTATCAAAGGAAATTCGACAACGTTTGGAAAATCATACGGCGTTCTTTCTCATAGTGCAGCAGTACGGTACGGTCGGGAATTTCAAGGTTACAATGCGCCTGGGAACTAATAAACTGGAAGAATCCATGCTTGTCACTCTTCGGCCGCTCTCATTTGACTCTAATTTGTTTTTTGTTTACTGCAAGCTGCATTTTTACATTAGCAATTCATATTATCATCGCGATTTTAATCCATGGCATCGAGTTAATTTGCTTTTTCGTTGTTTCCACCCCCTCTAAAAAAAATTGACCTTTAGAGACTTGCAGTTATGTGCCATAAAGGATGACCAGCCCTCGTGGCAGTTGAGTGGGACGTATTTCTGCCAAACGGAACTATGTGCATTAAGACATGAGCCCTGAGACCCATAAGAATATATGCATAACAGGGCTCACATTATAATACACATCCGTTATAGGCAGAAATACGTCCAGTTGACACTCGGATTCTTGAGTATAGGCACACTACTCACTTATTCGAATGCAAAGGCAATTGGCAACACTGTTTTCTCCCTATTTAAACCTATGGAAATGTATCGATTTTTAGAGGGCCTTGGTATTCCAAGAAGAATCGATTATTAAACACAGCTTTTAATGGAGGAAAGCCAGTGTTACCAACTCGCTGGATCCGCCAAAAATTCAAGTGTGCTTGGCACTCCTGGGCTCACTTGAGCATAGTAAAATTCAGAATCTTAAACTTAAAAATTAATTTCAAGGAAAAGAATTCTACATTAAATTATAAGAATGCATAGTTAAGGTTAAATACACAGGGGCGGATCCAGCAATTCGGCAACACCGGATTTCCTCCATTTAAACCTATGCTGAAAAATCGATTCCTGTCGGAGCACTTGGCCCCTCCAAGAATCGATACATTTCCATAGGTTTAAATGGAGACAAGACAGTGTTGCCAATTTGCTGGATCCGCCAATGTAAATACATGCACTAGACTCATATTTTCCCACATCGGGTACATGGTGATCCTTTTCCTTAACATGTCAAAACAGAAAAAGTCAAGAGGGCCGTATTCTTCATCCGGAGGCGAAACGCTTCCTACCTGTATACAATATACCAATTTCTGTTTGTCCTCCATTTAAATCCTTTAAAAATATCGATGTATGGGGGAGGCAAGCTGCCTCACCAAGAATCGATTGTTTAGCATAGATTTAATGGGAAGGAAAACATTGTTGCCAACATTCTAAAATTGACTACTCACGCGCCCACCTTTTCTTCAACGTCCACCTACCTACCCGTTGCAATAGTCACCACGTTCAATTATTCAAGTGACAGGGCGCATGCATTCTTTACCCATCCCTCTCGTTCCTTTACAGTTCCCTGTCATCAGCGATGGGTGCCTTGCCTCGCTTTGCAATGAATCGATTAGAAGGGTAAACCTTAATTATCGATTCTTTAGCATAGCTTCAAAGTAGTCGATAGCAGTGGCGTAGCGTGATTGATCGATTATCGATATCTCGCCATTTGAAGCTATCGTTAAGGATCGATTACTAAGGTGTTCGCTGCGAATACCCTAATAATCGATCTTTTTTCATAGGTTTGAGTGGCGTATCAATCGATATATCGCAAGGCACGCCGCGATCGATAATTTGAACCTCCTGTTTGCAACCTTTATCTTGCCCAACCGCGTGGGAGAGGTAACCTCGAAAAGTTGCCACTCAAGTCAGTTGGGAAGCTCTTTTGCGATTTATCGATTGATCTGCCATTTAAACCTATGGAAAAAGATCGATGAACAGGGTGTTCGCAACGAACACATTAATAACACCGCACAACAAATCGAGTTTTGGTTTGTCCTTCGAACCAAATCAATTTTTTCGATTTCTCGGTGATGTATCAGTCCGAAAATACCCATAATAACTCCAGGAGCATTTTCTGGTGCTCAGGGCGCCGCCATTTTGAATTTTTCAAAATTGAGAAATCCAACGATCAGTTTTTTGGATATATCTCCTCAACGGTTAATTTTTCGACAAAAACAAGGAAAAAACCAGTAGAAAGAGCATAAGATTTCCCACCGAAGTCGCTCTCCTCTTTTTTCTTAGCTTAATTTTTGGTCGTAAAATTAACGTTTTCTTAAAGAATTAGCTTTAAAAAGGCGCATTTTTTGCTGATTTTTGAAGAAATTTTGGTTCATATCTCCAGCTACGATTATCTGAGAAAAAAATTGTTAAGCTCATTGAAAAGAGCGTAAAATTTACTTTAGAAAACATATGTCAAAAGTATCAAATAGCAGATCAGTCTGTGTATCGCAAAATCCGCCACACCAATGTCGCGGAGACTTTAACGCCATACAAAGAAAATAGACGATATTTATTTTGACTTCAATCTCGTTCTGCCGCTCTAAAATTGGCTGTTGACCAGTGAATTTTGCCTGCGCACTTAGAGATTTTCCGATATTACCTTGAAATGTGAAATAATACTTTGTCGATGAAAAGTCGGACAATTTTGGTATTTTGTAGTCAGAGGGATTTTTAGTTGAAGTAAGAAAAGTGCGCCGTGTAATCGTGCGGCTTAAATATTATCAATTTTTGTTTTCAGCTAAGGAATTTTGATGCTCATGTTCAGAAATTTTTCGATGCAGCCTGCAAAAAGTAGGAAAATTTATGAGAACGTCTTCCAACATGTTCTCGTCGAGGCGTATACAAATTGGCAATATGGTTTTTCTCCATTTAAACCTATTGAAATGTATCGATTCTTGGAGGGACCAGGTGCTCGGACAAGAATCGATTATTGAACATAGGATTAAACGGAGGGAATTCAGCGTTGCCAAATTGCTGGATCTGCCTCGGGCGTATAAAAAAATCAGGAAAATTAAAATAACTATGAAATATTACTGAATCAGCATTTGTAAATGTCTTTTATTTTTAAAAATAAATCAATGTGATGTCAATTCTTATAGATTTTCTTGTGTTGCAGGTAAATTTTTCTGGAAAAATTTTGCGAAAGTATTACGGATCTAAAGCTCTCCTTCTGTAAGTTATTTCAAACTGATAATTCTGATCAAACAAATTTTAGAATGTGCTTCAATTCCTGGTTATGCTCTGCTGTGAATGTATACATGTGACGATTTTCAGTTAGAAATTTCCAAGATTTTCCTGATGACAATGCAATTTACCAGGGGAATTTTGGCAATATTGAAACGTAGCTACGTTATTTCGTGAGAGAGATGACGAATTGAAGCGAACATGGTTTTTCTTGCGAATTTTGATATGTACGTGGTTATGGGAACATCCAGGGTTGCACTCGTGAAATCAGTGGCGTGGCGTCCATAGGTTCGCAGTGTTCGCCGAACACCCTAAAATATTTTGAAACAATTAATAAATTATGGCCAAGAATGTGGGAAGCAATACAGAATACAGAATAGTAGATCGAAAATAAGTATCGGGCGCTTGGCTTCCGACATCGGCATGTGGCGCGGCGGAGAGAGAAAATCCTGTGACGCGTGGTCCGCACCGGGTACCGAACAAGACCAATCCACACAGGTCAGTCATTGCGCATCTTTTTGAAAGCCACTTCCCCGCCCGGCCCTAACTCGGCTGCACTCAATAGTACGTCACAATGGGTGCTCCCATAAGAAATACATTGCAAGCACTCAATAGTACGTCACTGCGCAGTAGAGTACCAAAACTCGTCCACGGGAATGACTGACCTGTGTGGATTGGTCTTGGTACCGAACCTGGATGATCTGCGTACGGTGAGGAGAGAGAACCTGGGTGCAATGATGAAGGGGCAAAGGGTACACGAGAGAGGAGATGCACCGGCGCGCGGCGCAGAGCGGAGCGTGAGCATTGGGTTCGGAGCCGAGTGCGGACCGCGCTCGCGGAGGGAATACAGCAAAGAGAAAAGGGAGGGGAAAAGCACGAGAGAGGAGAGCCGCTCATCAGTCCAGCTGTTTCCTATAGCAGTGGTCCGCAGGGGTTTGCGAACCGCCGAATTTCCTCTATACCGCGATTCGCCCTCCGCTTCCCCCCCTGCGCCTGCGGGCCGCATCTCCCAGTTTCCCAGTCTCCCTCTCCCAGCTCTCTCTGCAGGTACGTGTTGCGAAAATACGTTATCATTTAACAAAATAAATTACAGGAAAACGATCGGTAAAAAGAACAAAATTTCAATGACAATTTACCGGCACAATTTTCACCAGAAAGGGTTAAAATCGTGTTCTTGCGGCTTCATTTTTTAAAAAGTTTCCGGGGGAGGCCCCCCGA